>CM023481.1:170262398-170623795 GCA_013339685.2 Hyalomma asiaticum | reverse complement strand
TATAATCAGCCATGGCATATGTGTTTATTCATTTAAGACCAATGCTGAGGTTAGATAGGTAGATAGTGTTGGACGGAGTTCCCTCACTTTGGTTAACTGTTGGCTATTGTTTGCTAGCTTTCTCTGCAATGACTAGTACGTGTTGGCTAACACATACAAATCGCACTGGCTTTTTCTCATAGCATTGGCTTCCACAGTATGTGAGACCTGCTGGAAATTTTTTTTGTTCTCTTCGGTTTTCCTATTTATTGCATTTATCGCAGTCATGGATAATCAGAATTTAGTTGGGTCCGTTTGCATAATGCAGTTCCTTATCGACTTTAGTTTTATGACTATGTTTCGAGCTTTCCACATTTTTCTTTTTTCTTTAAAAGGGTTGTGAAATGTTTTCTGAACATTTTGCACTAAATGTGTATTCGGGATCCTGACCCTCCAGTCAACAATGTGCATTGTTCCGTTGCACCGTGTGAGTTGATTTAGAGTGATAAAAAACACAGTTTCAGTTTCACTGTGCGCGTTCCTCAACTCTGCAGTTGACGTCATGTTAGTAGCCACCAGACCTCCGTGATTGTTGCACCCTCGGAGGCCATGGGCAAACAAACCATGCTGCAGTGACCTTTGCTTCTGAATGGCGGCACCGCACAGTTTCTAAGTATTTTCTTTCTTTCTAGCTGCCCCGCCCCGGTGGTCTAGTGGCTAAGGTACTCGGCTGCTGATCCGAGGGTCGCGGGATCGAATCCCGGCCGCGGCGGCTGCATTTCGATGGAGGCGAAATGTTGAGGCCCGTGTGCTGTGCGATGTCGGTGCACGTTAAAGAACCCCAGGTGGTCGAAATTTCCGGAGCCCTCCACTACGGCGTCTCTCATAATCAGAACTGGTTTTGGGACGTAAAACCCCACAAAACAATAACAACAACAACTTTCTAGCTTTCAAGTAAACCGATTCCTTTAGAGAAAATGCGAGTTCACTGTACTTTTGAACTTAAAAAATATCTTACTGCAACGTCACCAAATAGTACCATGCCGGCCGATAGTGTCGCATAGTCGTTTCGGGAGTGCGCAAGAATGCTGGGATTTCAAACGGGCGTTATTAAATGTACACTGAATATTTCGCCGAAATATTTCGGAATCGGCTTGTGGAATGCGTATTGAAGCAATGAAAATTACAACGGGACATCTGCACATTCTTTTCACGAAGCGAAGTGTTCAAGCACAAAAGGTGCTCAACCAGATGTGCCTTTGGATGTCACTTCGTTAACCACGTGACCGCATGGTTTTTCTTGCACAGGAGGGACCCACACAAGTGTTCGCTGTGCAATGCTTTTTCCGTTAGCTAGGTGGCCTTTCAAACGTCAGGAATGAGCGCAAATGCCTTCATACCTAAAAATAATTTTAAAGTACCAATGCACACACTAGAAAGACAAAATAGAGACCGCTCTGAGAGGCGAAGCATCAGTGCAGGAATGAGCACTCTGCTTCCCGTCAACAAAAATGTGCAGAACATGTACGCATGTTCACGATGAAGGGACAAAACTTTTCTGTTCACCGCAGCGATCCACTGTTTGGATCTCTGCGTTATTTTCACCCATAAATCTATGCACAAATTATTGTTGCAGCCGCACTCCTCTTGCAAAACATTTTGTGTGCGCTGCACAGCCGTCTATGTGCAGTGTTGCTTTTGTTTTGGTTCTAGGTGCAACTCTAAACACGCACTGATGCCGGTGATGCCCTGTTAACAGACTGTTCTTGAAGTGCATTTTAAAGCTCACTGTAGTGAGCGAAAAACCGCGCGCATCACGCACGCACGACAATACGTACGGGCGGCGCCGCGGCGACAAACAAAAAAAAAAAAGAGAGAGAGAGAGGGGGGGGGATGGGGCGTGGCCCGTATAGGGAGCCTATATATTTAGGCTCCCCTCCCTATGTGACGCCCACACCTACAGCAGTCGATCCTGTAGGCTCCCTAGGCCCGGATGGCCCAGAGACCCCTGTCCCGCTTGCTAGCAGAAGACAAACCGGCTCCTGGGTCGCCTAAAGTATGGTACCTAGAGAGAGATTCTAGGGACCATACCTAAAGTCTCTGAAAAATAACTTTAGGGACTTTAGGGTCGCCAGCCCGAGAGTGCCGCTGAGCGACGTCGGCGACGTCACGCGCCGGCCGTACGGACCGTGACGTCATCCTCTCCACCTGAGCAATGCAGCTCTTGGCAGACATTGTCGTGCGCGCGTAGTGTATGCACTGCGCCAGATTATAATGCCTAGAATATACTGTATCTTCTAGGCACTATAGCCAGCGTGACACTCGATCGACATGTGGGACACTCGATCGCGACCAAGCTCCATCGGGATTGAAATTCTCGAACGTAATTGCATTCCGTTTTTGCAGCTTGTACAAAGGGTGGCCCATTGCGATCTAATTATTCGATCCCTATGGGCTCTATTATGATCGAATACACCATCTCTCTGCATTGACCCGCTACTGCTTTGAAACCAAGGTTGCAAAAAAACAAAAAGATGAACAATTAAATAACTTCTTTAGAATAGCAAAATTACAGTTTGTATGTCAGATGTCTCTGATAAATTAATTTAACATTTTTCTTCGTGATAATATTTAAAAAATAATAACTGGACACAAGCGCCACTTAATAAAATAAGGCGTTTAGGGCTGACGTGGCTGGACGTACCGATGTACTAGGGGTGCTGTCGTCGAGTCATGAAGTGTACTTACGCGGCATATTAATCATGAAACGATTTGGATATGCGTTTGCGCTACTGTTCATCTGTTTCAGGCCTACCGAAAGCGATGAGCATGATCACAAGGTACGATAACGCGATTTTATTGTAATACAGTACGTGCAGCACGTTACTTTCGTATCTTGATGCCGCACTCTGCGCAGAGCACCGGAATAAGTTTTGGTCGATGGAGTGCGGCACACACCCTCTGTGCGTTTATTTTTCTGCCTGCCAAGTTTTACGTGAGAAAGGTTGTGCAAGTAGCTTTGAATAATAAAACTCTGTGCTTCCGAACTAGGACAGTAGTATTGATCTACGTCGCACCGCCGGTGTCTTTTAGCTCTCGGTAACTGAAGGTGATAACGTGGACGTTGGCATTATGTGGTTTAAGTATTAATACTTGGTTGTTGAAACGCAGCTTAACGTTGACTGCAATCACGATATAAAATTGACAAAGCCACGTGAAACCGGGATAAGCTGATTTGTTACCTTGTTTGCGGCACAAACGTATTTGCGACGATGGTATGTTGCCACATGTACCACGCAGCTGAGTTGTGGCCGCTGTATGAATACCACCATTCCGCCGGGCTGTTGGCGAAAGAACAGGTGTCGTTTACAGAAGCAGGTGCGAGCGAAATGCGCTTCGTCGTGGCCTATATGTCTGCTAACTCAGTGTGTGAAGTGCGCTTTCTGCGATATGTTTGCAGTACCAAGACAATGAAGAAGTAGTGTTGTGGATGAACACAGTGGGACCTTACTACAACCGACAAGAAACGTACACTTATTTGTCGTTGCCCTTCTGTGTTGGCCCAAAAGCCTCCATCAGTCATTACCATGAAACCTTGGGGGAGGCACTTCTGGGAGTTGAACTTGAATTCAGTGGCCTCGACATACTTTTCAAAGGTGAGCACACTGCTCATGCTGTGCCTACCGTTGTTTACGTGATCCTCATTTATTTACTTATTTTAAATTTGTGTTAAATGCAGCACCTGTAGCCAAGACGACCTACTGTGACATCACTCTGGATAGTGCAAAGTTACATGCATTCATATACGCTGTAAAAAACCACTACTGGTACCAGATGTATATTGATGGCCTGCCGATCTGGGGTAAGTGACATCTTCAAGATTGTATTCAGTGGCATAGGTGATGGTTTGAGACATGCCATGAAGAATTTGTTATGCAACCTTTTGTATATGTGGAATAGACCCTTTTCATAATTCGCAAGAGCACTAGTCTGCACTGCACATTTGCCCTAGTAATGGCGACAGCTGTCTTGTCAAGGTTCAAGTTGCATGTGCTGAGGCCTGCTTTTTGTGCATGTTTGTATTGGAAGGTCCGAGTCTACATTTTACATGCCCAGTCGCAAGCAAACTGTGCTTATGCATGCTCTTTGCAGGGTTGCCTATTCCAGCATTAGTAGAGCAAGCTGCATCACAGGGAAGCTAGCTTTACTATTATGAAAAGGGTCTATTGAGGAATTTTGCAGCATACTTTAGATTATCCAGCAGCATGTGCAAGGTACATTTTCCTGCAGGCAATAGAAAAGACGTCATCTTTCTTAATGTGTTGTTTTAGTCTGTATCTTGATATAGAAGTTTGTACAATAACCTCGTGTGTGTGTGTGTGTGTGTGTGTATGTGAATATCCAATATTTTGAATACGATTTGAATAGTCTGCTATTTGATTCGTATTCAGCTTGATAATTCACTGTTTAGAATCGCAGGCATTGGTTAGGTTTAAGTGTTTAAGGAATGACGACACTTTTTCAAAGACGGAGAACAATAGAAGTGAGGACTTTTCAGGATGATTCTCGTGAAAAGGATCTGTGGTTGCTGCAAGGGGCACCAATTTGTTAGCAAAAGCACATAGTAGATAATTTGTTCTCAATTATTTTCCATTGTTCATTAAGAATGCCACACTCTTATACAGCCTTTATGCATATCTATTGTCCTGGTTTAGACAAAGCCACTTATTTTTATTAGAGCATTTGCATCGAGTTTTCGTGTTTAAAACAGTGTTCAGGGAGTGTATTCTGAGATGTTTCCAAAGGCCATAGTATTGCCTTTGGTGATGTAGCACTGGGTGTGTTTAGTAGCTGAAACAGCTACTCGCCCGTAGCATCATTGCACTGGCCTTGGTGTTTCGAACGTCTTCCAACACAAGAGTGAGCTCACTGGGTACACGCAGTGCAGCCTGAGTGTAGCGTTTTGAGTGTACTGGCTTGCACGCAGTGGCTAGGCTTGATTTTCACTATTCATAATACAGGAAGTATTGAAAGCAATGTGCGAGGTTACTTGAGTTATTGTTTCAAGTGTACGACAGACTGTAAGGAACACACCCACCTGTACTCACCCCTCCACTGTGTTCTAGTGGCTATGGCACTCAGCTACAGATCCTAAGGTCGCGTGATCAAATCCTGGCCGTGGCACGTGCATTTTGGTCGAGGCGAAATGTGGAGGCCTATGTGCTGTTTGATGTCAGCGCATGTTAAAGAACTCCAGGGCTAGGCTTGATTTTCACTATTCATAATACAGGAAGTATTGAAAGCAATGTGCAAGGTTACTTGAGTTATTGTTTCAAGTGTACGACAGACTGTAAGGAACACACCCACCTGTACCCACCCCTCCACTGTGTTCTAGTGGCTATAGCACTCAGCTGCAGATCCTAAGGTCGCGGGATCAAATCCTGGAAGTTTCGCCTGTATTTTGATCGAGGCGAAATGTTGAGGCCTATGTGCTGTTTATGTCGGTGCATGTTAAAGAACCACAGGGGGTTGATGTTTCCGGGGCCCCCAACCATGGTGTTTCTCATAATCATATAGTGGCTTTGGTAAAATCCCATAAATCAATCAAATCAATTAGAACATCATACTCTTATCTTACTGACTATTGCAGCACCACTGCTCTTGCCGGCATGCCAAGCACTATGTGAGCAATGCGTGCTTTATTGAAACGCACACACTGCAAAACAAATCAATGTGTGTAGTCAACAAAATCGTAACAAAAGCATCGTAAAAAAGGATGCGATGATATGATGCGTTCGTTTATTCCTTGTATATCAAGAGAACCATAAAATGATATGACGTAAAATTGATGCCGTTGGAAATACTATGGACCCCGCCACAATTTTCTGGTTTGTTCAATCAACCAGTCAGCCACCAAAGTGAGACTGTCGCCTTTGGAGACATTTCAGAATATGGCCCCAGTGCTGTAGTATCGCACTCTGCTTCTTTGAACTTGTCAGTTTCTGGGCATCTGGTGATATGCTGCCCCCCCTCCCCTCCAACTTTTTTTTTTTCATTACAGTCATCGTGATGTGTTATACAAAGCAGTTGTTTGCCACTTATAAGCATTTGTATTTGCATGCATTTGTGGACAAGCCTCACACGTTTAGTAATGACCAAATAAGTTCTTTAAGGAATATAGGTTGAGCATTTCTTTTTATCAAGAGGACTGCATGCAAGCTTAACATTTTTAGTTTTTGTATTTAGAAGTAACATGCTCAGTTTGACATTTAGTAGTCATTAAAAAAAATATTTGCATTTAATTTGATTTAGAGATTTCACTGTCATAAATTCTTAGTCTGTGTGTATATTTGTCTTGCATATCTTAAAAATTTCAATCACGAGTAGTCATGTTAATTTTGGTGAGAACATTGCGTCTGTTGGGATTTGTGAGAGCTTACATTTACATGTAAGAGAAAGTGTTGTGTGTAGGTACAAATGGTGCACTTGGATTTCATTATGAATTACGCTTATGTCCGTGCTGGCCAATAATATCTCTGTACTATGTGGTGTGTTCTTTTTCAGGTATTGTTGGTGAGCATGACGAGTCTGACAACAGCTATTACCTTTGGACACACAAGAAATTTGAAATTGGCTACAATGGAAACAGGATAGTTGATGTGAACTTGACCAGTGAAGTAAAAACAAAACTCGTTTTAAACCAGAAGATCTTTCTTACATATGAGGTGAGTTTAATATGTTGGCTTGTGATTGAGGCTGACTAGGGGACAAGCTGCACTGTTGTTGTGGCACCTTGGCCTTTAGTTGTACCGGGACAATTATACCCTTACTCACGTTGCCTTTTCCTTCATTTCCTTCTTACTCCCATAGTACACAGTTACCCACCACGGTAGTTTAGCGGCTAGGCGTAGGCTTGTGGAGCTGAGGTCGTGGGATCAAATTCTGACCATGGTGACCACATTTTGATGGGGGAGAAAAACAAACAAACACTGACGTACTGAGATTTAGGTGCGCATTAAAGACCCCAGGGTGGCCAAAATTACTCCTGAGCCCTCCACTGCAGGGTGTGCCTCATAATCATAGCTGGTTTTAACGTGTAAAACACCATCAGTTATCATTATAGTACACACTTATAATTGGTGTTTCTGCCACTTCATCCATTGCCCACTTTATTCTGTAGTTTCTCACTATTATAAATTGGTGGTTGTGTCATTCTACACTTACCCACTGATAATTACTTATTTCTGCATCACTTAATAAAGGGACACAAAAGTGAAACAGTAAATAAATTTATACTGATAAATCGTTCTTTAAGTATTCTATGGCCATTTATTTCACAATCATGGGTGCAACATTAGAAGAGAAAATGAAGGTGAAAGATCTTTTAAAATTTCATGCTGAAACCTTGACACAAGCATGACATCACAGATTTCACTCTTTTTTTTTTTTTTTGCATTCTGGGCACATAGGCCCAATGAAATTTCATGAAATTCGCTACATTAGTTTGTTGGGCCATCTAGAACACAATGCAATCCATTTTTACCGATTAATTATGCGGGTTTTACCAGGCATCTCCAAAATCTGTGACATTGCAGCAAGATGATGCAGGAACTTCAGGGCAGCATCACCACCTGTATTGTCTTTCTGCTCATTTTCTCGCTTACTGAGCACTTTCTCGTAGCAGGAGCAGCCCCTTTGGTATTGTGAAACAGTGATTTACTCATGAGAAAAATTGTTTTGCTCTTTGATGTCCCTTCAAGACTGCTTGATAAGTTTGTACTACACCTTAATCACATATACTCTTGTTGTATTTTGCTTTTATTTGCTACAATATGTGCATATATTGCACAAATTGTAGTGCATTACTCTTACATTAATTTGAACAGAATACGCAAACTTCCAAGGAGCATAATGGAAAGAAGTGTGATGATGAAAAAAGAACCATAAAAGGGATAGAGACATTTCACTTATGCGGTCAGTGCCCATTTTGGTTATGCAAATATTGAAAGGCTGTATGATGTGTAGGTATATCTGCAGTTCATTTGTTTTTTTTTTTTTTACTAATAATTTACACTCCTATGTGGGGTCAATTGGTGGACCATCAATTTTTAGCTGTAATGACCTACCAGTCATAAAAGTGGTTTCTAACAGAGAACACCTTGTTACGAAATATTAAAAGGCTCGGGGGAGCAGGCTCAAAGAGGCAAGTCAGAGACGCCTCCGAGGGCAGCAAGGAAGAGACGCAAGACGCTGGCTGGCACAACACACGGACATATATTCGAGCACGCAAAAACACACAGGCAAAAACGCAGTTCAACAGCAGCACGCACAAAGCACAAAACTAGACAATAATAATTACATGATATGTAAAGCGTCCCTACAGCAAGAGTTGCAAAATAAGTTCAAACGCAGAGAAGGCTCACGGGGCTCACGCGTTCCGGCGCGTCGACTGTGTTGGGTCAGCGTCCCTGACGACGGCTCTTTAGAACGGCGAGGCAGGCACCAGGAGTGTCGTGGACAAAGGGTCGACGAAGACTCCCAGTCGTCTGCTGGGCGTCCGGAGCAGGGGACGTGTCGTTCTCGAGGTCCCTCGGGCATTGGCGCCCGACTGGGTCCCTCCGACAAATGCTGGCCTCCCGGGCGTTGACGCCCGACCAGGACAGTGCGTCTTCTCCGCTCCGATGTCTTCCCTCGTCTGTTTTTTCAGATGTGGCTCATTCCTCTTTATTAGCTATCTTCATTTTCCACACGCCACGTGGGCACGTGCAGAGCAGCGTCCCAAGCGTGGCCCAACGTCATGACTACACTGCGCGTGCTTGGCGTTTCTGGCGCCGTGTTGTCGTCTTGTCGGCGTTGCGGCACTTCACCACACACCTGTTGCTTAACTCACAAATGACCTTGCAGGTCCATTTGCTTTCTCAAATTTCTTATGGAGGAAAACTAAGGACATAGGCAAGCTAGCCTGTGCAGCACTGAGAAGATGAGCGCTGTTCCTGTAGACACTTTTAATTCAGGCTGTTGGACATTTTGTGAATACTCTACTTTGTACACCCTTTGGGCACTTATGGAAAGCTTTGCAGGGGAGGTAACAAATGAAATCAATCAACATCCGATTTTTCTGACTCTAAGGGGGAGCCAGAAAAATATCTTGCCTTCATTCTCCACTCTGAAAGTGAATGTACAGCTAAGATGATAACCATCACTACTACATCTGATCTTATACAACCAACCCCACAACTGCTGATGTAGTACTTTTATTTACGATCTGTACGTGTGGTTTGTTGCTGTGGGCCAGTTTAACATGTTTGTATTTGTTTGCGTGTGCGAGTTCATGTTAAAACAGCCAGTTATGATAACCAGTTTGTCTTTCACTTTAACCCATGCAGAGTGCATTGTTATGAAGTTTTTTTCTGTCTCTGGAATTTTTTTAGTTCATTGTCCTTGGAATTTTTTTAGTTGATTTACGCTGTAAAGATAACATTTCATCACATGTGGTGTATACCCACATACCCAACCCAGAGTGTGTTAGTACATGCCACATGTGGTGCGGTTAGTGCCACTAATAATAACAGTGTTATTATTAGGGGTGCGGTAATGTTGGCCTATATGACCCCTCTGACATCTGCTGTGTCACTTGCTGTGGGCCACTGTTACTTTTTTCTGTAATTTGAAAGTGTCCATGTAATATAAGTTATGTAAGGGTTATATCACCACGAAAAATCCTAACTGGCTAGAGGCTGTCAGCTTTAATGTAAAATGAATGTGTTTTTTTACTGCCCTCAAAAACTCAAATTTGTACAGCCATGTACGAAATAGCTCTGAAAGTGTGTCAAGTCATCTCACTGTTTGTATTGTGGTGTGGGGTGGCAGGTATACACATTTGCAATTAAGGTATGCATTATGTATCACAACAGTGGCCTTTTTGCATTCTCAGTATGATTTAGCAGAATATGGTATGTTTGGCCTCACAATGTATTTACATTGTGACAAAGCTGACATAGGAAGTAGGTCAGGCACACAAAGGGAGCTCATTCAAGGATGAGAGATAATCAACATAGCAGCTGCATTGGCTTTGATTAACGCCATTTTAGACATTTAGTTCTGGCGCATTGTCCAAAAATTCAACATCAAAAGGTTTGCACGTCTGAAATTTCAAATGTCCTTATGCATTGCCTCTTTGGAACACATGGCAGTGAAACTAAGGTGTGAGTTATTGGACGTGTTTGGAAAGCCAGGCATCTGAAACATCAGTTATTGACTGCTGTTGCACAACAAGACATACTCAAGCAGCAAAAGGGAGCACGCTCTGGCATCCTAGTAAGCATCGGGCACCATGACAACACACTCTTTTGTGCTAGTTGGTTCATGGAGCTGGCAAAGCATGGCACGTCATTTTCTCTAGGATTAAACATGGTACCTTGTTTCAAGGGTAGTGTGGCATCTAATTAGGGATTTAGTAATAACTGCCACTAAACTATCCCTCACTTCTAATGAAATACGTATAAACTTGCAGTATATAGGACGATATGCCAATTTTTTTTGTGTCGCGTCTACAGAAGGGTGTGCAAGTGGTGAAATCACGCTGAGCACATCTGCTGTGCTTCGCCAGAAACTGTTTCCTCCTTGCCCCATTGTGGTGCGATTGTGTCACTTATGCATATCATCTTGGCCTGATAGATTACTCTCCTCAATTGCTTTCTTTGTGATCTATTTCTTCATGGCTACGATGAAGGCATAAAATTAAATTTTCCATCCAATCCTTTATGGGAGCCTTATTAATATCTTGAAGTAGCTTGGCGGTCTTCTCGTCAGCAACAAACGATTGCAAGGAATCATAACCATCATTGCCCTTTAGTGGTGCCTATGCTATAGGCTCCCAGTGATACCAACCTCAGAATTATCACCGCTGTACAACCATGATAGCAATGATGACAACAATGCAGAGGACATGCGGCAGGTGAAGAAACGTAAGGAGGCGTTTGTAGCCGGGGGGGGGGGGGGGGGTGCGGAAATGAGTCGCAGTTCTGTGTGCTTGTATGGTCGAATTTGTTTACCCCCATTGCAAACACTAGATAGTACTAGATGTGCCCAGCAACTTTTCGTTTTCAACGGTCTATCAAACCAAGAGTGAAACTAAATTGTAATAAACGTACTGTAAATAGTAACCTGTTATGCACTGCAGCACTTGATGGGCCGTGTTAAGACTTACAGGCCGCCAGCTACATATTGCCGGAAAAAAAAAAAAAAAAAACCCGACGAAAATGTTTTTGTTGGTGGGTGTCCACTAAAGCATATTCAGCATTAGTGGGTGCTAAGACCCTGGCTACACAAGCCATCCATATTTTGAGATGTGTGCCTTGCTCATTTTTCAATCATGGCTTGCACTGCCCTTTAGACACAGTGCCCTGTTTGATAGCATTTGCCAAAAGGATGCCATTTTGGTGGCATGAATATTTCCTGCAACACAAGTGACCACTGGCCACTTAGCAAAAGCCCACTTGTGGGGGCTGCTACACAGTTTGATATATCAAATGTGGAGGTGGACGGGAAATTGATGTGTGCATAGTACAGTGCTACACTTTTGCATGGGAATTTCAGGGAAATATTTGATAGTCAATAATTCAAATAGTACTCTTAGATGTGCTTGAACAGGTATGGTAAGCTACAACAGTATGATTAGGAACTTTGTCTTTAGCCATTGAAGTATCTGAAAAAAGAGGCATTTTCTTTTCTATCCTTTATTGCAATTGTAATTGCATTGTTATGTGTAATACTGTAGACATGCAATCACAAATTGTGAAGAGCAGTGTGAGTGTTGTCCTGAAGTCTGAACTAATTCTATCTTATGTTAAAAGTATTGTTACAAAATAATGACAGCTGATTATAGGGAGGTAAGATTTGAACAGTGGTCGAGAAAGGTATCTCAGGCCGGAGACACTCTTACAATATGAGGACCTGGACTGGTGAAAACAAGTCGCTCATTTGAAACATTGACTCCAGCCTAAGGCATTTCTTGTTTGACAACTGTCAATGAAAAATGGCCTCATGCATGGCAGTCTTGATGCACTGTAACAAGCTCTGTGGCCTGATAAATTCAATGATGTATAACCAACAATATTATTGTACTTTCACTTTGCCCTGTTAGCGAATAGACCACTGCGGACCATGGGTGTCAGCAAGATTTTGTCTTGGGGGTGGGGAGGCCAAGTGCCCCTTTTATACCCCTCCCCCATACCAATGCCCTCGTGGTGGTCTTGTGCCACTTCCTAGTTGGTGTATGGTCTGCATTCTGCAAAGTATCAGTTAATGTAGAGGTTATGCAAGTCAGTAGCAAATAAAAGGAAATGTGTGATGTATTTGCACAAACTGAAATGGGTTTATCATCTGTCTAAACAGGTCATCTGGAAACCGTCAACTGTTCGGTTTGAAGAAAGGTTTGACAAGTACCTAGACCCAAGTTTCTTCCAGCACAGGGCAAGTCTTGCTCTTTTTAAGCTTTGTTTGCATGTCTATTAAATGGAAACTATATGCATCTTTTGATAATTCAGGATCAAGGGTGGTTAGTGAACAGACCATGTAACCAACAAGGCCTAGTTTTGCTGGCTGAACCTGGCCGGGCCCCAGCCTTTTGGGCCTGGACCGGGTGCAGTTTATGTTCGAAAACGCTGAGTCAGGCCCGGGCAGGCCGGTGCGTGGCACTTTTGAGCTCGGGCCAGCCTTGGACCAGAAAAATTACCTCATGCAGGGCTGTAGCTCAGCGCATACGTGTAACACTGGTTCACAAAAAAGGTGAAGCAGATATAAGTTACTGCTAAATATGTAACTCATGGCTGCATACAATGCCAAATTCGTGAGTTGTAGCAGACTACATAAAGTTCCTTACCGATAATGATGTTCTTTCGTATTGCCAGCATGGCTTCAACAAGGCCAGAAAATACCCACCTCATCATAATCATCTGGATTGACCGCTTGTATTCACTGTTGTCATAGTCAAGCCAACCCCTTTCATGAACTTTGATGCCCAGGCCCTTTTGGTTTTGATGTTTGTCCTTGGCATTCTCCCAACTTGCGTCATTAGTTCATAGCATTGGTCACGTTTAAGATGAGTCAGCTCAGGTCGCCATATCTTTCTAGGTCTTAGGAATGCGTTTCACGTAGTTCTTTTATCTCAAAAACTTTTCATAAACTTTACTTCACTATTCTACCTGCTGCCATGATTAACTGCATTGTTTCTCACTTGCCTAATTGACTCAGTTTGGAGAAATGCAATTGAAACTGTGATGATCATTATTTTCATAAGTGTTAGGCAGGAGATGCATGTATCTTTTTAGATTGCACATAAGAACTCTTGGTAGCAGGCAATGCTCACCGATAGAATTAAGCAAAACAATTACATACAGTGGAACCCCAGCTTTACGACGACCTGCATTTTACAATGGATTAGTCCCGTCCTGGCAAAGGCGCCATATACACAATGCTTTAAAAACCTCAATTATACGATGCGATCTTGCTTCTAACCCGCGTTACACGACTATCCACGCAAAGCAGGGTGACCAAACGGCGAAGAAAAGGGAAGTGCCCGCGGGCGTCTTTCGTCGCACCGGCTCTTTGTCACCCCTCTGCATGCCGAGCGCTTGGGAAACCGGTTTGTTTCACCTTTCCGCTGATGTTCGTTAGTCTTCCCCTGGCCCTCCCAGCGGCCGCTGGCACCGCAAGTGGCGGCATAGAGTGGCACGGTTATTGTCTTCCCCCATTCTTTTCACCCCTTCCGACCAACCATCTCTCTCCCGCTCACCCGCAATCTCCCTCTCGCGAAAAGCGAAGCGGCACACAAGGGCAGGCACTGCGGCGACAACCACGAAGCAGGCGCTAACCCTAACCGTAGCAGATGACGCACTGAGCACCCGCCGGAGAAGGCCACTGCATCATCACGTGCAGCAGCCAGTAGCGGCCGCACGTTCCCCCCACTCTCTCGAGGAGCGCGCGTTTGGCCCAATTGCAGCTTCGCATCCTAGTGCGAGATACTTGAATGCCTCCGCGAGCCCCCCAATCATGTGCGAACCATGCTTCCACCATGCCACTGCTGCTCCAGCCGACGTCGATGGAAAAAGGCGCAGGAATTCACGAACAAAACGAAAAGGCGCTGTTCGGTTGAATGGCGCGTGAATGGTGCTCGCTTGGAGTTTTGCCGTTTTGGAGCGTGTTTGGGCGGCACAGCAGCTGCCGCTGCTCGTAATATATTTGATATGAAGTAGTTTTAGGAATTGGGCACTGAAAATTACAGAAGGGGTAGTTTATGACACATACAGTGCAGATATGCGGTTTTCCGAAAAGCGTGTTTTTCGCAATTTTTCGCTTTCAGTGTGTGCCTTAAGTGTGTGCCATGTTTCGCTACGGCTGTTGCGAATCACACCAGCGGATTGCAGTGCACTCAAGGGCATAAATTTTTCTGTTCGGATTTTATGACACCCGCATTTTACGACGCTTTTTCGCGGTCCCGAGAATGTCTAATCGGGGTTTCACTGTATTCGAAATGATTTCATCCAGTCATATTGCAATGCTCACAAACTGTGACACGTTTATCGCACCACATTTTGTGCATAAATCTTAAAAAGTTCGCAAGTATAATGTATTGCCGGTCTCGATTGCCTGAATAGTCATGTTTGGTCAAATGTACAAGGAAGAGGTTAATGATACTGTGTCGTGCATCGCTGTGTTCAGCCACGTAAAGCCATTTAGACCTCGCCATTCCTGCCATCTGCTTGTTTGGCAAAAACTGCAGCCAGGATGTTAGTGCAGTTCAGATGTGAAGAATCGTTAATTTTTACATTCGTTTTACACAAACTCGCCACTTCTGTGAACACTTCTGTGAATGCACCAGCAAACAGCCACGTGCAAAACTAAGCCAGCTGGGCAGCACTGTCAAGATATTTGGACTGCTATGCCACTACTACTTTTCATGCAAATGGGACACTCTACTTTGGCCACACTTGGCCCTTGTGCCAGAAAATACCCACCTCATCATAATCATCTACTCGCTGCTGTCATCGTCAAGCCAACCCTTTTCATGAATTTTGATGCCCAGGCCCTGTTGACTTTGATGCTTGTATCAAATGTAATGTTGCAACTGCACTGTAGTGTGCCCTATTTATTTTTTTCCTTGCTGTGATTGAAGGTACACATTTTGGTTCTGATTGTAAGTCAATCCCCGAACTTTGAATTTTGAATTTTAGTAAAATAGTAGTCTTACAATAGCGTAAATATAGTAACAGTTTCAGAAGAGTAGAAAAATGAGTTTCTGAACACATGTCGAGCAAGATGTGAATGAAGGTGTTCGTGCCACACATTGACTAAGGGCAGGTAGATGCTAAGTTCTGCCAACATTCCGTCAACAGACTACAAGCCTGTAATAGTTTGACAAGATGATGGAAGTTTCCTTACAGGTGTTGTACAAAATGCAGTTGAAATGAATGTGCCAAATCTGTTCTGTAAATAAAAACATGTTGATGCCTCTATCTACAGAATGAGCTTATTAAAGGCACATTGACTAGAAATCTTTTTGTCGCCTGATTGTGGCCTACTCACCAAATCTGGACTGTCTGTGATCATGGTGTGAAAACTGCACACATTAGTGGGCCCGCAAAGTGTTTCCTTTTTGGTTATAGTATTTGTGTCTAGGATGTTTATTTTGATGACCATATACACTTAGCTGAAAATAAATGTTTTTTACTGAAATACTGAAATACAAGATCTGTGATGTGGCCAAGAAGATAAAACAGTGATTTCTAATAATTGATGCCTCTTCATTACAGATCCACTGGTTCTCAATCTTCAACTCTTTTATGATGGTAATTTTCCTGGTGGGTCTGGTGAGCATGATCCTGATGCGCACCTTACGCAAGGACTACGCCCGCTACAGCAAGGACGAGGAGATGGATGACATGGTGGGCAATGAGTGGCAAATCGTGCAAGTGGTAAAACTGAAATCACATCTCCAATAACCCCTCCCCTTTGCTACCTTCATTCTTGGGAGCTCTCTTGTCTACCTTCTGCACCTATTGATCGGTGAATGTACATGGCATGTTGCACGACATTGCATGTTCCTTGCCATTCCTGGTGAGCATGTATGTGAGCATTATGGTGCTTTTGCGTTACCATAAACCTTAAAGGGATCCTGAAAAGAATATGGAGCAATCCGGTTGTACTTTTCATTGCTTCAGTAAGAATTTGATATTAATTCCAAAATATTTTGCCGCAGTATTCAGTGTACATTTAATAAGGCCCATTTGAAATCCTGGCGTTCTTGCGCTCGTGAAACAACCATGTGATACCATAGGCTGGCAAAGGTACTATTCAGAAACGTGAACTTAAGACATTTGAAAACATAAACTTATTGGTAACTTTTGTTTGCTCTAGAAATAGACTTATATGAAGGTAAGGAAACTGTTGGATCTCGCGCAGTGCCGCTGTTTGGAAGCAAGGCTCCGTACAGTTTTTCCCCATGGCCTCCGAGGGTGTGCAAATCATGGAGGCCATTGTGGTGGCTAAGATGACATCAGCTGCAGTGTTTTGGGAAACAAGGGCTGGGAAATTGAAACCATGTTTTTTATCGCTCAAAATCAACCTACACGGTGCAACGAAATGATATACAGTAGAACCTCGTTCATACGTTTCTAAAAAATTCTGCGACTTTGAACGTATTATCCAGGAAAACGTATGATCCAAACACACGAAAAAAATCGCGCAGTTTCGCCAGAAAAGCATGCATTGATATAAATGTTAAAGTATTTTACAATTTCACATAATTCAGGCCGAAGCACGGCACGCGCCCGAAGGCACGGCAGTGACCGTGAGCGCTAGCCGTCAGGGAACGGAATGCACGCGTATTGACCATTGCTTCAGTGTTTAAACTACTCCGCATCTTCAGGCAAATTACTTAACATGTAAAAAAATGTGCGCGTTCACATCGTCATTTTCTTGGCCTGCCCAAACCGCGCGTGCCGCCATCAATACACGGCGCGGACGCACGAGCCACGTTGTGCCCAACGGCGCGCACTCTGGTACATAAGTCGTGCGCACCAAGACAACGCCACCTATTTCTTCTAGGTGGCGTTTTTTTTTTTTTTTCTAGGAGGCGTCGATTAAGAGCACTAGCCTTGTATCAACAGGTCATGTGGCACATCACGTGCGTTGCATGGCCCAAGCCAAGGTCGCTGGGCAAGCGCATTGCGTGCATGTTGACCGTCAGAGTTTTAGTCTCTAGACGCTATGAAACGTTCAGCTGTTTTTTTCTCACTTCCCTCCCCCCCTCCCCCCTTCCTTTTTTAACCTGCGATTCCTCGACGCCACCACCGCAACTTACCAGCTGACAAACGAACGTGCAATCTACCGGCTGTTCAAGTGGCGCGTGAGTGCAGCACGCGCGGAACGCGACCCGCGCTTTTGCTCGACGACAAAACCGGCCGAAGCACCCACAATTTACGTTTGCCAGCGCGAGGTTATGCTTGTCACGCGTCTACTCAGTACAGGATTACATGACGCAATGCGTTGACGACTCGGTTTGACGCGATGGGATCACCTGTGCGATCTAATCACTGGCGATATAACCTTGCGATAGACTGCGCCCGCTCGCTCTCTGTAAAAAAGCACAGGATGCGCTCCGTATTGCGTACGCTTTATTGGCTTTCGAACTTGCTTATTTTTGTTTTTAAGTAATGACCGTATCGGTAACTTGAGATCAGTAATGGCAGGTTCGACGATGATTTAATCTAGGCACTATAGTTTTCGAAGCAGTGTTGGGAGAATTCCTCTGGCAGTGTTTGTGCACTAGCTATCTAAATGTGCCAGACATTTTTATTTGCGCTTTTTGAGCGTGGTCATCGAAGGTGAGGTGAGCAGAAACGGGCAGTCGAAACTCAGCTTTCAAATGTTATCAAGATGGCGGCGCTCGGTGGGGGAAAAGACGACAGACGACCCACATAAACACCGTTCGCGCTCGCGATTGTGCTCGCGAATCGGTCCTACTGAAAGAAATGGAGGCGCGTCTCGGTTATCGGCCATTAAAAGTGCGCTCTACGTAAGCTTGCGACAGCTATCGCACGCATGCTGTTAAGACTGCCTTGATTGCGAGTGTCAGTGGTGATACTGATGAACGCGGTGTGTTACGTCTAGCTAGGTGATATGCTAGTATTGGAAGAGAGCACACTGGCGTTTTATTTTGACACGGTCGGCCGAGTACTGCGGTGTAGCCACCGTGGTGGGCAGCTACTGCTCTCCATCGCGCGAGCTTCCAGACTTCTCGGTTGCACACGGATTCTAGAGGCCAGAAAACGTATCATCTGATCGTAGTTGGACGATAAATTGAACGTTGGTGCCAAATAATCGTATTTCCCGGGAACGTATGAACTGGAAGAAAAGAAGCATAACTCTACGAGAAAAGTTCGTGTTTTCGCGATCGCGAACGTTGGAACCAGGAAATCGTATCAACCGGGAACGTATCAGCGAGGTTCTACTGTACTTATGGATTGCAGGGTCAGGGTTCCGAATGAACACACCGTACAAAATTTTCAGAAAACGTTTCACGGCCCTTTTAACTGCACTGTTTAAGAAAAAAAAGTAATGCCAGTTCCACGCGGTGAAATCTTCCAGAGAGAAAAACTCTGCCTCTGTCTAAGAGCCAACCAAGGACACACACGCCTCCAGAAATCTGTGCCATAACCAAAGAAACACTTGTGTTAACAGAAGCAACACCAAAGCAACGTCAATGCAACACCTCGTAAGCATGGATGGGTGGCGTAGTGAAGACATTTGGCTTTGGAGGATGGGTGGCCTGGTTTGAACCCCAGCACCGACAGCAAATTTGCCGGTGCTTTCCTTCTTCTTCTTTGCTTCCTTTCTTTTGTAGAAACTCCAAGCCACTTATTCATATATGCTCACATCTCCCAAGGGGGGGTACTTAGCCTAGTGGTTAAGACTAGAGCTGTGCGAATAGCGAAATTCTTTGTGCAAAGCAAGTTTGAATATTAATGTTTGAGTGCGAGTCAAATTGAATATTTTTAGAATAACCTTAGGATACTTTGTAATAATACCATGTTAAACTACACAAAAATGCATTGCTAAGCATGGGCAAAGAATATTTATTGCACGACTAGTGCACTCCGACAATGGTCGTTTCTAGGAAAAAAAAACAGTGAAGTCCTAAAGAACAGTCCGACAGAACTGTGCGTATACGAGTCACCACAGTACATATGTACTAACTTTGCCACAGTACGTGAGTGTTAACTTCGCCGCACTACACGACTGTTAAAACTTCGCCTAGTATATGAGTGCTAGCTTTTCCACAGTACGCATTTATTAGCTTTGTAGCAATACGTGATTGTTAGTTTTGCCACAGTACACGAATGTTCTGTAGCGAAGCATACTACCGTGTTTATTCGAATCTAACGCGCACCTTTTTTCCGATAAAATGGGTCCAAAAATTGTGTGCGCATTAGAATCAAGTGCAAACGAACGACACCATTGCCATATCGCCGGCATCAAAATGGACACCTCCTATGAGGTTCGAGTGCTGTCAAACGGTCACTGATGAAATGAACTAGCGGCGCGGCAGTCTTTGGCGGGCATAGCTTATCTCGCTGCCGGTCCTGCGCTGAACGACGCCACAACGCACATGATGCATAGGCCGATGATAGTCGCCGCGCCGGCTTGGCTGTCTTACGGCCAACCAAAGTCGCTACGTCGCCGATGCAACCTCCGAGACGTCCAGCCGCACCAGCTTTCGGTGGCGTTCGCGGGTAGCCATAAGGGGAGATGTTTCCCATCACCGCACGCAAGACGGCTCATCATCGCATTTCTCCCTTACATCTGTGCTGAGCCTGAGCCACCTGAGCCTCTCAGTTGTGCGCGCTGCATGACGTCCGAGATTGCATCGCGGCAATCTCTGGGACCACGCCCCGACCATGCCTAGGCTTATCTGCGCCAGCCTGCGCAGCACGCATGGCAGCTCGCGGCAGCGGGCGTGAGGGAACTGCGATAGCATGGAGGAATGCAGCATTGCGAGTAAATGATGTTATCGCTGCTTGCATGCGGCTACGCCCGGCGACGTATGGCAATTTTATTCGGGACCCAGGAATTAGGAATTGGCGCACTGAACATGTTCGAGACACGTAACTGCTTACAGTGAACGACTGGCTATAATGCAATTTTTCTGACCCCTGTTTACCCTCCCATAGAACTTAATGTATACGCATACCACTTATTGTGCAGCCCCCCAAGATGAAGGATCGGTTATAATGCGGCTGCCGGGAAATCCCGTGGACAATCGAGGTAGCGAGCAGGCTTCACAAAGGTTTGTTGTTTTGTGGGGTTTAACGTCCCAAAATCAGCTCTGATTATGAGAGACGCCGTAGTGGAGAGCTCCGGAAATTTTGACCACCTGGGGTTCTTTAACGTGCACTGACATCGCGGAGCACACGGGGCTTCACAAAGGAAGTGCGCCGCCCGAAAAGAGCGCAGCGAATCGCCATGGAGGAGGAAGGAGTGCAGAATGAATAAACAATGAGCGGAGGGAGGAAAAAAAAAAAAGGCCACAGCAGCAACGCGTCGTGTGCACGCTCTCTGAGGATAGGATTTCCAAGGCTACAGAGAATCGTATTGGGAAAGTTTTACTGTGCTAGAAACATGGACAGAAGAGAGCACGAAAGGACGCCACATGCACATGTGGCATCCTCTTGTGTTTTCTTCTCGTGTCCATGTTTCTAGCACAGTAAAACTCTCCTAAGATGAAACCTAACCAACTAGCCCAACTTAGTGCACTGCGACGGAGAATGCTGCTACAGCCATTTGTCAGCTGCGAACGCTCCCCACAGATCGCACGCCCGTGTCCACTTTACTGCTGTTTGTCTCCAGTTCTCTTTTAAATCATTTCACGTGTGCTGCCCTTGAATCGTCCCATGAGCACAATTTCCTGTGCAACCAATCCCTGTGTTGTCGAGGGCAAGCTTCCCGTGAGGCACGTTGCCCGCGACCCCGCGAGCTGGGCCTAACAAGCGCTGTCACCTAGTGTCAAGCTAGCGAAGTGAAGCGCAGAGACTTGTGCAGTAGGCCAAAGAGTGGTGCTGCCAGCATGTTGAAAAAAAAAAAAAACTCGTTCTTTTCTCTTCTTTCTTAAGCCGGCGTGGCTCTGGAACTGGAAAAGGAGTGTGCCGGCTTGGTCGGCTAGGCCAGCTGCAACAAGCGATGGGATCAGGTTTGAAGTGAGGGGGAGAGGACATGCCCGCGGCTGCAAGATCACCGGGTTGAGGGATGCAGGCCCGCCTCGCACACGCATGCACACATGTGCTCGCTCTCCCCTCGCAGTCGCCGTGTCTTTGAGCGCGCCAAGTGCACTGCTGCCGCTTCGCATTCCGTCGAGGCGGAGAAGGTGCTTCCGGTTGCTGCTCGCGCAAATGTGACAAAATATGGGGCAATCTCTCTAGGTTCTGGGCGGAAAAAGTTCGTTATTTCGAGGGGGTCTCCCGCTGCCACTTCGTTACATAGAGGCTTCAAATACATGTGCTTCTATGGAGTAATGGCGGGGAATAGCAAAACTTCGTTATATCCAGGAATTCGTTATATGGATAAGCAGGTTTAACTGTATATCGAACTCGCATATATAAAATTTTTGGCTATATCGAACTCACGTTAAAGAACCTCAGGTGGTCTAAATTTCCGGAGACCTCCACTACGGCGTCTCTCATAATCAGAGCTGGTTTTGGGACGTTAAACCCGACCAATCAATCAGCTATATCGAACTCTCAAATTATCCTCTTGGGAATTCTGTGTAAAGGTATAGAAATTCATATGTTTATATCGAATGGTATTTTTACCCGCCATTATTGAACACCGCACGCCCTTCAAGGTGCGCTTCCGCACTGGCTGCACCCCGCGACCTCCGCAACACTGCGTCTCCGCCGACACCAGAAATGCTTTAAAAATGAGAGAGGGGGCTCGGACTGTACTCTTGCTGGACACATACTCAGACTTGCTGAACAGCTTTTATTTTTCTTCTCTCTCTCTGATCCTTTGCCGTGGTGACCATGGTAATTGGCTCGGAGAGCAGGAACAAAGGCACTGATGGCCTCCCCCTTTTGCTTTTCTTCTTTTCATATTTTTTTAAACTCTTTTGTGAGTTTTGATAAACCAACCAGAGCCCATGCCCTTCGCATTCACTCGGCCAACTACAGCTCGCGTCTTTCATGCAACGCTGTTGCCCTCGGAGGTGGCAATCGCGAGCGCTTTGTTGGCAGAGTCCACGCAGTTCACTTCAGTGAGGCTTGGCATTGTCGCTTACCATCACGTGCTTTTGCCCTCGCTGTGTGTGGTGTGCGAAGGTGCAGCGGACTGCTGGAATTCTCGAGTTATTGTGTAGCAGTGGCCGCAGCAAGCACAAGTAGCATCAAGAAGCGCATGCATCTTGACTGCGAACAAGTTGAAAGCCATTCAGTGCACTGAAGCAAGTGAAAGTAGTTCGACGGTGGCAGTCGACTTTGAGATTCCCTGGAGCACTCTGAGTACCTTGTTAAAGAACAAGGCAGACATCCCGGGCTATTTTCTCCCTTGGTAACAGGATTCTTTCTCCTTTGGGAATGGTTGTGGCACTATCCAGGGGCCTTTCCTTCTCCCCTCCTTGCTTCCCTCCCTGATTTGCTTTGTGTGGTTGTGCCTCTACCATAGTGGTGGCCTAGTGGTTAGTGTCCATCTCCAATTTGGGATGTGCTGGGTCCGAGGTTCAATCTCAAGTGCTACTGGTCACCCACCGGTTTTTGTATTGGAGAGAAAGGTACCCGATCTGGCACTCGCTGGTGTGGGTTCTCCTACTCGTCTGGAGTAAGTGGCCTCTCCTTTTCACTCTTTCACACCCATTTTCCTCCTATCCCTTCTAAAAGCCTTTTCACTGTGGTGTTTTGATTGATGTGTCAGCAGTCAAGAGACAGTTGCCATGCACTGTCAATTTCTTCTTTCCCAAGAATCGCTCTGTTGTGCCACAAAGCACTTTTTTAAATGTTATCTTATTTTATGTTTTTATTTTTTGCTTTCCTGCCTGTCCTGCACACCATGATTGCTATAGTCTTGGGGTCACTGGGGGAGCTAGTCGTTGCAGAAGAGCTTTGTTTTAATCATTCTTTTGCATTTTTTTCTTTGAAAAAACCAGGTGAACATTCACATTTTCCTTGTAAGCCACAGTTCCTTTCACTTAACCAAGTCAGTCTTAAGCAGGAGCTTCTATACAGGCTTTTATGTATGCCGTTTATGCTTTCGTTGGTGGTGTATTTCAGGTACTTGTATCCTTGTTTTATGCAAGAGTTTACACTGGAAGTGTTTATCCTTTAGTTGCCTGGCTCCTGTTCCCCCTCCCTCTTTTGTTAACCTAATGCTGTAGTACTTGCAAGTACACTTTTGAGCTAGTCAGTGAAACATAATTGTGATCCAAAATTTTGTGATCCAAAACGACATTTCATCATTGCTGGATGCAACGGCCATTTTCGGGACACAAAACATGAGCAAAACAATTTGCCTAATCATGCTGCCTGTTCGTCTGAGTCAAGCCGATATGGGGGTGCCTTCCATTAAAAAAGAATGGCCTAGCAGACGACGGTCAAAGCCAAGTGCGCTGCATTGGCGGATGCATAGCCTCAAATTGTTTGCAAGTTGGCTCCGTCACGCGGCACGGACACACAAAATGGTTGCTGCTCATGCTCTCCAGTTAAAGAATTGGGCGGCTGTACAGGCTGTTCCTCACACCAATGCAAAAACTGAGCACATAGCATCGCGAAATTGTGAGCGCTGGAGTAGGGCAACAGCTGCAACACATGCAGCTGCAAACGCTCGCGGGGTGGAGTCTTGAACCATGTCTCTTGCTACGGTAGTGCGAGCTGGCCACATTGTTGGGAAGCATCACTGTCAGGGACAGGGTCTTAACCTAAAGCATTCTTTTATTTCTATCCATTTCTTTCCTTGTGCTTGACCTGCATGCTTATTATTGTTGAGTGCCTTTTCTTTTCAGCTCATATAAGGACTGAGCACTTTGTGCATGCATTTTGACGTCTCATTCTTGTCGCTGTGCATCACTGTAACACACACAGTGAAGATATATGTACATGCACAGAGTGCACTGGTCTTTCGAAAGATCAAACGATGCATGTTGTCAAAATGACTTTGTAGGACTCCATTTTTGCCAGTGAAGGCTTAGTTGGCATTGCACACTGTTTAGGAAAGATTATCGGTTCAGTTCTTGCAGAAACAATGAAATCAGTGTACTTCCTTTGTCAGCAGTACGCTTCCCGACTGTGCGGCTCTGTGCATGCCGCCATTGCAGATGGTGCGTTTTAAGACTGCTCCTTGAGTGCCTGTGCAAGCTGCTGCTGCCGCCACACTCCAGTGCTTCACAGTGCACTGTGCTTCCAAGCTTCCACTGAAGTATAAAATAAATGGTACATTACATAGTGCTACTCACACTTTAGAGGGATGTGCATGAAACGATGCACAAAACTACATACCTGCACAGGTCATGCAGCATATTCACAGTGTAAGCCGGACTTTGCTGTGTACTCCCCTTTTTGTCTGTCTTCTTTTCCTTCCTTCTCTGTTTCTCCTCCCCCTTTCTATCCCACAGTATTCTTGTTCAATATATTCTTCTGCTTCTCCACCATCGTCGTCGTCTTAGTCTTTTTCTTTGTCTTCCTTTTCTTTGCCCTTTTATCCTTCCTGTTATTTTTTTATACATTTTATTTTGGCCGTCATGGTAGTATAGTGGTAACGGTGCTTGGCTGCTGACTTAAGAGACATGGGTTTGATCCCAGCTGCGGTGGGTGCATTTTGATGGAAGTGAAATGCTAGAGGCCCATATAGTGTGCGTTAGCAGTGCACATTAAAGAATCCCAAGTGGTTGAAATTTCTAAAGCCCTCCTTAATGGTTTAACAGGTCGCTAAAATGATGTAGAACAGGGAGTGTCACTGGATGCAGTGTTTCGACTAGTGGACTTGTCTGTTCTGCTCTGTAATGGTGTCTTATAATGGTGTGGTTTTGGCATGTAAGACCCTAGCAATTATAATCCTTCCTTTTTTCCCATTTTTATTCCTTCCTATTCTTACTACACAATGTTTTCCTCTCCTTTTTTTTTATTCCCCTCTTACTCTTCTGCCTCTTTTGCCTCCCTCTCCTCCTTTGTCTTCATCGATGAGAGCACAGCCAATGACTGATGAGCATATAATTCCTGAAATGTCACTGCTTTCACCAGAGCCATGGCTGAGAGCTCAGGTAGCCCAAGGTTGGGCACCTTGAGTTCTCAGCCATGGCTGTGGTGAAAGAAGTGACATTTCAGGACATTATATGTTCATCAGTCATGGCATTATGCCTAATGAACAGGGTGCAATTCCACACTGGCCTGGAGGTTTTTAACAGCTGAGCTGTTTAGGGTTGAGGTTCATCCATAGGCAGCAATCATGCAGAAGGGAAAAGCAGACCCACTCTTGCCCTTGACTCAATAGTAAAGAACGATACTGCACTTGCCCTCAACCCACTACCAACATCCTTGCCCTCAGCCCACGGCTACATGATAGTGATAGTGAACTTTACACCCTTGCCCCCCAGTTCAGCTGTTTACTCATATTTCATAGTCATGGAACTGGCTTTATTTTTTCCGTCATTATGAGCGGCAGTAGTTATGGACATTGGTGGCAGTGGACATAATTGCTATATGGGTCCCCGCTCACGCGAGTCACCCCTGAAACGACGCTACCCCTTAACCCATTCTTTGACCAATATGGTCAAAGGACCATATTGGCCACCACTTCTAAGTCATGACGTGCAGCAACGTAATTTTTGGGCCACACATCACCTTCTTGTCCCCCCCCCCCCCCCGTATGTTCCAGTGCACTTGCCGTACAAAAAGAAGAGAGAATGCATTCAGTGTGTGCGAGAACCATCTATAACTCCAATTGTACTTGAAGGATCCAAAAAATTTTTTTCCTGCAGATTTGTAAAGCAGCAAAGGCCATTAATAAGCTCATTCCTTCATGTGTAAGCTGTTGAAGTGTACCTCTGAAAGCTGCTGACATAAGTATATAGCATGAAAGCATGAAGTATTTATTAAATTGAAATGAAACTCGATTAATTTTTTGAGCTCAGAGAATTACTGTTTTGTTAAAATGTTTGGGGAAAATGAGGGAAAAAATAGTAAGTTCAGAGTCGTGTAGTCGTACGTCAATCGTCAAATGTAGGTTTGACAAACTCATGCTTGTGCAATTCTTCTGACGTGTAACCACTTCTCCGCTGATTGATCCTCTAAGTTTGAAAACTTCAAGGCCAACACCACAGGTTAACCGTCAGCCCCTAATTTTGAGCTGCGTACTACCTATGCTCGGGTACAGGGCAAGAAAAAAAGTGGTTTCTGCCTGTCAAAGGACCCCCCTCTGGCCCATGGTGCCGCTCCGTCAATGTGATATCGCGGTAAACCCTCTCTGCGCCGCGCTGAGTAGAGAAATTGGAGCACGGTGCAGAGAGGGTCTACCGCGACATCACATTGACAGAGCAGCACTGTTGGCTGGAGGGGGGTCCGTTGACAGGCAGAAGCCGCTTTTTTCTTGACCTGTGCATATCAACTCCATGCGGCCTGTACATAATCTTGAAACCCTAACCCTATGATTCAGGCCAACCACACATGAGCTGTCAATTTATCAACTCCAGGTTGTCAAAATTAATCTGATGATATGCTAGTTGTGGTTTCATCCAGTGAAGGATCTATTTTGACATTTGCAATCAAAAGTGTATCTTACACAACATTGAGGTTGTAAAATAAACAGATGGGTGCATAGTACTTACTTTTTACTCAATTCTGTTGCTTTCCGATGGTGTGCATTTATCATTATTATTCATGGCCATGAAAAGATGACATTCTAATGTTAGAATCTTGCGGCATTAGTCATAGGAGGCAATTAAAATAATTCACCAGGAATTAAATTTAATGCTGATTACCTGCATAGGTTTAAGTGGGCTGCTGTGTGAACTTTAGTATTCTTTTTTCTCAAAGTGATGTTAACTGTCTTATTCTCAGTTTACTGTGGCTAGAGGAATAAGGTATGTATTGCTTGAAAATTTAACGTCTTGAACTGTACTGCTTAGAATTTGATGATTTGTTAATGACCACCTATATTTGCCTTTTATTTACTAATTGAGGAAACTTCACATGTGTTGTATATGTCCTGAGCAGTATTTTTATTGTTGTATATGTCCTGAGCAGGTATTTTTATTGACTTTAATGGCAGGGCATTTCTGTGCTGTTTTGTAGAATGTATTTACTGTTTGTACTGCATGGCTAGACCATGCTTTACTTCTTTTACTTTTCTTTTTTTTCAGGAGCGGGATCTTGGCGATGAGTACGGCTGGAAGCAGGTACATGGTGATGTGTTCCGGCCACCTACACACACCCTGTTGTTCTCTGCACTTATTGGAACAGGCCACCAAGTTGCTGTGGTGGTTCTGTGTGTAATACTTTTTGCCATCATGGGAGAACTTTACACTGAGTGAGTTTTGCATGTTTTAATTTACCAGTGCCTAAACAGACTTTTTAAGGGAGGCCAAAGACAAATTATAAAGAAGTTTGAGTGACTAGATTATTGTGTCAAAATAAGTGCGCAGTTTGTTGCTGAAAGCAGAGCTTTTATAAGTAAAAAGGTGCACCGGCCATGGTAGTCAAGCACTTGTTTATTGCACTACTGAACTTGAATTTAGAGATTCAATCCCTGCTTCTGCAGTTCGATGGATACAAAATGCAGGGTTACTTGTGTGTGTATATTTAGATGCGTGTTGAAAAAAAACTTTATTGGTCAAATTCAGTAACCAGTATGGTGTGTCTTCCACTGGAGCAGGCCTGAAAGTTGAATATAACCAGGGTGTCGAACTGGAAAAAAATATGGGTTTGGTTCATATTCACATGTACCCCATTTCACTTCAGTTCCTTTCGCTGTGACGGAATAAAATCTTACAACTGTTTGCAAATAGGTTTGCAACACTGCACTGGTTCGATGCAGTGAGTGTCCGTAACTACTGGACATATTGAACAGTGCCATTCACTTAAATGCGCTAACCTGAAAGACTCGAGGCAGCATTGCTCAAGTTTTCTTTTTATTATTATTTAGTAATACTGATTTTTACAGGAGTGGGTTAAAAAAGGTCTACAGGCATTATGGTACAAAATTATACAATAGTTAGATAGGGCAATAATAGGGCAATAACAATAATCATAACGGACCTATGTTGTTAAAAAGACGATGCAAAAATAAAGAAGGTAAAAGGCAAGCACAAATTATGTTGATAACAAGTGACTACACTAGTAGGTTCACTGGGACCCAACTTCACAAAAGAGAAAGAAAATGTCATGAAAGAATTATGTGATAGAGAACTCCAAACAACGCCAACTCTGGACGATAGCGAAGGCAGCCAGCCAGTGGCAAGTGGCATTACTACAGGTGGGCTGGAGAGGCACACTCTCATAGGCGTGCGCAGGATTTTTCATTAGAGGGGGTGAGGTTTTCCCAGAGTGCTCCCCCCCTCTCCCCTTTTATCAACGCACTCCCATTGATGTCCTTCCGCTCATATTGTAGTGCTGAGACGAGATATGGTTATGAAATGTTTATTTCAACAATATTGAATTGTAACATAAAGATATTATTAAGCAGTTGGTTTCACTTTCTTGTGAAACTTCCGTACAGAAAGGCAGTCCCTGCACAGCTGTGACACAACATACGTACAAAGAATTTTTATTCTTTCTAAACCAAGGAAAGATGCAACACATATGCCATCTTTAACAGCACAGAATATTTAAAAATATTGCCTCGGTGTGACTCTCCTAGTATGGAATCCAAACTAGAAGAGAAGCTCAGGGGAAGACGGATGCTTGAATCGATGAACAAATCGCAAAATACGATTTAGAACAGGGAATGTCGCGGGAGCCAACGTTTCGACAAGCGGACTTGTCTTCGTCAGGGCGGCAACTGCCTTCTCCAGCGTTCGTTTATGTATGCCTTTGCACACTCTCCCCCGTCCTCGGTAAGAGAGAAGAGCAGCACGTGCGAACAATAACAAAAAAAAAAAGGGGGGGGGGGGGGTTGGGTGCAGGGGTAGTTCGGTGACAGGTGTTAGCGTGACTAATATAAGGGGCAAGAGCCAAGGCTTCCAAAGAATCCGCTCCTTGTACATATCTTGCAAATGCATTGTGTGCACAGTGCCAGAAAGCAGGGTGAAAAAAGGAACGCACGCTCGGAACAGAAGTTGCTCCTATGGCATGTGCCCCCCTCTCCATCCCACACCACCTGCGCTGCACCAACAGTGCATTTCACTGAAAGCTTGTGGCTAAAAATATAACTACACTGTTTAACGCCGTTGTTCTCGTGGAACTGGATGGGGGCTCCGCACCTGAAAGTAGACTTTCTGGGAGAAACACTGTTAGCTTGTGCATACCTTAACCTTTTGGCGTCTTTGTTAACCCCCCACCGTATCCAATGGACTCAAGGGTTCCCTTTGAAAGGTTTATGCCTGTAGGCTGGAGAGTACTGAACCTGTATATGAGATACAATTCCCTGTATTTTCTGTCCCTCGGCGAGTGGAAGTTTCCCTGAAGTATGTAGAGTTTCAGTTCGTCGAAATTATGACCTGTCATATTAAAATGCTGCGCCACTGCCTTCGGCAGGTTATTCACGGTGTCCGCGCGGTGCCCATTTAATCTAACATTAATTGGTTGACCAGTTTCGCCGATGTATTGCTTGTGATAGAGTGAACATTCCAACATGTAAATAATGTTTGAACTAGTGCAAGTGAAACTAGATTTTACATGATGGACATAGTCACTTCCCGTGCTTTTAACTTTAAGATCATTTTGAATATGCTTGCAAGTCTTACATCTGGGACGGGAGCAAGTTATTACGCAGGCGGTGCGCTGAGGCTTTACTTTGGCATGTACTAACAGGTCCTTAAAGTTTCTGTTACGGCGGTAGGTGACTCTTGTATTTCCGGAAACGCTTTTCTAAGGCGATCGTTGCTTGTTAGTATTGGATAGTATTTGCGAAGAATATTGTTTATGTTTGGAAGCGCATTGGAGTATTTCGTTATGAAAATCTAGCGGTTGGTTGGCCTGCGCTTTAGGAGCTCTTTTTTCTAGTGCTGGTGTCTTATCTAGTTTACACACGCACGCCGCCTTGGCGATGAGTGGCGCTGCCTAACACTCCAGTATAATACGTACATAAATACACAATAAAGTGGACGGGGGGACGACCGCCTTCGTAGCTCAGTTGGTAGAGCATCGGACGCGACATCCGAAGGTCGTGGGTTTGGTTCCCACCGAAGGCAGGTTTGTCTTTTCGTCCACTTTAATTCCTTTCTCCACAATTACAATACCACAAGTAACTTCCCCTATGCTTTCCTAGGCTTCATTGTCTGTTTGCTCATTAAGTTGACCCTGTAGATAGATAGATGTATACACACGAAGCTTGTTATAACAAATTCCAAGGGAGGCACAAAATTAGTCAACGACCGATTTTCCGGACGCCCGATTTTTCGGACGTCTTTGCGGCACCGCCACAAGCCCCATCAAATTAATGTATAAGGAAGTCCAGTTTCGGACGCTCGAACCCTCTGCCGTCCAATTTTCCGGACTTTTTGACGCGGCGAAAGGTCCAAAGTCATCGAAACTGCATACACCCAAACCTCGCTCCAAAGAAACTGACGGAACGCACGAAAAATTCGTAGTCGCAGAAGTTAGTCGCAGTGAAATTTCACCTAGAATGCCAGACAAATTCGGAAAATATGATTATTGTTATGACTTGCCCTCTTGTTTCCCGAAAGCACATGCTTCATTTATTGGCATCGAACTCTCGCTAATTTGGAGTTACTCGGCCGCACATTGAACTGTTCGCACGCACAACCCTCGGAGCCTCCCAAGTGCAGAGCGCTGCGGCTGCACGTCTCGTCACGTGCGCCAGAGGCCAACCGAAAACGGAGTGCCAAAGTCCGCCTCACCGTAGTGATAGCGATTGACAGGAAAGCTATAACGCTTCGTGCTTTTGTATGACTCTATTGTCTTTGAACTACTGCTGTGTTGGCCGCGTGGTTTGGCGCTATCGATGATCGCGATGATAGCGAGAGCGTTCTCGTCTGCAGCGGACAGCAATCCGTAGTTTCGTTCTCACTCCGTGTGTGCTGTCCGTGCACGTGCCTTCATGAACTGCATTACCGCTATCCGTGATAGCGTCTAGCACGGTTTCTTCCTCAGCGTTTGTGGAAAGCAGCTTTGCTTCGACTCGTTGCATGTATGTTCGGCACGCATATACTTCCAGATTGGTGGTGGCCATACAAGACCGCGTCGGTAGCGACCGTGGTTATTAAAATGCGCGAACGGTAAAACCTCCGTTCGGGTATTGGCCACGCACTTTCAGCTGCACTGGCGTTCATGATCACGGCGACCGCGATTTTGTCTGTAACGCTTTCAGTGCACATGTACTTTGTGTGTGTGGCGGCTGCCATCCGTGAACTCAACATGACCGATTTTCGGCAGAATTCAGTTTCTTCTGGGCGTTGTGCGCGTTGGCTGCGCCCATGCTGTCAAAACGCCGCATTAGTAATCCTTGAGAGCATGAAGAGTGACAATGCGCAGTAATTTCATTTTGTCTCGCCGTAATGTGTGCGATGTCATACACATTGTGGGAGCTCTTAGTAGCGATTCTGCCGTGGCCAGCCGTGCTGCCTATTGTGGCCTTCTTAGGCAGCAACCATGGGCCGCACAGTGCTCCTTGTGTCAGTTACGTGCAAAATGAAATTGTAATGCACAAATTTATGCCTTTTGGTAGCTTTGGCAAGCATAAAACATGCTTTCGTCTTAAAATTGTTTATAGTCAGTACACTGTAAGGATGTGCGATACGTATTTTTATTCCTGACTGTTCCCAGCCACTTAAAACTGATGGCGAAACCAGCACAGCAATGCCACATCCGCATGAAGAAATTGTTGATGTATGGAGCTGCTGTCAGCACACAAGCCAGTTTTATGTACAAATTAAAATATAATATCCTCTGACTTCGCCACTTTCACTGGTGCTACGGTCATCATTGAGTCTCACATCAAGCAAATGTACAACAAAAGCAACGTGCATAATTAGCATTTCAGAGCCCCTTTAAAGCAGTTATTAAGGTTAGCTTCTTATGATAGACTTTGAAGCAAGGTGGGGGGCATAAATTAAAGATGATAAACAAACAGCACAGTATAAACGTGTGTCGATCTAGTGTCAGAAATTGCAGCTCTACAGCGCTCTCATCAAATGAGGGGCTGTCAGAACTCTTTTTTTCGCACGCTTTCATTCCCTTGTGGCAAAGAGGTAGCCATGTTACATGTAAGGTTCTCAGAGGTGGCAACGTAATAAAATGCGAGACACAAATGGCACCAAATGGACATGTTTGTCCATCTAGTGTCAAGAAAAGTAACTAAATGCAATAGGATGAGCACGGTCTGTATAGGTTGACTGTGGGACAAACTTTTATTCTTGGCAACTATATTCTTTAATGGTTATGTTGGTACAAACATTCATGATTACCACACTCGACTGTCGTTAAAGACTTAAAGGGACTGTCTACCATTCGGAACACTTATGTAGATCATGGTAAAAATAGGAAGATAGTGCATCACATTTACGGGAACCAGCACGCTTTTACCCCACAAAAAAGGAATTTTGTTTTTAATTTTGCTCTGAAGTTGATGCAAAAAATGCTGCTAGTGTCACTTGACAGCTTGTTTGTCAATTTCCAAGTACAGCAGAACAAACCCACACAGGTACAGCATAGACCGCTTATGACGTAAGTCACCAGAATCTCGAATACCCGCACTATCAGTGGTACCACGCTATAACCAAAACATTTTTCAAAGTCTACACGTGTGTTAAAACTGTCAAGCAGGTAGCGGCGCGTGTTAGACATTAAAAGCGCGCTATCGGGCTGCTTTCACCCGATTAAAAATATTAAAAAAGAAGAAACTGGATATTTCAAAGATTTAAGTCTGCAGCCGCGCTGTGCAAAAAAAAAGAAAAGAAAAGGCGCTATAACGACGTCGCCATTTATGCGGACTTCCCGCAGAACCGGACTGCGCAGAAACTGGAACCGATTGCTGCACGTGCTATCCCTCATTTTCTCTGATGCGTGTGCATTGTCAGAAATGTAGTGACCGCAAACCGCCATTCGAGTGGTGCACCTGCCGTCCATGGCTTCGCTTCCATTGTCAAAGTGATTCGTCCGCATTTTAAATGCGGCCACCATGAACCACAGTCGCCCGCGGCACTCTACCTGCAGCCAGCACCAAAAAGGTAGTGCTCGTTAGGCCTAGTTTGTGGGGTTGCCAGTGGCGCGCCGCACGGGAGGCTTGCCCTTGACAACACAGGGATTTGGTGCTCAAGAAATCGTGCTCGCGGGGTGATTCAAGGGCAGTGCGTGTGAAATGATTAAAAAAAAGAACTGGAGATAGACAGCGGTAACGCAGACATCAGTGTGATCGCGGGTACGCGTTCGGAGCGGACAAACGGCTGTAGCAGCATTCTTCGTCGCCTTGGCAATCCTATCAATCCTATCCTCACAGGGCGTGCCCGTGACGCGCTGCTGCCACTGCGGTCTTCTATTTTTTATTCTTCCCTCCGCTCCTTGTTCATTCGTTCCACGCTTTTTCCTCCTCCATGGCGATTCGTTGCGCTCTTCTTGGGTAGCGCACTTCCATTGTGAAGCCTGCTCGCTACCTCAAGTTGCCCGTTGATTTCCTGGCAGCCGCGTTATAACTGGCCTTTCACCTCGCGGAGCTGTACAATAAGCAGTATGCGTATACATTAAGTTCTATGGGAGGGTAAACGGGGGTCAGAAAAAACCGCATTATAGCCGGTCCTGCACTATAAGCGGTTACATTATAAATGGTCTCTACTGTATACATATTTTGCTGAAAAACAATTATTTATGCCTTACAAGTGTACTTCCCCCTATAAGGCTCCTTTTTATGGTATGCCAGTCTTCTTTTCTCGTCTTTTGGGGTGGCAAAGCTGTCACTGCCTTCGAATTCGTCTGCCTGAACTGGTGTGGAGTCCTGCACTTGTCGTGTTTACAGTGCTGCCTTGCTTTTGGGATGTCTTTCACGCTCTGTGCTGTAAATACGTGCAGGCATCATCACTGTGATGCTTTATGCATCTCATTTCATAATGTGCTCATGAGACAGTGTGAGAAAAAGCTGAGGCAAGATGCCCTCGGGTACAGTTTGCGTGATTCTGCTAGAGTTTGTTCCAAGCACTTTCTTGCCTTGAACTACCTGGCGTCATTTGAAAAGGGAAGTGATTGCTGAAAGCGACTCAAGAGCACTTGTTAGTTCTCTCAAGCTGTGGGTTGGCAAATGTGAGGCATGAAACTGGAGATGCAGCATAATGCAGTCTCAAAACCGGAACTTTATCCATGTTTATACCACTGTAGCTGTGCGATGAAAAGCGATATCTTAATTCTGTAAGGTGTGCCTATTAAGGCGTCAAAAGGTGAAAATATTGATGCATTATACATCGCTTTGGAAACACAACTAGCTAGTGAGGAGCTGTTTGCGAAACCATCATTATTGTGTACTGGAAAATTATTTTCACACACGATATCAAATTATATGCAAAATTTTTCTGCCTCAGATGCCCTAGCACATGCGGTGCACAGAACTAAGACTCTCGCTTTGAAATTTTTTTAACTTGCAGGGTTGTCAGCAGTATAGGTGCATTCCAGAGTGTCTTATTTAAACCAAAGCATCTGCTTCCTCCAAGCACGGCAACTTATCCTACTCATTTTAAGGAAATGATGACATTACCTGCACCATACGTTGTCAGCTAAAGGGTTATTTTGTTTTCAAGAATTGACTGGCTTGGATTGCGACACCAGTACCAAAGTAACCACAAGCTGCCGCTATGTACAAGTAACACTTTCTGCAGTCATATGATAATGCTTTGTTTGCACTGAAAATGTGTGCAGAAAACGTTTGTTGGAGGTAATAATGTTATTGTTCAACAAATATTTGTGGATTCTGCAGAAACCGCATGTGCTTGTGGTTTGTAGCTTTCAACGTCACTACAATTGTCATCACACCCGGTAACCATTGTTGTTGGCGTCTTTACATCTAGAAAAAGAGCTACTTTGTAGATTAAAACATTTTTAAGAATTTCTACTAACTTTCTGGAGAAATCACTGCATGCTGGGGTTCTTCAAAAGGTATGTTTTCTGTTGACACAAAGAACAGAAGAGCGATGAAGGACTGTAGACGGTTCCTTTAACAAACCTTGCAGCTGACAAGAGAATTAATAATAAGTTCTAGTTTAGTACTGTTAATTGCAGTAAGTTGTTTTCTCATGGGGCTACGATGTTCTGTAATCTTCACATATTTAAATGAAGGCTTTCTTATTTGCTCTTGATGAATTGGGCTGTGTATTTTTAATAGAGTGAATTGATAGGGATCACATTTAGAATTGATTGTCATTCTTTTTTTTACTCCTTACAGGAGAGGATCCCTTTTAAGCACAGCCATATTCGTTTATGCTGCTACATCCCCAATCAATGGCTATTTTGGAGGCAGCTTGTATGGCCGTATGGGAGGTGAGTGCCGTAATAGTCTTTGGTAATGCGTATGCAAATTCTTGTTTATTTGAGCGTTAATAAGGCTTACTAACTGTGCCGATCAGTTAGTGTGTACCACAATCACTTATCTTTATTCGCATAAAGGGGAAGTAAAAAAACGCACGTGTTCATATTTTTGTTGCTGTTTTATGGACAATGTTGCTGTCTCCACCGAGTCTGAAAAACTAGATATTGGCTGTACTGGAGCAACAGAAAGTTGTTTGCGGGTACAGCAAACTTAAAAAGTGCAAGAGATGGGCAGTGGCAGGCAGATTATCATAGCAGTGCACAGTTGGCCAAAGTAATGATTGTCAAAATCACTTCTGCCCACCGTGGGGAGAACCTTGACGGATTGGTGTAAAATCATTTTTTTTTTCTGTGAATCACATCCATAGCAGAGCATGTAAATGATGGGAGCACACTGATACATCAGATTAGTTCTCTGTTTATCATCCAGAAAAGCTTGCTTGCACTGCTTCCCGCCAGCACATCTTGCACTTGTGCAGGAAGCAAGAGTGGTCTGGTGCAAACTGAGTGAATCTGAAATGACTTGCAAAACATGTCAACTGGCTCCCACTCAACCAGTTATTCACCACCGTGGAGCGAAAATTCTCCAGATCAATGCAGCGGAAAGCACCATTCGTTCAAACCACAGTGTAAGATATATAACATATTTACTTGCGTAATGAACGCACTCGCATAAGAAATGCAGCCCTCAGCTTTAGTAGTCAAATTCCAGATTTTTTTTCTCCCACATAATAAACGCACCCCCAACTTTGAACTCCTGCAGTCCCGTGAACAATCCAGGGTATTTGCAAGCTGTTCTGCGTGGTGATTCATAACTCCTGCATGCCGGTAAAACTGGCGCACGTTGCCAGGCATAGCCGTGTGCAAGCAGTGGTAACATCATATACTCGCAATTCTGTATTCCTCCGTGGTATCGCAGTCCCTCCTGCTCACCATGGCGTGCCGCCATGCGTGCTGCGCACGCAGACTAGTGCAGCTATGGTCGGGGCGTCGTCTTTGAGTTGCATCATGGCAATCTCGGACGTCGTGCTTAATGCGCTTGACTGATAAGCTCTACATAGATATGAAGGAGAAATGCGATGATCAGTCGTTTTGCATGCAGTTACAGAAAACATCTATTCTCCTGGGAGTTTAGGCCGCTTGCGAACGCTGATGCGGCTAGGAGTCTGACAATTCATTGGCGACGTAGCGACCTTGGTTGGCTGCAAGTCGGCACGGTGACGTTATTAACCTTTGGATCATGCGTGTCATAGCGTTGTCGTTACGGGCTGGATCTGTGGTGACACAGAAACTACAGAAACTTGATGCATGATAAAGACCGTCATCATTTTTCCGGTTTTGCATCGCTGTAGGCGAACTCTGTGTCCAATGGAAGTGAAATGCTATCGCGATGTATCAAAATGCAGTCACCATACGGCTGTCGCAGCGGGTGCCGAGTTGTGCGGTACCAATGCCATATGACTGTTTTTTACAGTTTTGAAAATAAAATTTCATTGTGTGCATTGCTGTAAGCATTACCGCGGGTCGCAGCATCATCTTTCTTGCACGTTAAAACATTGTGTTCAATCTGAAATTGTTTTCATAAAATTTACCCCGTGTAATAAACGCACTCCCGAGCTTTCCTTCTATTTTTTGGGAAAAGAAGTGCATTCATTATGCGAGTAAATACGGTACTCTTTAGATGGTACTCTTTAGGTGAGTACACCAGTGCAGTACAATCGACGAGATAAAGTAGCAGTGTTCAGCGTTCGTCCACCCACTGATGGCAGTGTCTGCCTGTCGGAGGTAGGACGAAACTTGGAGCGCGTCTATAGCAACCTGTATTTCGCGGGAAACCCAAACTCTGTGGCAGGCGCTTGTGTGCATGGCTACTCGGCCCATCTGACGAACTGTGGGACGTGCATGAAACAGTCGTTTCCTTCTCTGCCGCTGACCTACTTTAGGTGTTTGTGATTTGGCACAAAGTGCCGTTTGCTAAGCCAACCAGAGCGAAAATCTTTTTCTATTTTCAAGTTTCATTGTAATGCCGGTAGGTATGTACTGCTGTCTTAGGTGCACATTGTTGCTATTTTATCTGGTCAACTGTGTCTTGCAAGTAAGCTATGAAGTGTCTCCATCTAAAGAGTATGTATCGTACACCGTGGTTCAAACTATTAAAACGTCTGAATTAATGAGGTTTGAATTGACCACCTTTAACAATGAATTATTTTCTTAAGCCTTTTACAGACAAAAAACTTCATGCTGTGTCACTATAAAAGTAGCCCCAATTTGAAAAATCTTTTTGGTGATCATGGACTGCACCCTATCTGCACTTTGTTTACTTTCAGTGCATGCATCTATCTTGTTCCTCTGCTGTTTCTCTCCCTCTCCCTCATTCTTCGTTTTCTCGTCTGTCACATGCATTTTCACTTACATGCTGAATAGTGGTAGCCTGCATGCTCTAAAGTCTTGCTCGTGTTGCTTGTTCTAGAGAACCTTTCTTTTGCTTCTGCTATACACGTGCACTTACCTTGCACTGAAATGACCATTGTACTGTATTTAACTGCAGCTCGTGGACTCATTGAGCCTTTGTAGATTGTATACAGTACCTTTATCAAGAGATTTCCCAAGGAAGGGCACCCTCAGTAATACCAAGAAAGGCGAGAGAGTAGCCTTGAAAATAAACCTACTGTACCTACTGTTTACTCTTACGGGCCACTTTATGTTATGTTAAAGGGGCCATGAAAAAAATTTGGAGATGCCCGGTTGTAATTTTCACTGCTTCAGTATGCATTCGACAGGCCGATTCCGAAATATTTTGGCAAAATATTCAGTACACATTTAATAACACTCATTTGAAACCCCAGCGTTCTTGCGCTCTTGAAACGACTGTGCGACACTAGCGGCCGGCATGGTACTATTTGGTGACATTGCAGTAAGATATTTTTAAGTTCAAAGGTATAGTGAACTTGCATTTGCTCTAAGAGAATCGATGTACTTGAAAGCTAGAAAGAAAGAAAAATACTCAGAAACCGTGCGGTGCCGCCATTCGGGAGCAAAGCTGCAGCACAGTTTGTTTTCCCGTGGCCTCTGAGGGCACGCCAATCTTGGAGGTATGGCGGCTACTAACATGTCATCTGCAGAGTTGAGGGGGACGCGCATTAAAACCCGACACCGCTTTTTTTATTGCTCTAAATTGACGCACACGATGCAACAGAACAATACATATTGTTGATTGGAGGGTCAGGATCCCGAATACGCACTTAGTACAGAATGTTCAGAAAACGTTTCACGACCCCTTTAAAGTCGTCCTACTGCTCTCACCGTGCAATGGCCACCCCACCTATGACCGGGAGAGGAGAGATGGTGTTGAGGTGCGGAAGAGACGCTATTTCTGCAGATTCTTCTCACCTTAACCTGAGCTGATAACCAATGTTTCTTCAGTTCAGCTTTTGTTAGGGTTAAAGCATGTTCCAAAAATATCAGTTCGGGTTTGGATTTTATTCTGGCCACATCCTTTTTTGATACAGTTTTTAAGTTCAAGTTCAGTTTGACAACCTGGTTTACTGGATGTTTGTATCAGATGGAGAATTCCACTGGGAGAACAGGAGCACTCAAAGGCTTGCCGAAAGTGCTCTCTTCACGGCCGCCATGTTCCAATTGTTGAACATCAATAAGAGCGCTGACATCCATTGGTAGAACAAGAGCAGCTTCACTATGCTGGGAGCAGCTAGGAGCATAATATCTGCTCCCACTATAAAAGCGGAGGCGTCAAAGTGTGGCGGATGTTGCGTGACCTTTGAACGTCATATCTTTCCTACTTCTTTTTATTTTTGCTTCAGCTGGTGGTGGTCAAATGGTGGCCAACCATTGTTTTTGGCTGTTTCTGGCTTGCAAGCTCCAGCGATTCTGGCACTGTGCTAAATTCTGGCAGCCTTAGTTCATCTTTCTTGACTTTGGATGCACGGGGATGCTGGCAGTGAACCTTCGTTGTCTTGCTGAAATACTCAAGCCGCTACAGGGCTCAACGTTGCAGTCGAAGTACAGCAGCAGCATTAATGAAAGCAGAATACCCGAGCTTATGAACCATTGTGTATTGTCCCAGGTGCCAAGTTTAGTCACTGAATCTGTCGTCGTTGCACAGAGGTCACTAATGGCGAACATTGACAGTGCGACACATGGTGAGCAGACTATTACAGACCACCGCCACCTGCGTTTTCCCCCTCCTCGTGGAACACAGATGGACGGTGCATGTGGAACTTATTTTGGTCACGTGACACATTTCTCCTCGCTCGTCGCTCCCATGCCTGTTCTCCAGATCGCCGTCGCCTTTCACTGGCTGAACAAGTGGGGCTGCTCTGACTGGCCGCCACCCACTGAGCACTGCTCTGTGCACCTGCTCATGTTCTCTTGGTGGAATTCACCAAGAGACATAGGTGTTTTGCTACTTAGGCTGTTTCCTGGCATATTACACAACAGCTCTTCATCTGTCAGGCTGTGCATCATTCTCCTGACAGCTTGTTATTAATAGCAGTTAGCTTCTACATATTCTGTTGTCATAAAAAAAGCTAGGCTACTGAAAATATGCTGCTTATGCCTCTTGTGGGGAAGTGAACTTATCCTTGTATGAACTTCCCTAAGCCCTTTTCTCACTGCCAGAAACGTGCATCAAAGTAGTATGTCAGGCCCATAAAAAGAAATTTGCAAGTTAATAATATCACCTCTAAGATATATTAGGGGCGAAGCTCCTCTTAGTCTCACCTTGTCACGCGTCAGTTGTCAGGCGTAACCCGCGTGCTGGGAGGCACGCGCTCGCCCTCGGCGCGTGCCTCTCTCTCTCTCTCTCTCTCCCGGTGCGTGTCTCCCGGCGCGTGCCTCTGCTGTCTTGTGAGAGAGAGACAGAGAGAGAGCGAAAGGCAGCGTCTCCTAGCGAGTTTCTTGATTGAGAAATACCGACTGCTCGCGTTCGAGAAGCGTTCACCGGCAACCCATATATATATATATATATATATATATATATATATATATATATATATATAGGCACTGCACCTTGACTTGCAATGAAGTGCCAGTGGGAGATTTCACTTGTGCACAGTTCAACCATGAGGATTCGTAGCATGCGCGTTAACTAAATTAATCCGGAACTCGGCACGATCTACGATGAACATCCAGAGCTTCGCCCACTCATCATCATTCACTCCGTGGATATGCTTTAATTTTTTTTTAACAGGAAAGTGTTTTATGCCGGGGTCCACCAAGAAATCATTGACGTATGTCGTTAACGGAAGTGGATGTCTGAAAAAATGAACATACATTTTAATGAAAAAGTGCCACCTGCTTGGACTCGAACCCACATTAACCCGGAATGTGCCGATAGGAGCTGGATGCTTTACTGATAGACCACCGCAACATTGGTTCATATAGGGAACAGATGGGCCTTATATCTTCACTACAGTGCTTTACAAGTTGCATCTAACTGACATCCGGTTAATGTGAAGGTGTTCAGTGAACTATAGTGTTTAGCAACCAAAATTACTATTAAATTAACATTGCCTCCCTTCCACTGCACTCTTGGTTCTCTTAGGCTTGCTGCGGGGGGGTACCACCATCTATGAACGATTGAGTGAAGCAGATTGTCGTGCTAATGCGCGCCAGCATTTAGTGCTTCGGTAGTCTTCGCGCCGTGAGGGTCATGGTGTCGTCATGACGGCGTATTCCTTGGGCAAAGTACAACTGCGGCTGCTACAAAATTTGTCTTGCGTGGCCAGGTGTGTTAAGTTGTGACGTGCACTGCTCCAGGAACACAGGGACGGCCGTCCACAACCAAATGATGTGGCTTTCGTTGCAGTGGGTTGTGTGTTCACAAAACAATCCGCGAACAACTTGTTCGGTTTCGCTTGCAAGGTGTCACCACTTTGGGACACTCCTGGTTTGTGGCAGGCTTGCACAGGGCTCTGGCACGTATACTTCAGTGTCTCTGGAGCAGTGTGAGTCGTTTGAGAACTTTTGCCAGTGTACAACTGTCGAGGATCCCTGTGCCGTGTCGAGGTGTAACATGTTCACATGTCCAGAGTACCCAACTCATCTCCCGCCCCTCGATTCACCAGATTGCTGCTTATGCATTCCACAAGATCACGAAGACAGGTTTCACTTTCGTGTTGTACCAATCCCTATGATAGAGGGACCAACCACATTTTTCTTGGGCTTCCCTGTGTGCTAGAAGCGCCATATTTTACAAAACTTGTGGCACAGCCTTTGTTTAATGCGGTGCATGCTATTGTTTATGCCCATTACGTAGAACAGTTTCAGAAATGTTCAACAGTGTGTTAGAACACTGATGTTCCACGCCACAGGGAATTTGCTCCTTTTTTCATTTTTATAACTTAGTCGAAGGGGAAAAATTCAATCTGTGATATAGGAAATTTTGCACTCTTGAAAGCGCCAATATTACAAATTATTATGGTGAGAAGCGTGGCGGTAGTGCACGTTAAAGAACCTCAGGTGGTCGAAATTTCTGTAGCTCTCCACTGCAGTGTCTCTCGTAATCATAGCATGGTTTTGGGATGCAAAACCCCTGGAATGAATCTAGGCATGGTCTCTGGCGTGGTAGTGTTCAGGGTGCCACATCTGTAATGTGTTTCTGGATCGACAAAATCACTTCTGCCACATGTAGCTAGTATAACATTAGCCTCTGCAATGTTTTTCTTTAGAGAGCATTGTTTCAAGACACATTTGAAAATGCTCAGAGGACAAGCTCCTTGGTGGAGAGTGAAGAACTGAAACCATGAAACAGGGCGTACTAGTTATGCTTGAAGTTTTTATATTTGCCTCTGTGGTATACAGTAGACTCTTGTTAATGCAAGATTGAGGGAACTCCAGAATTTTGGTTGAATAATCAGAAGTTTGAATTATCAGGTGCTAGCAGAAGTACAGTTCAGTGTAACATTCCAGGAAAAGCAGAGATGGCCAGTTATAATATGCATTGTTTCCACTGCAGCATTTATTTTTCATTTTTCTGCTAGTGGTTTTTATTTTAATGCTTTCACTAGGCGAACGGCTTTATTTCTGGCTGTTAATATATGAGCATGAATATTCAGCTTCAAGGGACCAAAGCAGCCAATATTTCTGGTAATAAGGAAAAAGTATGAACTAACAAAATTAATTGAATAGTACAGTTTGAATTAAGCAGCTTTTCAATACAGTGAATACATTGCAGGCCAAATTAAAACTTGAAATTTGTTTGGATTATCAAAAACCTACTTGGGTTGTTAAGGTGCTTGGCTGCTGACGTGAATAACGTGGGTTAGATTCTGGCCGCAGCAGTCGCATTTTTTATGGAAGCGAAAATATTAGATGTCCGCATTATAGTGCACATTAAAGGACTCCAGGTGATCAAAATTTTTGGAGACCTCCACTACAATGTGTCTCCTAATCATATCATGGTTTTAGCATATAAAACCCCAGCAATTATTATTGTATCTAAAGAGTGCTCTGAAGAACATCATTGCCAATGCACTTTTCCAGGAATGTGTGGAATATGGAGGTGCATCCATGTTCTCTTTTTAGGGAAATTTGCAGGGATGTCCCTAAAATCTTGCGGGGAAAAGGTGCCTTAAACAAGGAATTTTCGAACTTGAGAAGGGGAATTCTACTACATCATATGGAACATGCCTGTGTCAGAAAACTCTTCATCCGATTGACAGATTTGCTTTTGTTCAGGAGAAAGGTAGCAAAGTGACTGCAAGGCTAACATTTCAGTGTAAACTTTGCTATACAGTTAAACCTGAATATAATGAAGTAGGTAAAATTGGCAGTTACCTTCACACCGCCATGGTGATTATAGTGCTTATAGTGGCTATAGTGCTCGGCTGCTGATCCAAGGGTTGCGGGATCGAATCCCGGCCGCAGCGGCTGCATTTCGATTGAGGCAAAATGTTGAGGCTCGTGTACTGTGCGATGTCGGTGCACGTTAAAGAACCCCAGGGAGTAAAAAATTTCCGGAGCCCTCTACTACGACGCCTCTCATAAATCACAGCTTTTTATTGGGGCGTAAAAGCCCAGAAATCAATCAACTGGCAGTAATCTTCAATGTATTGAAACTTAATTTGAAATTTGGGCTTTTATGCAGTGTATAGTTACCGAAGGATTATGTTTACACAGAAATAGTGCAAGATGTTCGAATAATAGGTCTGTGGGACAAACACCTAACTTCATAACTATTATTAAATGTTTTATGTTGAATTGGTGATGTGGCGACCACGACTTCAGAATGTGCCGCTGTAGCCCTCTCGTCATAGCAGCCGTACGTCACATGCAATGACTTCAGAAACATGAATGCAACACACTGTGGTAATGAGTTATAAACAAGGCTATCGTGACCATTCTGCCAGCACAGCTTGTTATCAATATCTTGGGTGTTTCTTAGAGAGGGCAATGCCAATGTTATACTCACCGAATTTCTAGCTATCAACAAAGTCTGAGGAATGCAGAGCAATGATTACAGCATGTCACAAAAACCAAAGAAACCTTCGGCCAAAAATTGCATGGACACAAGGTGGCAACCTGAATCATGGCTCCTTGTACCATGGTGGCCGCATTTTTTATTTTACGATATCACGCGTACGTACGAAGAACTTAGCTAGACTGCGTATGGCGTCGCCAGTTTTGGTCGCTACGAAGTGCATTGGTTCAACAGGTATTGGAAGTCGCCTTTATCACAGAACACCTCCGTAATATTAGAGTTGGTAGCTGTGTGTCAGGTAACTGGAAGCAGGTGAAGGGGGGTCGTTGGTTATTTAGACCTGGTCAGAGCAGTGCACTCACTGAAAAACTAATAAAGGTGCCTATTAGTCACAACTTGCGACTGCTATGCTTAGAATGTATCCTGTTTTGCAGAAAGTTTAAAAATAGCTTATTTTGTGTTAGGAATTATGAAGTGAGCTCTGCCAGAGGTAAGCAGCAGTGCTTGTTTCCTTGCTGATCGTGATCACTCCCAAGATAAAAGCCTCATCACCTTGTCGGCTACATCTGCATGATCGCGATCTCTGTCAAGATAAATGAGTCTTCTGCGCTTACTACCGCATCTACAGGTACATGTGCTTGTCACTCGACGCTAGGTGATGATAAAAATACCAAATCAACAGCAGAAGCACAATATGGGCAATGCAAAATGTGGAACTATGCTGCTGTTGGCATTGTGTACAAGGTGCACAACACGATGCGCGCTTGGTGCGAGACTGCTCGCGCATGCTTCATGCATGCATGCTTTCCATCTGCTCCCACTCTTGTGGTGAGGAGGCAAGCATTCAGTTCCCCCTTGTTGCCTACCTGGCTGCTCCACATTGGCGGGCGTGCTGTGCAATTTTAAAAATGTTCATTAATGTCTTGGACAACTCGTCTATTTTGCCACCAGCACCAGCAGAACTTTGTCTACTGGCTCAGTCTTCCTCTGTGGCAGCTGAGCAACTTCATTATTATTGATGTCGTGGATAAACATGCTTCGTTATATGGAGGTAAAAAAATACACGGTGTTCTGTGGACATCAGTTTGTAAAAATCAAATACTTTGTTGTATTGAGAATTTCGTCATGCTGAAGTTAGTTATATCAAAGTTTAAGTGTGCTCAAACAGGTATGTGGTATTAGTCACTGTATCATTACTTATATCGCAGGTAAACAGTGGATCAAGCAGATGCTTGTGAGTGCATTTCTGCTGCCAGCTCTGGTGTGTGGAACTGCATTTGTGATCAACTTCATTGCCATCTATTATCACGCTTCTAGAGCCATCCCATTTGGAACTATGGTGGGTATTTTTCTAGTATCAGCTATGCCTTGTTAAGGGAACTAATTTTAGTACTTGAAGTACATAGTAGCAGCATAAAAGAATGGTTGTAATCAATAAACTTTTCCTGAATATAAGCAGAGCGGTTAATTTTCAGGTTTTATATTTTTTCAAATCTGGGGTATAAAAATCTGGTGCCATTTTTCAAGGTGATAACTGGGAAGACATCAGGCTTTTTGTTGAACCGTACTAAAATTGGGCACACTGTTTGTGAAATGAACACTATGTCACTGTTGTTCACTTCATTCAACAGGATGCGACTTCGTAGCCCTGCAGTGGGCACCTAGAGCATGTAAGCCGCTAACTGTGCAGCAGTAAAAGATAGGCTGGGATGTGGTATGGGAATTTGGGTAGGAATCGGGTTTAACCCTGTTTTTCTAAAACATGTTCAAGGAGTAATAATTGTGTAAAATTTGATTTTACTCAAAAATGAACAACCCTAAATATGAGGTGCTCTAATAACAGCAGTACTATGCATTTATAATGGTAGGATATAAGGGATAAATTTTTAATAGTCTATATTTATAGCAGCTGAACACACGAATTGTGATTATGGCCAATACACTTTATAAGAGAATTTCACCAAAATTATTAGTGATCTTTGTGCTGATGTTACACTTGTCTGATTAAGTCTGTCAGTGTGGTTATTATAATAGGGATTGTGATACTGAGATAATTATCTCCAAAATGTTATATGACATGTAATCATGGCACTTCGAACTGCCACAAAGAAGGCATTGTGGAGCGAGAAATTGAGCTATCCACATGTCTAGAGGTGGTCAAGTCAAAACTGCTGCTAGTCCCAGGATCCCTGCATGGTAGATACGGTTTCCATATTCTCGAGTGAAAAAATTTTAATTGTAGCATTTGTTTAAAACAACTAAATGTCAAGAACATTTGTAATAAACTGTTCCCTGTTTTTGGTTACCACAAAAATTTTCACATTGACATCTCCTGCAAACCTTGTCAAGCAAAAATTATTTGGTTTATAATTCCCTCTTTAGGTGCGTACAAATGAGTATTGAACTTCAATATTGAAAAAAAAAAAAAGTTACAGTATTTGAATTTGCTTCGACATGAATTTAACACTTCTGAAATTTTGATGTATACTTGAATTATTTTAACACCACTTTTAACAACATATTGGTTACAACAATGATGAGCTGATGCACGTCAACCTTTGTATGTTTTCTATGGTGAACTAACCCTCTTACAACAATGGCCCCATGCCCCATTATCAGTTATAACAGTGAAGTCTGGCTGCGGAATGTGTGCTGTGTTGGTGTCAAAAGGTAATGGAATGCAAGATCTTTGAAAAGGAAACATACTTGAAAATAAACTGCATACTTGTTTACAAAAGGCTGCCCCACTGTCAGCGTTACTTGAACCAACTCAGTTTCGGAGCTCTGTCGAAAATGTGGGCCAAGTGGATGTTGCGGGAACTAGCAGCACTGCGATTAGATCGCGCTACCAACAGCACTTCCGGGCCTTCGCTGCGGCTGCATGTCATCTGATCATGCTGCTGCGCTTTTTTGCTGCTTTGGGCAAAGGTTGGTCTGCAGGTTTGAGTTCTTCGCTTGGTCAGGGCTTGAACTGACTTGTCCGCGGGGGTGTATGAAGCCTGCCTTGAGTTGCATACGTAATATGTCTGCGCATTTTGTTCTGGGCTCCAAAGCAGCTACAATCATCAGCTATAAGGTTCACTTCTTCGGGAAAAATGCAAAGTGCAAATTCAATACAAGACAGTGAAGGACAGAGGGTGGTCTTCAAATTTGATATTTTATTCTGAATGTTTGCAATATTGTACCCAGCGTAGACATCGCATTTGCAAAACTGGCCCTGTTATGTAAGGAATTGTTTCACAGTAAATGCTATTTGTGAGTTATCACCTGCCCTATCTGTTCTATGTTCTTTGATTCTTTCTATTTAGGCTGCGCGTTTCATTTTTATTTTTTCATTATGAACCGGCCAACCCAGTGCTGACTCTTGTCACCTTTTTTTTTTCAAGACTGAAAGACCCCACAGATTTCTAAGGATGGGAAAATGTTCTGAACAGGGTAAAGAGAAGACTGACTGAGAAATGTCAGTTGTGTGATGTAGTTCTTAAACCACACTATTCCGTAGTCAGTGGCAAAGAGGTACTGATAACACCTGGAAAACAGAAGTCTCAAAGAGGCACGTATGTCACTTTTCTCCGACAATTAAAAGCGCACCTTTCGAAACCAAAAGCCCTTGCTGGGAAACAACCGTGGCCAAGTACACGCGACACCTTGTATGAAGACAAATTAGTTACGAGAAACTTCCAAATTGTAAAAATAATTGCTGGGGTTTTACATGCCAAAAGCTGTGCACCTCATGATGAGGGACTCGCGAATTAATTTTGGCTACTTAGGCCTATTCAGCATACACCTGAATGCACCTAACCAAGGCACCCAAATACAAGAGTGTTCTAGCACTTCACTCAGTCAATATGCAGCAGCCGTGGCTGGGAAAAGAATAAAATCACCGGGCAGGAAGCGAAGTTCAACGGCAAGACGAAACTCAGTTACATTGTTGCCAGTGTGGCTTTCAGCATGCTCATTTAGTCATAACTTATTAGGCTTGCCTTAATCACTATTGGCCTGACTTGACTTGTCACCTTATGCTTAGCTTAATTAGTCTTAGCTTAACTCTGTCGTTGCCATGCCTATTAAAATCGATTGCCGGTGATCGATGACTAAGGCTGCCAGTTGCAACACGTTAAAATCATTTCTCGTGCATGCAGCTGCCCAGGCACTGCTTTTTCACTCCATTCAAATGTTCACGCTCTGGTGACATGCGATCTTTCAGAGTTTTTTGTGGGTTAATGTGCTTGTGTTATCGCGAAAGGGGACATGGCTGCTACACTTGAGAAAAAGTGTGCTGCTAGAGCTTGGGGTCGATTCATATCAAGTTTTTTGTTATCAAATGATTCCTAAGAAGCGAACAATCAAATTGTCATCAGTGTTGCAATTCAATAGTCTGGCGGTACTAATTAGGTGAAAATGATGCTAGCTGTTCACCAGTGCACTTCTATTTTGAGTTTGGGCAGTTTTATTTAACTACAGCTCATTTCTGAAGGTTTGCTGCATGTCTAACTTGTTGATCTGGCCTTTTCAGCCAGTTTTCAGCAGTTTGTTTCACTTCTCGTTATCTCCATGAGAGGGCCACATTCAGTGTTGGTGTTAGCGTTGGTGCTCACAGTAGTCTCTCCGGCCACTGCTATGGTGTTGTCCGACGTGACTGCATCATGGGGAGAACATTCAGCTCGAAAGATCGTGTACTCTTTCTCGGGCATGAGACAGCCGCCGCTACTGCTGGCTGCAGTGAAACAACTGATAGCCTGCCACCACCTTCGGTTTGTCTACTTTGGAGCACAATAAAGCCTGTGTGCTTCATGTTTGTACCAACCAGAGTTCAATAATTCTGTAAGGTTTGAGTGTATTGCATTCTTCTTACGATGGTGAACAGGTAAATATAGCATGTTATTGTATTACAGTCATGATAAAAAAAAAATCAGTTCTGGAGTTACAGAAAGAGAACCAGTATTCTCCCTTCTCCAGTACATAGGCCATTTCTTCCAGTATGGGGTTCATCGGTCAGTGAGGCAAATGCAAAAAAAAAAAAAAAGCACAGCTTGCGCTAGCTTGTGCAAGGCTTTGTTACAGCAAAGGTGGTGGTCACGTGGCTTGGCTAGTTTGGGTTTGGAGGGGACACATGACTAATCGCAGCATTGCATTTCATAATCGTGCATGTGACTATGCTGTAACGAAGCTTGAATTTGGCCAGGACGCATGACTAGTTGTGACCTTATCTTAAGTGGTCATGTAAGTGATGACTATGCTGTAACCAAGTTTGAATTTGGCGGGGATGCATGACTAGTTAGAACGTCATCTCGTGTAGTCATGCAATTGATGCCTCACGTCATTCCTCCTTACCCTCACATCCCTTTTGAACCCCCTTTCTACACTATACTGTCCTCACCCTCACCTCCATTTCCTACCCCTTTCCCTTCTCACCCTCACTTTCCTTTCCCATTCCTTACTACACTATACTGCACACAACTGATATGCTCTACCATCCCCTCCTCCTCGCCCTCACTTCCCTTTCCCACCCCCTTGCTAACTATACTCTCCATTACTGCCCCGGTGGTCTAGTGGCTATGGTACTTGGCTGCTGATTCGATGGTCGCGGGATCGAATTCCAGCCTGCATTTTGATGGAGGTGAAATGTTGATGCCCGTGTACTGTGCGATGTCAGCGTATGTTAAACAACCCCAGGTGGTCAAAGTTTCCGGAGCACTCCACTACGGCGTCTCTCATAATCATATGGGGGTTTTTGGACGTAAACCCCAGAAATCAATCAGTATACTCTCTGTTATGTGGTGCATACGTAACATACCGATCAAACGTTGCCACCCATGCAGGCGCCCCCTCCCATAATCTGAAGATCACAAGTTTCCGTTCACTACCGAACTTGTACATTACAACGTGATTACCCAGACCATGTGTAACCAACCAGCCCCTAGTACTGTGCTGCTTGATAAATATAGCAAGCATGCATTCATGCATGCCATACAGATAACTGTGTTGACTTTCATTGCTTTCTTTTCTTCCTCTTCTTGTGCCATTTGGGCAACCCTTTTTTATGTGGACACCCAGTGGCCAGATTTAATAATTATTACTGAATTTTTTATGGGAACATTGCTGTGGTGTTTATTTTGCCATAAAAAACATAAAATTCACCATGCAGTGGTTTGCACATTGTTATATCCGGTATGTTGTTAAAAACTGGTGTCATGGTTTTAACTGTATAGAATACTCCTGGTTACCTGTGGGAAGCGACAGGGGTGGCAGAAGCTTTGTTGATTTGTCTTTGGTTGCCATCCTTGTGCACTCCGCTTTGTGAGCTCAAGCATAGGTGAGGTACTGGTCCAGTCACATGCACATGACTGAACATTTGGCACAGCCACACGGCACCTCTGCTTGCTGGCTGAGCAGAGTAGGGCACAACCTGTCTGTGGTGGCTGCGTTTGTATGAAGGCAAAATGTTGAGGCTTGTGTACTGATGTCAGTACATGTTAAGGAACCCCAGGTGGTTGAAATTTCCAGAGCCCTCCACTACAGTGCCTCTCATAATCATATATCATATTGTGGTTTTGGCACATAAGACCCTAAAAATTATTGGAGCGGTCCCAAGAAACACTCCGTTAAATTTGTCAACTACTAAGCCACGATGTGGCTATGACTACTTCAGTGAACGGTGCCATTAGTGGCAGAAGTTGCCTGCAGCATATGAGCAGATGATGCTCTAGAGGAGGAGATAGGACATGGCACTGTCATCATGTTTTGCCATGTTGTTTAAGTTGTTTTACAGTGTAAGCTCTTATGGCTTGTCACAGCGACTGAAATTGGTGGCGATGGTGTCTGCCGCTGCCACCTGTGTCTGTAACCACTATCAGCTTCAGTGTAAAAAAATGCTCCATGCCTGTGCGGACTTCAGCCCAGGTCAATAGGGTCGGTGCCGCTACAATCCTCCCAGACTCGCACCGCTTCGTTGGGCACCTTGCATTGTCTTCTATGGCTCTGATATGGCAGGAGAGAGAGTGGCAATCCACACCAGCTCCCTACATGGCTGAGCATTTTGTGCTCTCATCTACAACTCTGATTTGTAATAGTGTCCTTTCAAGTCATCATATGTTGCCAGCCATTGGTTGTGTGTTTATGAATAAGGACTAGGAAAAGGACAACGATGATCAAAAAGAGAAACAAGATGGCAAAGAAGAACAGGGCGAAGTCTGCTAATAATATGGTGATGAAGAAGAGGAAGCAACAACAGTGAAGAAAAAGAGGAAGCTGTTGACAACTAAAAAGAAGATGGAGAAAAAGCAGACAGTGGAAGAGTAAGAATGGGGGAGGTTGAAGCAGGAATAAAGCAAGGTTGAAAGAAAAGATTGATAGAGCCTGTGACAAAATTTAGCCTATGCTGCCACTGTGCAGCGTGCTTTACACAGGCCTCTGAGCTTTTTTAAACTAGAGACGAAAAGACTATCGCTTGAAAGTTCACTATTGCCAATAATGCAAACAGCACACGGCAGGTGTTTGCTGTAACAGAAGTGCACTTGTGGAGTTTTAACGGTGAGAAATTCAGGAACTTGTGTATGCGTACAAAAGCAGTTATTTTCGCTGTCTAGCCAGCATTAATGTCACTGTTGTGTAGTCTCACTTTCTGTTGTGCCGTATGTAAACATGAACTTACTGCTTCACACTGTCATGCAAGTAAAGAAATTTTTAACCATTAAATAGTTTGGGGTGTTGCACCTTAACCTAAAACCTGTCAGGCTGCTTAAGCACAGCTTTTCAATGATGAGGACATCGGAGCAAGCTAAGCACACACCTGTGTACATGAATGTGAGCTCTGGTGAAGTCACCAGCTGCAGCCTTAGATAGTGACTCCTCGATTACGTCAGCTTATACTTGCGTGATGTGACCTAAAACATCTTGTCTCGCACTGTCATTTTGGCACGCCTTTGAAAAGCCACAAGCACAACTTTATTAAAGGCTTTGTCTGATCTCATTCTTTCAAAGAGCCCAGCAGAAGTTTAATAGTGCATCAACATTACACTGTGGTGTCATGTGCAGGCTATAAATTTTTCTTTGTAATAATAAAGCATTGTGCCTAAAAATGTTTGTGCATTTAGCGACATATTCACACCAATAACCTTTCTGGTTTTGAGGCTTGCCGAGCAGTAATTTGTTGTTTGCTTTGTTTAGGTGGCAGTGACCTGTATCTGCCTGTTCATCATCTTGCCACTGACACTGGTTGGTACAGTACTGGGACGTAATCTGGCCGGGCAGCCCAACTACCCATGTCGCATCAATGCTGTGCCTCGGCCAATCCCAGAGAAGAAGTGGTTTATGGAGCCTTCAGTTATTGTTGTACTAGGGGGTATTCTACCTTTTGGATCAATCTTTATAGAGATGTGAGTTTCTATATTTTTATATTTATTGTGGACGCCAGTTAAACAAACTTGCTTAAGTGGAAATGCAGGATAAACATTATACTGGAACAATTAAACCTGGATATAACGAAATTGACAAATGCTTCTAAATTTTTGTTGTGAAAAGGTTTTCGTTATATCTAGTTTTGACATCAAAATTTGGAAAATTAACATGAAAGTGAAACAAAGGGGCCTTTGGAGTTATATCTAGCTCAGAACACCTTTATTTTGTGGCAAAAACGTGGTAGGCATGTCTCAAATCTACCTATGAAGATTCGTCGACGTCACTGTGATATCAGACACGTTCCACCAGCGCCTCATCCGACGTTGGTGGGGACAGCACAGTTGCCTGAAAAAAAAAAAAAAAAAAAGCAGGCTGTTTTAGTCGCTTGTATTGAAAGTCAAGCTCCTTCGTGGCAGATCCCACGTGCAGTGGGAATCAAGGAAATGCTAAGCACATATCAGGAACGTAAAATGGATCTGCATTGTCTGGCTATCCGATTTTGGTACATATGAAGTTAACGAAACGGTCACAAGAGCTACAAGACTGTGGCATGTAAACCATGCCGCTCTGACATGCATGTCATGATTGTAATGTTATGACCTGTCATTTACGTTTGTCATGCAGTCGTGTTGTGCCATAGCAATTTTTGTATACATCCCACTAACGAAACGCGTGCCATGTAAATCATGCTGCTCATGACATGCATGTCACGATTTTCATGTTCTTAGAACGTGTCAATTTTGGTATATATCAAGTTAACAAAACGGCTGCAAGAGCACCAAGACCATGACATGTAAATCATGCTGCCCATGACATGCATGTCATGATTTTTGTGTTATGACGTGTCATTTATTTTCGTCATACAGTCATGTTATGCCATACCAATTTTAGCATACATCCCATTAACGAAAAGGCCAGGAGAGCACCAAGACCGTGGCACGTAAATGATGCCGCTCATAACATGCATGTCATGATTTTCATGTTATGGCCTGTCATTTATGCTCGTCATGCAGTCATGTTGTTGCATACCAATTTTCGTATATATCCCATTAATGAAATGGCCAGGAGAGCACTAAGTCGTAGGTGGCTAGATAGATAGATATGCTCAAAGTCACCGAAGTTCGCTAAGAAGTGCTTCACATTTCAAAAGCCCTGTAAGGCTGAGTGCAGGAAGCAAGAACATCAAACTGAGAAAAACTGAGTTTCAGACAAGTGTTACTTTGTTAAAAATGCAGCTACAGCACTAGCAATGGTATGTATCATTTTAAAGCTTTATTCATCATGAGAATAGCCCTACTAAATATGACGCCATAGCTTGGTAATATAATGTCAGAATACTGTCAGAAACCGTGTACTACACGAAGCATGAACATGAGGAGCTATAAATATACCAGGCCATAGGTTTGTTTCAGTGCTGTGCAAGCTGAAGAAACACAAAAATGTCTTATAATGCGGCCACGCCAAAAACAAATATAACTGCCTTCTGTGGACAGGGTAGAGCGTGCAATGGCATACAGAAACGAATGCTCAAGAAGACAGTTGCCGTCCTGACAAAGACATGTCCACTTGTCGAAACGTTGGCTCCAACGACATTCCCTGTTCTACATCGTTTTACAGCGTAAGCTGTTATGAGATCACAACGGCAGTTTTTGTTGCCGTAGTTGTCCGCTGCCACCGGTGTCCACCGGTGTTCGTAACCACTATTGCACTAATTTTAGAAAAAAAAGATAACCAGGACCGAGGAGGATTCGAACCCGCGTCCCTCTTCGTGGCAGTCGAGCATTCTACCACTGAGCTACGCCTGTGCTTGAAAAATCATCGCAAAAAGAACTGTACAGGTATAAGGCCTACCGAGGAATCACATTAACAATTATAATGTTACATTGCGGAATACTAATACGCCACTACACTTTGTGGAAAGGGGATTGCATAACGAGTGCGAGGAATCACTTGAAAACAACACAGGGGTGCTTGCTTTGTAGCTCTGCACCGATTACAGAGGCATCATCAATATCATCATTATGAAATGATCTTCAACTTTTCCTTCGTCATTATTACGAAGCGCTGCCTTGTGAAGCAGTTTTGTCGTATCGTGCCATGCGTCACGTGACGGGCGATGTGTGTAGCCTCGACAGCAACCTGGCTTGGCCTTTCGATATACAGTTAAACCTGCTTATAACGAACCTCCATATAACGAATTCCTGGATATAACGAAGTTTTTCTATTCCCCGCCATTACTCCATAGAAGTACATGTATTTGAAACTTCTACGTAACGAAGTGGCAGCGGGGAGAACCCCTCGAAATAACGAATTTTCTCTGCCGACAGCCTGAGATTTTGCCCCAAATTTTGTCACTTTTGCGCGAGCAACAACTGGAAGCACCTCCTTCCCCGCAACGGAATGCGAAGCGGCGGTGTCGCGCTTGGCGCGCTCAAAGACACGGCGACTGCGAGGCGAGTGCACATGTGCATGCGAGCGTGCGTGAGGAGGGCCTGCATCCCTCGACCCGGCGATCGTCCCGCCGCGGGCGTGTCCTTTCCCCCTCACTTCAAACCTGCTTCCGCCGCTTTCTGCAGCTGGCCTAGCCTGCCAAGCCGACACCCTCCTTTTCCAGTTGATGTTTCCGAGTCACGCCAGTTTAAGAATGAAAGAAAAGAGGACGAGCTTCTTTTTTTTTTTTTTTTTTTCAACGTGCTAGCAGCGCGACCCTTTGGTTGCTGCGCGAGTCTGCACTTCGCTAACCTGACAGTAGGTGAGAGCGCTTGTTAGGCCTAGCTCGCGGGGTCATGGGCGGCGTGCCTCAAGGGAAGTTTGCCCTCGACAACACAGGGATCGGGTGCACAGGAAATCACGGGGTGGTTCAAGGGCAGCACACGGGAAATGGTAAAAAAAAAATAACTGGAGACAAACAGCGGTAAACTGGAGGACGCGGGCGCGCGTTCCGTGCGTAGTGTTCGCGGCTGACAAACGGCCGTAGTAGCATTCTCCGTCGCCTTGGAAATCCTATCAAAAGCCCCTCTATCGCATCTACTGCCGCTATCCTATCCTCAGAGGTGCGCACGCGACGCGTTGCTGCCGCGGCCTTTTTTTCTTCCCTCCGCTCATTGTTAATTCGTTCCGCGCTCCTTCCTCCTCCACGGTGATTCGCTGCGCTTTTTTCGGGCGGCGCACTTCCTTTGTGAAGCCTGCTCCCTACCTCGATTGTCCGCGATTTCCGGGCAGCCGCATTATAACCGATCCTTCATATCGGGAGGGGGGGTGAGGGGGGCTGCATATTAAGCGGTATGCGGGGGGTCAGAAAAAACTGCATTACTGCCAGTCCTGTACTATAAGCGGTCACATAAGTGTTCTCAGCTGTAAATGTTTTCTCGCCCAAAATGATTGTTTTGAGTCAGCTCTGCCATCTGTAACCGTTTTGCTTACTTAAGCGTTTATTTTTCGAATTTTCATGCGGAACCTGCATATAACGAAATCCTCTTTATAACGAAGTTTTCCGGGAATTTCTCAATTTCGTTATATCCAGGTTTAACTGTACCTGATGGCCCAATCACTTGGCCAGATCCCCAAGCATTTACAGTGGCTTCTAAGAGGGTCACTCATCCAGCTTACGCTGTCACTGTTCTGCGATCCCGCGCAGGCCTGGGTTTTTTTTAGTGATCTGTTCATCGATTCAACCTCCACCTTCCCCTGAGCTTCTCTTCTAGTTATGGGATTTTGATCTTTTACAGTTTTTTTTCCTTTTTGTTTGTTTTTGCGACAAGCCCCATCTGGAGGTGAATCAGGGATGACAAGCAGGAAACACAATTTTGCTAGGCCTTAGTGCTATAAAATAAGTTTTCTATAACAAGCTTGTGTTACAGACCACAAATGGCTGTGTTGCCAGCATTGTCCTTGTCGTTTGCTGTCTGAAAAGTCTATGGCGGCTGGCTTGTTTACTGCTCGCAGAGGCATGCTATTAATGTCTTCAGTCACAGCTCCTGTTTTAGTAGGCCCATATACCGGCATGCTGAATGAAGGGAGAGAGGTTCATTTCATACATAGGTGCATTTTGCTGCTGCATAGCTTGAAAGGAATGAAGTACAATGCCCAAAGTGCTTGAAAAATACATGCCACATGCAGATGATCATACTTGCAATTCATTGTTAAACCTTGTAGGTTCTAAATTAGTACTACTGTCGACTCCCGTTAATACGAAGTTGACGGGGACCGCGAAAAACTTTGAATTAACCACACTTCCAGGCAAAAACGGACATTTTTACCAGGCATCTTTTTACCAGGCATTTTTACGGACATCTTCAAACCAGGCAAAAACGGACATTTTTATTAATTCATTTGGAAAAGAAATCTGCTTGCGGCATCTTGCCGCGGAGAGCAAGTCCTGCAGGCTGTAGACATGGCTGAGTGCTTCCACGGTGTTGCCCTCTGCAGCAAAAAACCGCTGTGCGAGGGCAAGGCCCGCAGCTACATCAGCAGCAGTAGGTTGCCGCTCGCTTGAAACATCGTTGTCCAAGTCACTTTCGTCAGCAGCCTTGTTGGGACGAACGATCCCGAGTATTTCGGTGTCCGTCAGCACACCACACGTTTCAACTTGACTGTCAACGGCAACGTTTTCTCCGAAAGGGATGAGCTGGTCGAAGACTATCGTCGTCAAGTTCGGTTGTGTGCGCTTCCCCCGTTGGAGTATATGAACCACCCCCATCTCCTGAGGCACTTGCTATAAAACCGCAGGTCCTAAAGCAGTTCGCGATCGTCTCCTCTTTGACGTGACCCCATGCTCGCGCTAGCATGTGGATAGCACTGAGGAGGCTCACCTCACACGAATTGCGTGGGGTTATCCATGCACAAAAGCATCCGCTCAGAAGGTGCTTTCGGTACAGCCATCCATCGGACGAAGAAAAATTTTTAATGTCTAATATCGCCACAAGCGATAAGGCTTTTGCTGCTACGATATCGCCACTGAGCCGAAGTTGGTTGCTCCGGGACTCCCTAATCGAAATGAGCAACGCTTACTCTAACTCAGGGTGGGCACCGGTGCGCATTCTCATGCATGACATTTTAAATTGGTCATTCTCAAATGCTTCAAGTGTTGAGAGCTTGTACTTGAAGTTCGAAAGAGCTCTTGATGCCGTACTTCCGTGCGATGTCCCGCTTGACGGTGCCTCCGTTGCCTCCGTCCTCAACTGCCTTGAAAATCTTAACTTTCGTCGCCAATTCAAGCGTACGATAAGGTCGGCGAGTTGCCATTGCCGCAACTGTCCAACGATGCCGGCAGGCCGATTCACTAACACTCGAGGAAACATACAGATAGGCCTAGCACGTCAACGCGACCATGCGAGCCTGCGATTGCGCTGGGCGGATGGGCTAAGCCTGTTGCCTCATCATTTTCGGCGCTGTCGTCAGCTGCGACACCGATGCCGCCAGTACCTAACATTGACGCTTCATGAGCTGTGACGCTGTAGCTAGCTGCGATGCCAGCGATGTAAATTCAGCACGCAAAGCTGTTTTTCACTTTAATAATACGGAATTTCTCAAACATTACGATCATCTTGAGCTATAAGATTGAGAAATAACTTCTAATTAACTGACACCTTAGACTTCTAACTTCGAATTACCGAGCATCTTTTTCTATTGGCTTGCATGCAAAACTGACAGGACCCAGACTTCACTTCCAATTAACCGAAAATTCCAATTAAGCAACTTCGAATTATCGGGAGTTGACTGTACTAGGAAACAGTATGCAGATGGGGAAGAAAAATATACACAGAAGATATTTCTTTGTTTTGGCTGGTGACCCGCTGTGCTTATAGTGAAGCTGAGGAACGACGCCCCGATGGCGTACTTGGGCTGCTTGCGAGATCGAAAAATATTTGACCAAGAAAAGCAAAAAGCCTGAAAATGTACGTTGTCATGCAAATTGTGATACACTGTAGCTTTCAGTTTGTTCTTGAGAGCCATAGATTGCCACTTGTTTTGATAGAGTTCTAAAAATAGTTCCAACTGGTAAAAACAGTTCACAAAGGCTTTCATTCTATTTACTGCATTAGTTCACTGATCGTACGAGTATCTTCTGCTTAAGGTGATCTAAAATACATACATCGTGTCAGCCCTCGGAGCTCATACAGCTGTAGGTGGCACTGCTAATGCTTTTAGATCTTTTAGATAGAATTATTCATGTAGCAGCAGTTCTTCCAAGCGTATGCCAGAAAGGGAATGGAGAAGCTGGTTATTTGTGATAAGGTTCACGAATCGAAAGCAGTTGATGTCCAAAAGTTGCGGGGGACAATGGTGTGGTGAGCCGAGACCTCTGTACTGACATCACCTTTGCCAGATTTCTCTTTCCACTGCATTTAATTACTTTTTTTTAACGAATTAGCACAGCATGCAGATGGCAGAACACTGAAATATGTCCCACACGGTTCACTGGTCATCAAAGAAAAGAATAGAATGTTATCAGCTACATTTTTTCTTGCTTCTGGGACATGATTCCATTTCTCAGGTTCTTTTGAAAAGAAGGAATTCAAAGAACTAGCCGACACGAAGGGATATTCTTTATTTTATATGTACATCAACAATGTGCTGAGTGATATGTTGGTGCCAAAAGATAGGCAGTTTTACTGATTTTTATTTTGTTTAGTTGTAATCTATGCTGTGTAGAAATTTCAGGCGTAGTTTTTGTTTGTCTTCATTGTAGCATTGGCCATCCTATAATGGTCTTTGTTTCTTAAACACTGGCATAGGGATTGTAGTTGATGATAAATCGAGCTGCCTGCTTTTGAACCTTTTCTATTTTCTATTTTGTCTGCGAGGTACATCTGAGGAGAATCCCAAATGACTCGAGCGTAGTCGAACATAAAACATACATTTAGTATGTATAAAGTCTCCTTTACTTCTTTGATTGCACACCTGGTTTCTGCAAATGAATAGGATTTTTCTAGCTTTTGATATCATTTGTGTGGATTAGTGTGAATTAAGATGAATTAAGGCACAATGCCAGACTAAAGCAGCCTGGCAGTGGATTAAGGTGGGTTACGGTGGACTAAAGTGCATTAATATGGATTAAGGTGGATTAAAGGGATTATGGCGGACTATAGTGCAGTAAGAGGAACTGAGGCAGATTAGGGCACTTTAAGGTGGTTTAACAGGTCAGTGCGTACTGAGGCAGATATGTCCAGCGCCTGTCCCATGTTTATGGTGGATTAAGGCAGATAAAGACGTATTAAAGTGGATTAGGAAGAATTGAATTGAGCTACTGTGGATTAGGGCTCATTTACACTTTAATGAAAACTAATCGAACGGTATCCGCCTTACCACAACTTCATCATCAGCCTGTCTACGCCCACTGCAGAGCAAAGGCCTCTCCCATGGATCTCCAATTATCCCTGTCCTGTGCTAACTGGGCCCAATTTATCCCCGCAAACCTCCTGATCTCATCTGCCCACCTAACTTTCTGCCGCCCCCTGCTACGCTTGCCTTCTCTAGGAATCCACTCCGTTACCCTTAATGACCAACGGTTGTCTTGTCTTCGCATTACATGGCCCGCCCAGGCCCATTTCTTCTTCTTAATTTCTATTAGTATGTCCCTAACACGCGTTTGTTCCCTAACCCACACCGCTCTCTTCTTGTCCCTTAAGGTTACACCTACCATTTTCCGTTCCATAGCTCGTTGCATCGTCCTCAATTTAAGCTGAACCCTCTTAGTTAATCTCCAAGTTTCTGCGCCGTAGGTGAGTACCGGTAAGATGCAGCTGTTATACACTTTCCTCTTCAGAGACAATGGTAAGCTACCATTCATTATCTGAGAATGCTTGCCGAATGCACTCCACCCCATTCTAATCCTCCTAATCCTTACCACAACTGAATGCATCTTATCCCATATTAGTCCCCATTAATCTACCTCTGTCAGTTTACATTAACCCTTCTTAGTCTACCCTAATCTCTCCTAATGTGTGTTAATCCATTTTGATCTACCTTAGTCCGTCATAATATGCCTAATCCATCTTAATGCACCTTTGTTTACCTTAATTTATGTTAATTCATCTTAATCAGCCTGAACAATTCTTAATCCACCTTAATCCATCATAATTTGCCTTAAACCTTCCTAATCCACTTGACTGTGCCATCATCCATCATAACCAACCTTAATCTCTTGTAACGTGCGTTTATGCACCTTAATATACTTTAGTCCGTTATAATTCACCTGAATTGATTTTAATGCATTTTAATCCAGCCTTACCCATCTTTTTCTGTTCAATCCATCGTAATCCAAGAAATGGCTTGGAGACTGCACCTATGGGTTCATGTCCTGAAGGTCTTTGGTTTGAACCATAGTAAGTCATGCATTTGAGTCACACAGGATAATGAGCCCATCTACAATCACTAATCAACCATTAACTAACTTTGGATTAGGTGGAATAAGGTGGATTGGCCTTGGTAGATTCGCAGTTTTCTCTGATGCTGTCGTACACACATCACAGACGAGCAGCGCACTGAGGATGTAAGCGCACCAAGCCCAATGCATCTGATGAATGGAAACAAAATTTCGGGGGACCGAAAAAAATGCAGTGATCGTGAGGGCATGTGACAGCGAAGGTGTGGAGCAACCAGGTGGCCACAAGTGTGCACTGCCAACAGCCCCTAGCAGTTATGCCAAGTTGTGAGTTAAATCAGCCACTCTGATACAATGTTTAAGCCTGGTGACGTAACGCAGTGAGCAGGAATCTCCTTCAACAGCACCCACAAGAACTATATTCTGCTGAGTTGAGAAAGAATAGGAAAGGGAGGTTCGCAATATCTTTGCTCCCAGCAAATTTTTTTGAAAATTCTTTCAGCTGGGAAGTTTGGAGAGGCTTTTAATACACACGCAACTATTTTCAAAACCAAGCACGAGTGGAGGGGTTCAGGATCCCTTTATACGCATTTATTTATTTATTTTAGGCATACTATTGCCCGGAGGTCGTTACAGGGGTGGGTACAGCACAAAAAATAAAAAAAAATAACATAATGTACATTATACATGATGCATGCGAATTATACATCAAATACTGTCTTATACATTCATAAAACACGAGGGAACTAGAAACAGTACAAAGACAACAGCAATATGCAGAGACGATGAACAAAGTGTTTTTATATCAAACATAATGTACAAAATTTTGTTTAGGACATGATTTGCTTCAGCTTGTTTCCAAATTGTGTTACGGTATCACTTTGAATAATTATGGTTGGTAGTCTGTTCCATTCATTTATTGTTCTGGGGAAAAAAGAATTAGTGTATGTATTAATGTGTAGTTGAGATATCTGAAAATTATGTTCATGTGTACCTCTTGAGGTTCTGCCTTGTTGTGGTGCTAAGTAGTGAGTAGTATTTATGTTAGAGTGCTGTTTCCAAAGCAAGAAAAGGAACTTAAGTCTGGCTACATAGCGTCATTTGGCTGAGGGTAGTCTAGGTAATTTTAGCATAAAGAGAATGCCACAACTCAGTGGGATGCTTAACTATACCATTCCTGTTTCTATAACATTTTAGATTCATTCCTGACATGCCTAATTTCCTTTAAAAGAAAAATGAATTATTAGTGCCTGTTTGTTAACTTTAGTGTGTTCTTGTACATTCTGCATGCCACAGTTTCAACTTAAAGTATTCCTGTGTACTAGGAACACAATTAACCACATTAACTTTTCCTAAAGAGAGGGCTTCGTATCTAAAGCAGATTCATTATTTATACATAGGGTTGTTCATTTTCGGGTTTTATATTTCAAATTCGGGAGGTAGAAATTAGGTGATATACGAGAAGCAATCAGGTTTTTTATTGAACCATTCCTAAATTATTTTTTTAATACATGTTTAAATTTACAATTGACAGCTGTATACTGACCACAGCCTGTGAAGTGAGTTTACGTCACTGGAGTTTCATTAAGTCAACAGGATGTAACTTCATTGTCCTGAGGTCGGGTAGCTATAGCGTTTGTACACCCAGGGTGTGCACAGGTCCTTGAAATCCTGGAAAACCCTTGAAATCGAAAATTTCATTTTCAAGGCCTTGAAAGTCCTGGAATTTTGTTTCAGTCCTTGAAAACCCTGGAATTTTGGGGATTTTCACAGGGTCCGATTGTACCACTTCGCAATTCATGGCACTTGAATGTGTCTGGGATAAACTTCACTGGATATCGCGTTTCGCGCCGCCGCGATCGCGAAGTCAAACGCTGTCAAAACGCCTGTACTCGATGGATCGAGGCATGCGCACGCCCGCAGCGCCATTTTTTTTTTATCTGGCTTGCTTCAGCTTCGGCTACTGATGGCCACAATGAGCATTAAGCCAAAATAGCATTGAGATGCAAATAGAAAAAAAAAACTGAAAGACCTGCCTTGAGCTTCAGAACTTCTAGTCTAGTGAAACTGTGCAATAAGTGAACAGAATATCCTTTGTTTTGTGCAACACGTGAACTACAATAGTGTTCCTTAATTCTTGTCAAAGGTCCTTGAAAAGTCCTTGAATTTTTCTTTTGGGAACCTGTACGAACCCTGACACCGCACACTCCATTCAACATAAAAAACTGGCACATATGGAGTATTGGAAAATGGGGAGAAATCAGGTTTAACCAGATCTTCCTGAAACACATTTGTGGTGTTCTACCCGTAAAACGAATAATCGTATTTATGTGTGAACTCCGTTTTTTGGTCTCGGACTTGATATACATGCTGTGCTAGATGTGAATGCTTAAAGGATATTGAAGATGGTTCATGCAGTGCAGGTAAAGGGTCTGCAATGATACACTTGGTGCGTGCCAATGGAAGCAATACCAACAACCTTGCTAAGTGCTCTCGGGAGGGTAGGCAGCCGTCTGTCATAGCTTTTTACAATGTTGTTCGTGTTATAGTGGTTAGAATAGGGGAAGTGCGATGAACGCGCCAGCTAGTGCGTGCCCCCTTGGAAGGAAACCGCCAGGTGCTCCTGACACACGCTTGCACGTCGGCTGCGGCGGCAATGCACAGCACGGGGAGTAGAATCATCTACGCACGCAGGCAGTGCGCAAGTTTTTAAACATATATTGTTGCTTGTGCATGGCATCAAATGGCAACGCAGTAATTATGCTAGCTTCTGGAATTACAGGGGGCCAGCGTGACTGCGCGACGGCACTGAAATATTTACAGGGTGCTAACTGAGCGCGCGACGGCACTGGAATGTATTAGCGATGTGACCAAAAGGTGGTAGGACACTAGAGCAATGAAGTCAGTTGTGAGCCATTATTTGTAACATCTTGATGGCTACCACAGTGGGCCATCAGCTCCTCAAGCCCTCAATTTTAAATAAACCTTCGTTATTCATAACATTATATGTGCCACTTCTGCCAACGTATAATAAACACGCAAAGATGAGATTTATGAGCGGTGACTCACAAAAAAAAAAGATTTTATTTCTAAACATCATGGTCATACAATGCCTTTACAAATAGTGACTCAGTATCTGCTTACAACAATGCATTCTCACTCATCATGACAGCCGTGGCGGGGGCATTTCGACGGAGGTGAAATGTTGAGGCTCATGTACTGTGCGATATCAGTGCATGTTAAAGAAACCCAGGTGGTCGAAATTTCGAGTCCCCCACTACAAAATCTCTCACAATCATGTCATGGCTTTGGGCTGTTCCCAGAAATCGCACATCGATGTTTGCTGACTGCAATGCATCTGAGCTGACGTGTCTTTCTTTTCTTTTTAAATCCAGGAGAAAAAAAAAGTTTTACAGTTCACAAGCACATCACAGGATGTTGTCTGCCTTGGGCTGTAAACTTGGGTGACGCGCCTGAGCCTCAGGTGCTTCTTGTTCGTGGGAAGATGCTCTCTCCTCGTTTAGTGCCTTCGTGTAGAGATGCGAACAGGCACGCTGAAAAACTGCCACCTGTCTGGTGGCTTGGACCATGTTGTGCGTAGCCCATTGGGATGTGATTTTTCTGTTTCCTTTTTTACTTTTTGTATACAAGCGATGAGCTCTTCCCATCTGTCGCTGTGCCGCTTGTTGTAACTAAATTACATTGAAGAAGTAGTCTACAAATGAGAAGAGCTTCTCTGAATGATAAAAGAAGGCCCCGTTTTCGCAGAACTTCATGACGTTAGCCATCTCTTCCTGAGCTTCATCTGAAGGAACAAGGAGCTCATCAAAGCTTTTCTTTCTTGCACACAGTCTTCGGGATTGTTTTGCGTGCAAAGCATTTCTGGACATAATGTGGAAGATATTAAAAAAAAGCCAGGCCTGCGCTGTACTGCAGGATAGTGAGAGCGTAAGCTGGAGGAGCGACCTCCATAGAGCCCATTTTAAACGCTTGAGGAAGCTAGTGCAAGTAGAGGTGAAAGGTATCCCCTGCACCATAACTCTTATTTTGCCAAGTAGGGAAGTACCCACTTCGCAGTAATTACTGTGGTATTGTAACGTGCAAATCTGTATAACTGCACATCTTAGAGAGTCTCTTGGCGTCGTTTTCCCGAAAGCGAATCGAACTCTCAGCCCGGCGTCGGTGGCGAACTGCGGTTTCGGCTTCTCTCTGCATAGAAGTCTGTTGTGCCTGACGTTGCCTTGCTGCAGCCGCGCGCTACTTGTTTTGTAATGATGATGTGGATGATGCCTCCGTAATGGGTTCAGAGCTACAAACCATGCAGCCCTGTGTTTTTTTCAAATGATTCCTTGAACTCGTTATGCAGTCCACTTTCGGGCACGTGTAGTGGCGTATTATTATTCTGCCACGTAACATTGCATTTGTTAATGCGATTCCTCGGCAGACGTTATACCTGTTTAAGTCTTTTAGCGAAGATTTTTCAAGCACAGGCGTGGCTCAGCGGTAGAATCCTGACTGCCACGCAGAGGATGTGGGTTCGAATCCACGCAAAGGACGTGGTTTGAATCCTCCTCTGTCCTGGTTATTTTTTTCTAATTTGCCGCGATAGCGGTTACGGAGACCGGCGGCGGCGGACAACTATGGCGCAGAAACGGCCCTTGTTGTGATCTCATAACAGCTTACGCTGTAAAACTGCGTAGGCACAGCTCTTGTGTAGCACAGGCCTGCCTCTTTCAATGTGGACAATTTCACCGGTGCTTGAAGCTTCCGGAGATGTATCCCTTGTAAAAACTCGGCTCGCACAGAGCGTAGTGCTCTTGCAGCAGCTTAGTGCACAGGATCGCTCTCCTCCACTGCACCTAGAGAGCTTTGTCCTTCAGAATGCCACACAGCACCTGCTTCTTTTTAGATGACGCGTAGCCTGTAGTGCACCCTGGGACGAAAGAATGACTTTGTTTCCATGCAATGAGTATACATGCAGAAGCGTTTGTGTCAAACTGCTACCTCACAAGTATAAACGAAGAGGAATACGCGCGACACGCCCCGACTCACTGTTGGTCAACGTGCAAGCGGCTGCACGTGCCCTCTTACGGCTCCTTCGCAGAGGCGCCGCTTGTTGCTCATCACACTTCCCTATTCTAGGCACTGTATTCGTGTGTCACCATTTCGTTCACATTGTCGCAGCTGAATAAATAGCTTGCACTGCATGTGTGGAGTGGCCGAAGCTTCAAGGGATGTTGAATAACAATAAAAAGCCATCCAAACATGACCCCTTCCTGTGTGCAGGCATTTATTCAGAATTTCGATTTTGCAGGGGGGGTGGGGTTACCCATGGTGTTACCATAACATGGGGGAGCAAGGGGGGGCAGTATGGATGCCTATTGGTTACCTGGAATTTTTTTCTTTTGGGAGGAGGAGGGGCGGAGGCTATCCACCTAGGTGAGGTTTGAGGGGCATGTTGAGGAGGGAAGAGGGGGGTGTCCAAATCCCTGCTTGTTCGTGCCAAATGCTCACACAGAAGGATTTCCCCATAGCTTAGGGCCATTTGTGTGTGATTGTTGACCTAATGGACAACGTGGTCATATGCTTGCACCTTCCTCCTTTACCTGCCAAAAATGTTTTGTAGTAAAAGGTCAGGTACTGATGCATGCCATGAAAGCAAAAAGAGAAATGAAAGGTAGAGGTAACCGACGTGTTTCCTGTTTCCTTCGACGTGCTAGCTATTTTTATTAGATGCGAAGCAGCTCTTTGACTAGCCTGTGTAACGCTGTCCCTTCGTGCGTCCGTACGAATGCGCCGCAACGCGCTACCCTCGCCGCAGGTGTTGGAGCGGTGCCAAGTAGGTCACGCCGCAGCTGCCCGCTGATGTCACGCTCCCCTCGCAGTGCACACTGACGTCACTCTCTCCCTCGCCTGCCGCGCGCTCGCCGCAGCGCCCGCAGCTGCCGCCTCGTCCGTTCGCCCGCAACACCTGCCGGTACGCCGCTCGCTCCGCTACCGCGACCGCCGCTCGCTACACCGCCGACTCGTTGGTTCATGCGCAAAAAATTAACACCATCTTCCCAAAGGGAACCCTGATGGGATGCGAAGCACCCGCGTTAGCGCCGTTCAACCCGTGACGCCACCCGTGCGCAACGCTGCTGCTTCGCATCCCATCAGGGTTCCCTTTGGGAAGATGGTGTTAATTTTTTTGTGTGGCACCTCACACTTGACCTGGTAAAGAATTCTGTGTTGGGCTGGTTGTTGCATAGCTAGAAAAAGACATGCTGCAACGGTAAAATAAAGAAGAGAGCAGAGGTGCTCTTTCTGTCCTGTTTTTTACTAGCCACATCTTTGCTTTAAAGTAAGCTTAATTTGAGTTCTACAGCTCCAAGATTTTTTAGTTGTTTGGTAGCAGTCGCACAAATGCGATATTCCCCCTCACCCCACCTCAAGTTAATTTTCTAATGGTCTTGGTTCTTAATGGTTCTGATCACCATGGCGACACGTTGAAGGACAGAGTCTGGTCCAAGATGTCCTCACTGTAAAACGCAGGTTTATTTACACTGGCTGTACAGTATTTACAAAACTTGGCTGGGGCGGCCAGTACTGTCAGCAGACATCAGGACAACACAACTGGGCTCAAAACATCAAGTGGTTCGTTCCGAGCCCTTAACGTTTACACTCAAACGGGGTAAGCAGCAAGCTTTACAACTTAATTATCTCTCGACCAAAGGCAGCGCCAAGCTTGACCTCTGTCCACCTTGCCACGTCTGCTACCTGAGTTAGCGCTAAGCTCTCTCCTCTCCCCTTTCTCTGTTCCCGTTAAATACATCTGATCGCTTGTGCGACCACCTTCTGGGACCAACCCATGTGCAGCACTTCACCATTAAAACCCGGGTTCACTCTGTATCAGAGCCTATAGTTACGCCTTCGCGTTCCCGCACTTCGAACCGCTCGCTGCACCGAGCTTCTGCGACAGATAGCATCAGGCACTAATGCTGTAGTGAGGTAGCAGAACTCCGCAGCAGGGCCAAATTGCCACTCTATTTACCTGGCGGCATGCATTCAAGCCGCCGCTTCAAGAGGACTGCCTGACAGGTGTATTGTCATAGAAAGCACTTCCGTGCATTTCCACGGCGTGGTCACCTCCCCCGAACGGGCGACCCCTTGGCGACAGTCGAGCGTGCAGAAGGGTCAAAGGATTAGTTCGACCGCAAGCCTCCACTGTTGGTGGCAGGTGGGGTGCGGCATTAACTTGCTTCATTTGCTCGTACGTTTGGCAGTTTACATGAGGAGGGTATGCATGTTTATTAACAATTGCACTTCTTCAGGTGACTTTCTTGGGAGTCATTATGCGATGGTCATATATGTAATCAATGCTATCAAGATCGCTACATTATGTGCCAGCACCATGTAACGTGGACTTCATTGCTTAATTTACCAGTCCACCCAAATGCTGTGTATTTATTATTAAGGCACAGAAACAGTAATGTGGCAAGGGTACAATTCTGAAAGCAAAACGGGTTGGTTGAGATATCACTTTAATCAACAGAACAGTGCGGCTACTTAGTGTGAGCTCCACTTCATAGCTGAGTTTTGTTACGCTGGTCTGCGGGACACACCTGACAAGTATGCGGACTGTGTTGTCCCACATTTCGATACTGACATGCACATGTCCCCTTTCACAGAGGTCGGCACATTTCCTGCACCTGCCACCGCAAAAGTAGCTCTCTGGCACGCGAACAAAGGGAAAATCGTAGCTGTGAATTTCAGTGATGTCCTTGCCGCCTAGTGCAGCAAAATCTTGTCATCTCGGCCTCCCGAGAGTACTGTCAGCGGTGCCCGCCAGGTGGCCATCAGTGGCGTTTCTGTAGGCGGTCCACCAGGCGTATAGTCTGTGTGCTTTGATCAATGCAATGAGCACATCGACATTCAGCACTGAAACATTTGAAATATATATGTCCATAATGTGATATTTTTGTTGCTGCAGTATGTTGCACTCAAACACTATTGTCATACCGGGCAGCAGTTCATGAATAAACATCATAAATTCTGCATTGACATACCTTTAAAGGGTCCCTGAAACGTTTTTTTGACATTGCGTCACTGATTAGGCAACACAAGTGCGAAATCATTCACGCCATAAATAAAGCGAAGCACCATGCGCTAAGGCAGCTAAGAGCTTATTTCTGTCGCCTTCCTCCTTACCACTGCTGTTCCTCCTCAACTCGATCAGCTGCGGAGTGCGCGCTAGCGACGACTGCGCCTCCCGCGTCAGCCGCCCTGCCAAGCCCTCCGCAGCGACATAGCGCCTCGATATCTTTACTGAGGTCGCTGGCCTCGGCAGTGCTAGCCTCTGTAAAGGAGTGCGGGCGACTTGTGTGTACGCCAGATGCCACGACAATACCGTTGGCTAAAACGAAGGAGCACGTTGTAGGGCAAGTTGTTCGCAGTTAGGTTGGGAAAATTACGTGCACGTCACTTGTTAGGGGCCAATCAACGGCCTCCCATCTATCGTTCGATAGGCGGGGGCGTTTGAAAACGCATTTCGGCGAGCCGCTGCGATCTTTCGCAATGTGCGTGTTCAAAGCCTTATTGTAAATTACACACTTTACGCAGAGCGCTGAAATCTGTCCTGTAATGATCCTAATGACTCACTCTACCGGATCACCATGTTTGCACAAAATCGTCAAAACCGTTTCAGGGTCCCTTTAAAGAACCTCAGATAATCGAAATTTCCCGAGCCTCTACTACAGCATGCTTCATAATGAGGTCATGGGTCTTGCCTGTAAAACCCAATTATCATCATTACATATGAATTGATATATTTAGGCACTGCTATCTGGATGTAACTTTTAGTAACTTTTATTCATTACCTTATTGCATTTACATGACATAAGAAGTATTCTGGCCACTAAATGTGTATGGCTTTGCATATTGGATGTTCATTTTCACTTACAGGTACTTCATCTTTACATCGTTCTGGGCCTACAAGATCTACTATGTGTATGGCTTCATGCTGTTGGTGTTTCTAATCCTGACCATTGTAACCATTTGTGTTACCATAGTCTGCACATACTTCCTACTGAATGCTGAAGACTACAGATGGTACGCTGGCGCATTTATATATTCTTAGTAGAGCTGTACAATATAGCAAAATTTTGAGTGCGAACCAAATTCGGAAACGTTTGATTGCGAGTCAAATTGAATATTTTTCAAATAATGTTCAAATATTCTTCAATAATCCCATGCTAAATTACAGAGCAATTTACTGCTAAACATGGGCAAAAAAATGTAATTGCACATCTAGTGTGCTCCAACAGTGTCATCCCTCAAAAAAAAAAAGATGGTGCAGTCCTAGAGAACAGTCCAAGAAAGAACTGTGCATATGCATGAGCTAACTTCGCCGCGGTACGCAAGTGTTAACTTCGCTGTGACACGAATGTTAGTTTTGCCTCTGTACACGAGTGTTAGCTTCGCTGGTGCGCACAAGTGTTAGCTTCGCCGCGGTCCACGAGTGCTAGCTTTCCCACGGTACGCAAGTGTCAGCTTCGCCACAGTGCACGAGTGTTATGCAGCAAAGCGCACTGCATGCTGGAATGGACTGCTTGTCACGAGACATGGTGTATTTTGCTCCATAATTGCAAACTTCGAATTTGAATAGTAATAGTAAATCTAAAACGTTTGAATATAAAAGTTCAGTTTCAAATCAAATAGCAAATGCTATTTGAAGATTATTCGAAATTTTGAATATTTGCACACTGTTAATTCGTAGAGGTTTATTATTCATGACATTTTCTTATTTTTCAGGCAGTGGACAAGTTTTCTGGCTGGTGCTTCCACGGCAGGCTATGTTTATCTGTACTCATTCTATTATTACTTCTTTAAAACAAAGTAAGTCATTTGTTTTTGTTCGTCAAGCTTCATTTGGTGGTAGTTTTATACTGCCAGTATAACTAATGGTAACTGAAAGGTTTTAATTGTGCATGTACAATGCATATGAAATACCTTCCAACTCTCTTGATCATGGATGAACGGCCATAATCCTCCTGAAAAACTGCCCCAGCTCTACCACAAAAAAAAAATAATAATAATAACAAAAGATGGAAGTTCTCACTCTTTTTGGCTGCAGGGAACCACCAATGTTTTCTCAAAATGGGGGCCAAAGGACCTCGTCTCCCCACCAGTGCAATAGAATGTAGAGAAAGGGGAGGCTGAACGGTGCTTCTAAAGTTGCCCTTAACCCTTTCAATGCCATTCCCAAGAAACTTGGGCGACCATACACATACGAGCTGTGCCAATCCCGAGTTTGCTCGTTTTGCCCCTTTTTTTTCCCCTACAAGATATCGGGCAGTCATGCCTTCAGAATTGTCACATATCATCTGATGTGGCAGAAAGAGCGGTTAGTTTGACGCCCCCACAGTGGTCAATGCAGTCAGCTGGACAGCATGCACATGCCTTGGTACGGGCTTGCTCCCTGCCACTCAAGAGATGACTCCTGTTAAAGGAAGTAATGCAGGTATGTTTCATCATCTGTGGAGAGGACATATCAGCAAATATGTGAGGTAAAATTTTGAACAGATGGAACACATGTTTCTACATCCACATTGATTCGAGTCGATTGGGCAGCGTCTAAACAGCGCAGCCATCTCGAGTAGGTGTGTGCCACATGTGCATGCTATTTGGCAGGCAAGGAAATTGTGATGCTAGAATACCATACTAGAATGCTTTCTGAACACCTAGGCACCCAAAGTAGTGGTTAATTGTTATTAGGGATTTGCTGAGTTCTTTGTAATTAGTGTGATGTTTTTATAGGTGAGATAATCCTTCATAAGCATATTTGCATGTCCTGAAGGGAATCCTACTGCATCGCTGGCACAGAATTTTCCCACAAATAAAAGAACCTGGTAGGGAATGTGCAGCAGTACCATAAAATTTCCGCAGTGAAAGGGTTAATAAAACTAGCATCTCTGCTGTCTCTGCGTGCGGTCCTTGTTATTTATGGTTTAGCATGTTATCCATTGCTCTTGATAAACTTGTGTTGATGCATAAATAAACCAATTGTTTATTTTTGCATGTCATCATGCAACGCATGCTGACAGCATGGCTGCCATTTCAGGCATTACGATCCAACCATGTTTTTATGCAAATATAATGTCAGACATACTAATGTTTGTTTTAGTTCTCGCAAAAACAAAGTTACATTTCAGCTGTGCTGCTGAATAGTCCTTGATATATCAGTTGCAGCACTAAGCCTATGCACTCAAATCCTGCTACAATAAAATAGATGGGACATTCGAAAGAACTCGCTGTTGTGGCATTTCGTTAGTGAAGTTTCATTTTAGACCGTACAAGTTCTCAAGATATGATATGGCACATCCTCTGCCTCTCCCCTAAGAACATGTACCATAAAAACCTGCATATAGCTCAAACCCGCATATAGCCTGGGGTGTAATTCGGGGATAGCAAACGCGAGAAAAAAAGTTTTCACCTGAATATAGTCCGAGGAAAAGGGAAAAATGCATTTATTTACACCCTTGATTATTCGTTGTCGTCGGACGCGCTCTCTTCCGAAGCTCCCTTGTTGGAAATGTTCTCCCACAGCACATCACCCTCAGTGCCATCAAGTGCGTTTGAGATAAAGCACTTTTTGAAGGCCCGACGAACGAGCGTCTCGAAAATGCAGGCCCAAGCCTCTACTATCCATGAGCAGAGCATCGCTGGCGAGACCCATTTCAGCTGTCCGGCAGGGCTCATCTCTGGCTCTCCAGACCTCATCCACTCCATGTACAGGCGCTTGATGTGATCCTTATTAAGGCACACATCAAGCGGCTGCAGCTGGGATGTCATCCCGGGACGACGAGCTCAGTGTGGGAGTCGCGCAGTAGTCGCTTTACGGAGTTACCAGGTGACACCGAAATGCGTTGAGCACAAGCATTGAAGGGAGCCCCAGCAGTGCTCTGGGCCGTCGACACCACACGGACTTAATCCAGTCCAGCACTAGCAATTCGTCCATCCACCCCTTGTCCTGGCAGCGGATGACAACATTTTTTGGGAATGTCTCTCCCTTCGGCAGCGTCTTTCGTTTAAACACCACGTAAGGTGGCAGCTTGACCATCTGCCGTGCAGGACAACATTACAGTTACCGAATTTTCTCATTCCCAGTCGATCGCACGGTCACATGCCTGGAGCCTTTTTTATGCACAGTTAGCGCCGAGGGCATATCCAGGTACACTGGCGTTTGATCCGCATTGCCAATCTGGCCCAGCTGAAAGGGGACTGCCTTTCGCAACGCAATCACGTACTTTTGAAAGGCCACAAGCTGCTCTTCGAAGTTCTCTGGTAGCTTCTGCGAGATTGACATACGCCAACGTTGGGAGAACCCAGTGCGGCGCATGAAGCGAGATGCCCAATGCTTGCTCGCCTTGAAGTTCACCGGCTGAATGGCTTTGTCTCAAGCGATCCCCCTTGCCTTCGCTTGCAGCAGCTTGATGTCGACAGCAAGATGTGCAGCTCATTGCTCCATGCAAAGAGGGCTTCCTTCTGCTTCCTCCAACCGTGAGTGCTCCGCTCGTTTACTCCGAACTGCCGCTCCGCAGCATAGTTGCCGATGGTTTCGGCAGCAGCGATAACTTTTCTTTTAGAGGCAGCCAAGTACTGCTTGTGCGGTCCTGACATGGCGTAAAATCACAGGAGCAGAATCGTGGCAGTCAAAATGGGCACCAAGTCGTAGCAATGGCCGCTGTTGCACGCCTGTAGGTCTCTAGGACTAACGCGGCTCACACTACCTAATGCAGAAGCGCGCAGACACCTGACGATGATGATAGCACCGCACTATGCCGAAACCGAAACTGTGAATTCAGGCCAAAGATTCTTGGGGCCTGTATATAGTATGGGGCCGAAATTTCGCACCCTAAAATCTGGAAAACACTCCAGGCTATACGTGGGTTTTTTCCGGTATTATTTTTGGCATCAAACTCGCACTAACTCAGACATACTTGGTTGCACATGGAGTTACTCACACAATCCTTGGAGCATGCCGAGTATGGAGTGCCGTGAATACACATTGCATAAGCTGTGCTAGAGGCCAACCGAAAAGGAAATGCCAAAGTCCACGTTGCCATAGTCAGCAGTGAACGGTAGGAAAGCTGGAACACTTTGTGCTTTTTTATGACTTTGTGGCCTGTAATCTACTGCTGCGTTTGCTGTGTATATTTAGGACTGCATAGTGGCTATCATTGTTTACGATGATAGCGTGTTTTCATTAATAGGGGCTCCAGTGAAGAGCAGTTCTGTTTTCATTCTACATGTGCTGTCCACGTGTGTAGCTCCATAGCTGCATTATTGCTGTCTTTGATTGCATCTCTCACAATTCTTTCCACTGTGTTTATGGAATGAAAAACTGTTTAGATGCATTGGACATTGAACTCTCACGTATATAAAGAGTATGGTGATGATGCGTGATCACGTCGATATTGATTGCAATTGCAGCAAATTGTAAAATGTGTTTTGACTGTGCGCACTGATCGTGCACATACATTTGGAGCTATGTCACTGCCATTCATGATCACTGCAACAACAGTTTTCTCTGTGTTTGTCATGGAAGGCAGTGTCACTTTTATATTTGGTGCATGTAGGCTGCAGGCATACTTTGAGAGTGTGGCAGCCGCTATCTGTGATCACGTAATACAACTGTGATTTTGCTTTCAGCAGTTCCGGCAGAATGCAATTTCACTTGGACTCTCTGCGCATTGGTAATGCACATGCCTTCAGAACGGTGTAATTTTACCACCATCCTCGATAGTAGGAACAGTGACAACACGGAATAATCTTGATTTGTGTTGGTGTAATGTGCATGACATCAGGAGCATGGTCACTCTGCGTCCAGCACCCTTGCTATTCGGTTCACAGCGTCATGGGCTCTGGTGGAGTGGATTTTGCGGCGTCCAGCCGCGGTAACAGGCGTTCGTTGACGGAAGATGCGGAATATCAGGTTATTTTACCTCGACTGCCAACAGGTCAGATTGTGCACAGTATTTTTGCACGGTGAAGTGCGCGTTAGACCATTTCGGGTGGAGGACTTTCAAGACGCACTAGAAGAAGTAGGTATGCTTCCTGCGGTCGTGGCCCTGGGAGCATACCAGATCAACCATGTGTGGGCTGTGACACTGAACTCTGAAGCGACTGACAGAGCTCAAGAAACTGCTGGTCAAGGGACTGCGGTGCCTCGTCATCGATCCGCAGGAGCAACAAGTGAAGATCCGCCTACATTGGCTCCTGCATGGCATGGCAGACGAGGACGTAAGGACGGCGTTGGTGGCCTTCGGAAAGGTGACTGAGATGACGTGAGAGCGTTGGAGGGTAGATGGAGTAAACGACAAGGGATCAATGACCCGTGCTGCGCTTTTGCAACTGAAGAGCGGACTGGAGGTTGACAATTTGCCCCATCAAATTCGCGTTGCCGGTGAGCTTGCCCTTGTTGTCCCTGGCCGCCCTATGCAGTGTCTTCGTTGTCATGGAACTGGCCACGTACGTCGGGAGTGCTGAGTACTGCACTGCTCCAAGTGCAGACGATTTGGTCATGCTGATGCCGACTGCGTTCGTTCATATGCGGAGGCAGCGGCTGGGTCTTCTTTGAGAGACTCTATGCAGGAGCAACTTATGGACGCGGTGGAGGTGGAGGGCACCGCCAGAGGACCGGGCGAAGAGGTTTCCACTGAAGAAAGCAACAGACCACCAATTTCAGAGGTTGCGGCATCCCAACACAGCAGCGGTCTCAATGAAGCCACAGCAGCACCTGAGAGCTGGGCGGACTGGAATAAAAAGTGCAAGTCAAGATGAGCAAGACGCTAACCAGCCTGAGAAAGACGCCCCCATGACGAAAGACTCTGTTCGAGGGGACAGCGTCTCAGCACCAGTTAAGCGGCCTCTCAAGGCAGTGACTCAGAAGTGCGATGGAAACCTCGTTAGTGAGGAAGGAGAACCACTGGCAAAGACTCCTCCCGTCAGGTGCATAGGTACTAGGCTGCAGCCTAGCGTCCAAGCCTCTCGGAGGATCGTAGAGTCACCTTCTTCTCAAGTCTATCAGCGTCGTCCACCGGATGGTCCCAATGGCGTCTAGCGGTACGCTAGACGTTAAGGTGCGCACCATTCTCTAGGCCATTTCCTGACTATATCATGATGGCTACAGACCAGATGCTGAGTTTCGTCACCTTAAATGTTCGAGGACTGTCCTCCAAAAGAAAGCAGAGGCAAGTGTATCGTTTGCTTACGGAGGAGGATCTCGACGGGGTTGCTATGCAAGAGACCCAGGTGGGAGGTGAGGAAGAGACCAAGAGAATGGTGCTGCGTTTCATGACGAGATACTGTGCAGTTGTTAGTCATGCTGTAGGATAGTCAGCGGGCTGTGTGCTATTTGTGAAAAAGCTCGCGGGGCTCATGGTAAAGGGCATTTTTTCGTGTTCGTCCGGACGAATTGTGGTTTGTGATTTTGAGTACTGTGAGGTAGAATGGCACGTGTTAGATATATATATATATGCACCTAATGTAGTTGAGCGTTTTGATGTCTTTCTTAATCTTAGACAGCACATAACACCCAGCAGGAATAATGTGCTTTTGGGAGATTTCAACTGTGTGTTGAATGCTCAAGACAGGTCTACTTTGTGTTTCGTCCAGGACAAAACCAGTAATGTTCTCGCACTGACTCTTTATGATTTTGAATAAGATGATGTTGGGGAGTGCTTCGAAGGTTCCCGTCAAGTAACATTCACCCACTTTCAGGGGAGAAGCCACGCTCGTTTAGACTATATATAACTGCATGCTGAGTTCCTTCAAAACTGTTGGTGTTACTTTGTGTTGCCTGTTTCCTTTTCTGATCACTGTCTCGTGAAATGCTGTGTAGGACCGTAGAAAACGAATAGTAATATTGTTTGGGAGCATCGGAAGATGAATGATAGGTTAGTGCAGGATAAAATATTTTTAGAATCCGTAGTGAATTGTCTGAAAGCTGCACGAAAGACCTTTCTATGCACATCGGTGAGCAGTGGGAATTAGTAAAAGAAAGCATTAAGGTTAAAGCTGTAGAGCGATCAACTGTACTTCGTTTTCACGAAAAACAAAATGAAAATGAGCTAAAAATGTTGCTGTCTAAGGTGACCGCACTGGAATGCAGGGAGCCTGGTGCTTATCATGAGGATATACACAATATAAAAAAGAAGCTCGAGGTCTTAGATGAAGAATGCTACCGAGGAGCGCTTGTGCGCTTGACAGCGGAAGCCCTGGCAGGTGGAGAGACGCCTATCAAAAGATTTTTGGGACTCGAGAAAAAGCATGCCCGCCGAAAACAAATTGAAGCAATTGAAAGTGATGGGGTCATCATGACCGATAGCAGAGATATAGGAAGGGCTTTTTATCACCATTTTCAGAACCTTTTTGCTTTTAGGACGGTGAAAATGTCATGCTTTAGAGAACCCTTCCTCAGTCGTATGCTCCGGCTGTCAGAAGTAGTAAAGGCTTCATTAGAGGAACCAATATCAGAAGAGGAGATCAGTCGTGCAATCGACAGCCTGAATTCGGGAAAGTCGCCTGGACCAGATGGGCTTTGTGCTGCTTGGTACAAGACCTTTAAAAATTACCTGTCTCTGGTACTTGCAGCTATATATAATGAAGCTTATGAACTAAAGATGCTAGCGCTATCATTCGGTCATTCGCACAACATACTTATTCCGAAAACGGAGGAAAAAAAAACTGAAGCAAGTCTCATCTTATAGACTTATCTCCTTAAAGGGTCCCTGAAACGTTTTTTTGACATTGCGTCACTGATTAGGCAACACAACTGTGAAATCATTCACACCATAAATAAAATGAAGCACCATGCGCTAAGGTAGCTACAGGCTTATTTCTGCCGCCTTCCTCCTTACCACTGCTGTTCCTCCTCAATTCGATCAGCTGCGGAGTGCGCGCTAGCGGTGACTGCGCCTCCCGTGTCAGCCGCTGTGCCGAGCCCTCCGTAGCGACATTGTGCCTTAATATCATTACTGAGGTCGCCGGCCTCGGCAGTGCTAGCCTCTGTAATAGAGCGTCAGACTTGTTCGCTAATGTCAGATGGGTGACTACCCCCCTTAAGTATCTTGGCATACCACTTGATGCTTATAAGCGGAATGATGAGTACTGGAAGCAGCAGACTAAGGAGGTGAAGAAAAAAGCCGGAAGATGGAATGCAGGCCACCTTTCAATATTTGCTAGAGCCGCAATATGTCACGTTTTCTTGGTTGCTAAAATATGGTATGTCATGCAAGTCCTCCATTGCTCCTGTGCAAATGTGCAAAAATTACACCGAGTATTTGCGGTTTTCGCGTGGGTGCTCAAGCTGGGAATGATGCAGCCGCACTAATCTTTTCAGATGTGTGAAAGACTGTGGAATAGGCTTGGCACACCTTGTGGAAGATCCCTTCTTACGCACGATGCGTCAGTTAAGGCTCCGACACGCACTTCCTCAGTTTGTAGTCAGAATAGAGAGCATGCCGGGTTCAGTACGTGGGTTCTTTAAGGAGATTATTGATAGTGTATGCTTTTTGAGCGTTCGTTTTTCAAATGAGTACCTGTGGAGTGTTGGGCGCAAACAACTGTATAGTGACGTGTGTGACACTATCTTGCCTGTTACAATGTACAGGGCTGTTTTCAGTGGAGGCTCTGGTCTTGATGTATTAAAGCGTGTGAAAAAATGCCAGTCCAACCTGCAACAAAAACGTTGTTCAAGCTCCATACGGGCGCGTTATCGGTTAAAACTTCTATGGAACAGTGAGGACTTTTCTTACTATGGGGCACTGCCTGTCTAATCTGTAAACAGCCAGAAGATATAAACCACGTTTCCATTCATTGCTGGGAAGGCGTGGGAAGGCATGCTGGGAAGGCATTTCTGGGATGTCCTTCAAAGAACAATGCAAAAGGAATTTCCAATTGATCCCCATGGTATAAAGTATTTGGCGATAAGAAGTGATGATGGATTACCATACGACTTAATAATGCTTACGAGCCTCCACTGCTTATTGCGCTCAGGAATGGCTGGGTACCATTGCGACCCTGATGCCCAGCCAGCATGTATCTATTTTCGGAGGTGCATGGCACAATACATTGAGGAATTGAAGTGCGCCTGAGTGGCTTAGCCAGATTGAACCTCTTGACTACATAAAGGAGTTTTAAATGAAAGCACACTTGACGGATTCATCTCGTGTACAACGTAAAAGTGATCGCTTCAAGTGAGACTCAATTTTGGTTCACCTTTGCGCTTACTTTTGTAGTCAAGTGACTGTTGCTTTACTGTGTCTGGTAATAAAGAAAAAAAAAAACATCAGGAGCATGGTGTCCCTGGCAGTCATATACTTACGGTGTCACCAGGAGTAGCCAAGTGCTTGGTGGTACTTATCAGAATTTGTTGCATCAAGCTTTAACTGCAATATAGACGTGGCATAACAGAGCAGTGGACATTATGTTGTTTAGTATTTGGAGTTTATAATGTGAATGTATTTCGTCAGTGTGCACAGTTACATTGCTGCTTTTTTTGCTCTTGTTTGCAGGATGTATGGTTTGTTTCAGACGGTATTTTATTTTGGTTACATGGCTCTGTTCAGCTTTGCCTTGGGAGTGTTGTGTGGTGAGTATGATTCTTTGTTGTCACGTGTGTTGTATGGTTCTTACCATAACAACTGTAATATAGGTCGGTACCGAATTTAGAAATGCTGAAAATAAAAAAAAAATGGTATGTAAAGTGTATGAAGTGGTCAAAGCATCAAGAGTCCTTGAAAAAAATGCAATTCTAAGTTTTGTACAGTGACAATACCATTTATTTACCTCTGTGTTTACACTCTGGCTCCAGGTGCCAGAAAGCCAAAAAATAGTCTCAAGCTTTTATCACCGTGAAACATTGTAACCTTAAAGAACCTATAAACTACCATAAAAGTTTGAGCAAATGCCCCCCCCCCCCCCCCCTCTTTTTTTTTCCAACAGTTGGTGATAATGAACAAGATAAAGGTGGTGATTACTTGCCCGCACTTGTTCAGAAATACGAAGTGGCAGTCAAAAGCTTTAAAGAAAATGATAAAGAATGATCAGAATGTTTACTGGAGCAGTATGCTAATCACTTTTTAAATGCATTAAAGAATTCCTCGGAGCCTCTGTCAAAGAAGGTGCAGCATTCGGCCTGTAGTCCATCCCGGCATTTCTAAGGAATGGCAGCAATGTTACGTAGGCGTCCATGCCAGTTTCTCTATTCTGTTCGTGAACATCAGACAGCCAGCCATGTGTGATAACTTTCCTGTGCACTCGTGCTGAATAAGCTGTAACGGTATCATCTGCCTCTTTGTTAAACAGTGGAGCACCGCTGATTAGCTTGTATTGTAACTTTGTAAGTTTTGTTGCAGGAAGAGTTCAGACTTGTCCCATTCGCAGTTATGCTTGAGATCTGCGTTGAAAAGTTGAGAGGTGTCGTGCACATTTTGTCCAGTTTGTCATTGCCACTGCACCACCTCAGATTTTTTTGCAACCGTGCATCATGTGGCTAGGTGACCATGTTGAAGTACAGTAAACAAACAAAACAATGATATGAACAAGCCTGGGGAATGCCAAGCCTAATAGCCTAACGTCACTAAATTGGGTGAATTCACATTAAACTGCACATGTACAAAGGCAACTGTGAGAGTGGCGACAGTGCAGTAATAGCTGCATACAGTACAACCCCACTGTTACGTTCCCGGCTGCTGCGTTTTCCTGGCTGTTACATCGTTTTGGGCCAGTCCCAGCATAGCTCCCATAGGATTCAATGTATTAGGAACCCCGCTGTTACGTCGCAGCGTGGGAACATTCCCGTATGTTACGTTGCGAATCGACACTCCATGCAAGCGGCGACTGCCGACGGCAATATTGACTTTTTGCGTAGCTTGACTTGGATTGACTGTATTAGCTGCACAATGGGTGACGCCCATTACGTTTCCGGCTTCCGCCAGCAAAATTATGGCACAGCTGTGCAAACTCTTTGTGACGGAATCGCGTACAGTGGTTAAGTTTCCATCGATGATGCCGTTGTCACCTCCGAGGTTTTCTCTGTCGACGAAATCGTAGCCGAGTGTGCCGATGCGTGCACTGAAAGCGCTAGCACTGAAATAAAATTGTGTGCCAATCACCACTTCTCTCATTTTACATATTTCCCGTTTCTCCGCTCTTACGTTTCCCGGCTCTTACGTTTATTTTCTACGATCCCGTGAAAAACGTATCAGCAGGGTTCTACTGTACATCATTACCAGTGCAAAAAAAGAAAAACAATGCAACACGCAGAGGAACAAGGACACAACGTGAGTGCTGTCCTGTGTCCTTCCTCTCTCCATGTTGCCATCAACAAACTGCCTGCACACTTCTAGTGCCGTGCCAAATGACATCTCATATATATATATATATATATCGTATTTGCTCGATTCTACCGTGCCTTCGATTGTAATGTGCACCCGTTCCCCGAAAAAGAAAAAAAAAGTGAAACATTGATTGTAGCGTGCACCCATTTTTCGGGACACGAAAACAAAAAGGCCTTAGTAATCAACCTTCTCACATTCATAAAATCAAATGCTGTACTGGTGCAATGAACACACTCGCATAATAAACGCACCGCTAAATTTGAACCCCTGCAGTCCCGTGAACGGCCGCGCTGTGGCTTTCCTGCTTCACTTGATCCACAGCGTGTCGAAGACGTTCGACACACCGATTCAGAACTCCTGCGTCCCAATAACACTGCTGCACGTTGCCAGGTGTAGTCACGTGAAAGCGGCGGTAACATCGTCTATTCACAGTGCCGCATTCCGCTGTGCTATCGCAGCTGCCTCACGTCTGCTGCCACGTGCTGCCATTCGTGCTGCGCAGCTAAGCCTAAGCATGGACGGGGCGTGGTCTCCGAGATGGCCACGATTCAGTCTTGGACGTCAAGCAGCGCGTACATCTGAGAGGCTCGGGCTCAACACGGATATGAGGGAAAAATGCAATGATGAGCCGTTTTGTGTGTGGTGATGGGAAACATCTTTTTTGCCGTTACGGTCACCTGCGCATGCTATCAGAAGCTCGTGCGGCTGGGTGTTTCGGAGATTGCATCGGCGACATAGAGACTTTGGTTGGCCGCAAGACAGCCAAGCCGGTGGGGCTAGTATCATCGGCCTACGCATCATGTGCGTCGTGGCGTCGTTGCGCGGGGACCGGCAGCGGCATAGAAACTGCAGAAACTATGCATGCCAAAGATCGCTGCGCCGCTAGTTCATCTTTCCGGCTGTGACTGGTTCGACTATGGTCCATAGTTCGACAGCACCCGAAGCGCATAGGAGGCGGTCATTCTGGTGACACAATGTGGTAATGGTGTCGTTTGTTCCCGTTTTATCAGAAAGACTGTGCGTGTTAGATTCGAGTAAATACGGTATATCTTTTTCAAGTCGTTAAACAGCATGTTGCCATCAACAAACAAACATTAAACATGCAACGGGCCTGAGAGAAGCTCCAGAAAATACAAACTACATGTTTCCTCCACCGATTCTGCATTATCTGAAAAATGTCAGGTCTGTAAACAAATAAATAAATGAGTAAATGTCCTACCGCAGTTCACAAAATTATTTGACATGCCCATATCAAGGTACAATAAACAGTTATAAAATTACTATGCTAAACCAACAACAAAATACAAAGTCCAAGAATATATCTTCATGTAAAAATAAGGGAATACTAATAAAAAAGCAATGAAGGAACAATGTGCACAGAACGTGTTTGTTTATTCCACATTGTGTAGTGATCGTGCTTCAGCTTCAAATGGTCCCTGAAACTGTGTTTTTTTTTTTTTTTTTGACGCTCACTGATTCGGCTACATCATTATCAGTCAAATCATTCACACCTTAAATTAAGTAGAGCGCCTTGCACCAAGGCAGCTATAGGCTTATTTATGTTGCCTTCCTCCTTACTACTCCTTCTTATCCTTAACTTGCTTAGCTGCAGGGCACATGCTAGTGATGACGGCACCTCCAACATAAGCTGCTGCGCCGTGGCCACAGTAGCGACATGGCAACATGATGACTTACTGGGGCCACCAGCCTCGGTAGTGCTAGCCTCTGTAGTGGTGCGATGGTGACGCAGTGTGCTGCCAGGTGCTGCAGCGGTACCGTTGACTTTTACGGCTAGAAAGATTTACCTAGTGTCGTGAGTGAGCCGGCCAAGCAGCAAGCGTTTGTGATGCAGCCAGCACATGGCATGGTGGCCCACTGGCGGGCATCGTTTACGTGCACAAGCTTGCGAGCTGCCGCGCTTTTCGGTGAAAATAAGCCTTGAGGATGCAGTACAGGCTCATTGCGTTTGTGATATTCTGTGCATATAAACTGTGAAAGGAGAAGAAAATGCATTGATGCATGAAGAAAATGCAGATAGGTTGGCTTCTGCACACCATGTACTGGTGCCATACATTGAGCGCAGAACCGATGTGCAGGGGAATCAGAGCCTGCATCAGTAAAGGATAAGCTAATTTTTTGTTATGCGACGATCATCATGCCACAAGAGTTCGCTTGTCCTGTTTAGAGTACATATGCAATGACTTTGCGAAAAACTGCAGCTTACAGTGTGAGCATGTAAAACTACATAGTGTGAGTGTGTAAATCATGGCATTAGGGAACATTGCATAAGTTTTGTGGAGCAGTGTTTGTGTTCTCAACCCTGAAAAAAGTATTAATAAGTTGGGGGGGGGGGGGATCAGTTGGGCTCCCTTTGTATAATTAGGTAAAGCAGCTTTTACACAAATTAAGGTGATGCTTCAGCTGCACCTTGTTAGAAAATCAGTGATAGCTATGTACATTGCATAATCAGAGCGCTTAATCTAAACCACAACATCAGGAGAGGCACAAGGTAATCGAGCTACCTGAAACCAAGGCACCTGTTAACACATATACCTAAAGCTATGTGGAATTTGTATAGCTCATGGAAATATTTACATATGTCTTCGTTTTTGTATTTCACATTGTCATTAATGTGTAATTATATAAAATGTACAGTGTGCACAGTGCTCTCAGTTTCCTCAAATTTCAACTGTTCTTTTCAACTACGTAGTGGTATGTAATTTGTGTACACCCTATTTGAAATCTGGATTTCTACCTCGTGTAGAGCGTTCTTGATTATGCATGTTTTCCATTCACCAACAATTGACAGCCATCTTTACCCAGATGCAGTCTGTTTTCATTTATATATTCAAATACAGTGAAACCTCGATTATACGATGTTTTCGGGACCGCGAAAAAGCGTCGTAAAATGCGGGCGTCGTAAAATCCGAACAGAAAAATTTATGCCCTTGAGTGCGCCGCAATCCGCTGGTGTGATTCGCAACAGCCGTAGCGAAACAAAGTAAAAAAATAGCGAAAAACACGAATTTCGGAAAACCACGTATTTGCACTGTATGTGTCATAAACTACCCCTCCTGTAATTTTCAGCACCTAATTCGTCCTAAAACTACTTCATATTGTTACGGTTGAACAGTGGCCGATGTTTATTTACAGGGCGAGGTTGGCGATGATCAAGCGACGATGGTGTCGATCCGCTGCACACTATCTTACGTCGTCTTCCTTCTCCTCTGTCCCCGGCTCATACCTTGACCGGCTCTGTAGCATTCCCCGGTTCGCAGACAAAGCCCGCCGGGCAAGTCCACATCAGTTGGGAAGTGCACGGTGAAATCGCTTGAGGCGCGCAACATGGACCAGTTGTGTGCGGCTTGACCGGCGATTAGCTGACGTCAAGCGCGCTACCACGTACGTCAAGTCGCTCAAACAATTGACAATGACGAATGGGCCAGTATAGTGCGGTAGGAACTTCTGGCATAGGCCGCGTTTGCGTTGTGGCGTCCACACCCACAATATCAAATATATTGCGAGCAGCCGCAGCTGCTGTGCCACTCAAACACGCTCCGAAACAGCACTTCAAGCGAGCGCCGTTCACACACCATTCAACTGACCGGTGCCATTTTGGTTTTGTTTCGTTCGTGAAGTCCTGCGCTTTTTTTCCACCGCCGTCGGCGGGAGCGGCGGTAGAGTGGTGGAAGCATGGTTTGCGCATGACTGGGGGTGCTCGCGGGCTCACGGGGGCATTCGAGTATCCCGTGCTTCGATGCGATGCTGCGATAACACTAAGCGCGCGCTTCTCGAGAGAGTGGGGGAACGTGCGGCCGCTACTGGCTGCTCCAAGTGATGACGCAGTGGCCTTCTCCGGCGGGTGCTTCGTGCGTCATCTGCTACGGTTAGGGTTAGCACCTGCTTCGTGGTTGTCGCCGCAATGTCTGCCTTTGTGTGTGCTGCTTCGCTTTTCGTTATCACAGGAGAGAGATAGCAGGAGAGCGGGAGAGAGATGGTTGGTCGGAAAGGGTGAAAAGAATGGGGGAAGACAACAACCGCGCCACTCTATGCCGCTCCTTGCGGCGCCGGCAGCCGCTGGGAGGGCCAGGGGAAGACGAACGAACTGTAGCGGAAAGCCGAAACGAACCGGTTTCCCGAGCGCACGGCATGCGGAGGGGCCGGTGACAAAGAACCGGGGCGACGAAAGATGTCCATGGGCACTTCCCTTTTCTTCGCGGTTTGGTCACCCTGCCTCGCGTGGATCATCATGTAACGCGGGTTCGGCGTAAGATCGCACCGTATAATTGAGGTTCTTAATGCATTGTGTCTATGGGGCTTTCGCCGGGACGGGACTAATCCATCGTAAAATGCTGGTCGTCGTAAAACCGGGCCATGTAAAACCGGGGTTCCACTTTAATCACATTGCCATTTGAAAATTGATGCTTATTAATTGAGAATGACATGAAGCAGCGTCGTTTTGTATCATTTTCATTCAAGGCAGTTCGATGCTTGGAATCCAGCTGTTGTGCACTTATCTTGTACTATTAATTTCCGGGGACCCAACATGTCATTTGATAGCCAGCAGAACGAACGGAGTGGCTTTGATGCTGTAAAAATGCTATGCTTGCTGCTGTGCAGCAGCCACAAGCTTAACTACATAGGAATGCATGCATGTGCCCATCTGGCTGTCAGCCCCAACAACTGCTGCAGAGGCACTGTGCCCTGTGTTGCAAGCTGTGAAGTTAGCCTTGACGCTCCCATTGTGCCTGAACCATTAGTGAAAGCTGTATGAAGCACCTCTTCAGACTAAGCTGGGTATATTTTGGCCAGTACAAACTTTTTTATAATGAGGTTGTGACGATAAGGTGTCTGTCATCTTGCAAGCTCTGCATCAAGGTAGAAATGCTTTGCCATTGTTAAACAAGCATTTGTTAATTTATTATGAACTTGAGAGCATTTATGTGTGGAAAAGGCCTTAAGGCATCAGAATTTATGGCATATCTGTTGTTAGAAGTGCAAAATATTGCATGTGATTTGAGATATTCATCCTTCTGTGTGTTTGTGGAGGAGGAGGTTATTGAAAAGTTAAGCAGTAGCACTGACTGTACATTTGGTTTACTTTTCTGCAGGCACCTTTGGCTTCATTGGGACTAGTGCATTTGTGCGAAAGATCTATTCAACAGTCAAGATTGACTGAGGGGAGGACCTGACGTTGGTTTTTCTCTTTCTAGTTCAGAGACTGGTGCCTGAAAGTGTGTGCATGTGTGTCTGTGTAAACTTTCATCACTGTCAATCAGGAGGAGAATCACCTTTTTTTTTAATTGAAATTTCTTTCTATTACCACAGTTGCTTCCATCTTTTCGTTCAAAAGTTCAGCCTTTCTTAAAAGCATGTGAAATAAATCTGTACTAGAATTTTGTTTAAAACAGGATGTTCCAAGTAAGAATGTAGACCACTTCTTCATAAATGGCTTGAAGAAAATTCTCTTCCTGCTGTTAGGTGTTGGAAGTTCTAGAAATTTGACACTGATAATCATGTATTTATATGCACAGTTTGCTTTAGTTTTAATTTTTTGGTGCAGTCATTTGTTTGTTTTGGGTGTGTTGTCATCTCTGTGTAAGAAAAACGGCTGTTTTTAGTGTAATCACTCTTGAGATGCCTGGGGTGTGCGTTTGATTTGTTATGGAACTTGTTATTTTGATTTTCTCCTGTGTGAGGGCTCTTTGTTTAAAGGAGTACCTCACATAATGGTTCCTTGTACATATGTATGTATTGGGGTTTGCTTGCATCATATTGATGGGGCACTGAGGATGGACAAGTGAGCGTGCTGGTTCTTGCATACTGCACAAATTATGGATGTGTTGTTTTCTTTGTGCCCAGGTGCCCCACTTTCCTTTCTTTTTACATAGTCTTCTGTACATATTGTAGCCATCGACCTGACAGATAAACACGACGTACGTGAGATGTTAGTTGTTCTAGCACAAATTGAAACAGTTGTTTGAGATGCTTTGCACTTGATTGGACTCCTGAAGCCAGTCAATATGGTGGTTTTATCACCAGAAATCTTAATTTTTGTTGTTAAAATGCTTTTTTAAATTAAATTTTAGGTTTCCTAGTGTTTAATACATTGCAACTAGTTTTTTATGCCCTCAAATGAAACAGTGGGTTCTTGCATTGTGGCATTGCACCATATGCTACAGGTTTTTCAGTCTCCATTGAAATTGCCTGTTCTTGAGCAGCCAGATTTTAATGTGTATACAGATGTTTGTTTTACTTATAGCCCAAAATATAATGTCCAGACTTGTGGAAGGTTGCTCTTTTTCCTCCCTTTGTGAATTACAAGCAGATCTTACAGAATTCAGCTGGATCATTTGCCCTTTGAATAAATTATAAATATTCTTGACTGCAACTGCTGTCTCTCTGTTGAAGTATAATACGGAAAATGTGAAGAATGTTTTGCAAGGATTGCATGCTAGAAAAGCGAAAGGCAGATTCTTTACAGGTTTTTCTAACCATATAAGAACATTACCTTCAATCTCATCTTTAAAATTTATAAAGGTTCTGTAATTTTGGAAAAAAATCTTTTGGATTGTGATGCGAAATGCACATGTATGCATTGCCTGTTGGAGTGTTGCTGGCCTACGCTTGCCCAGTGGAGCTTGCAGACGTGGTCACCTGCGCGGCACATTGGTTCACAGCTGCGACTTTTTTCTATTTTATCCCCTTACTCCCTTCCCTTTGTCACTGTGCTATGCCTTCTTATAAGCTGCAGAAAATACTTCCACCTCTTCCTGACAATAACTACTTCCCCTTAGATAGTACATGATGTTGCAAGTAGAATTGTGTAGGAATTTCAGTTTTAGTTTTTATTTCCAAATTATTACAGTACAATATCCAAGTATACAGACGAGGATCATAAGGTGATAAAACTGTAGTGGGACCCTCTGTAATTAATACATGGTTTATGGTAAGATTTACATCCACCAGATCACTAATATATATAAGGCTAATTCATTGAATACATTCAACATTTCATTTCTATAGTATTTCATTTCTGCAGCTATAGACTTAGCAAGCTGTAGTGTCCCAGGGGACACACATGACACTAAGTAACTGCTGCTTAATTAAAGGCATTAAATTTTATACACGAGTGCACAAAGAATCATATGATGAATGTTTCCAGCATTGCAACACATGCACATAAAACCAGTACATTACACTTGAGGCATAACTTTCTGTGGCTATGCAGCCAAAGCTATGGGAGCAGAGCTAATACAGATGTACGAGTGTATGCACTTGTACATCTGTATGAGTGGCTAGCTGTAGCTGTAGCTTTAGGCTAGCTGTAAGCTCTAGATGTGACATGTAGGTTGCCAGTGTTTCGACTTTGCCAATTCTTCCGGGCCAGATTTTTTTCACATCAGCAAGCCCTTTGAACTGACGCAGTGATGAGCAAACAGATAGGCTGGCTAAAGAGGAAAACTTCAGAATTAACAACCAGCCTTTAAAATGTGTACAAAAGGACGGAAACTTGCCAAAGAAAGGTCAGGCTGAAGGCCCATTGTGTTTTTTCACTAAAGAAATGGGATTTATGTTCCAGTGTAACATATGAATGAAAACATACATTAATGTGCGTATAATTTTATTTGTCCAGTTATTGCTTTGTTTTGCTTAATGTAAAGTTTGTAGCCTTGCAGAGAAACAGTGGTTGGTGGTTATGAGGGTGTGAGTGGGGCTTCACTGCAGACTTGTATCCAGCCATATATGCAAAGGTGTCAAGCGAAAGCTGCACACATGATTACTTTGTGACAGGCAGACTTGCCTGGTATATCTCTTTGTGACACGGCACCCTTTACAGTTTCTGGCCGCTAGCATCAGGAAACATGCTATGACCCACTGGACCATGTATCTCCCATAGATATCCAAAGGATGACCTGGGGATCTCCATCCGATGTGATTACATACATTGTAGATTTCCCCATGATATACATCGATGTCCCATTGTTGTCCAGCGCAACAATGGATGCACGTTCAGGAAACGTCTACCATATGTCCGATTCGGATGTCTCCGGGTCTTTGCAAACGAGTGATTGATTTCTGGTGTTTTATGCCCCAAAGCCACAATATGACCAAGATGCTGTAGCGGAAGGCTCCAGAAATTTCCACTGCCTGGGTTCTTTAAAGGGGCACTGACACCAAAATTTTCGTCTGCTGTTTTTTCGCTGCAATACGTAGCTGGGGACCTGTTAGCCATAACACGGCACATCATTTGCTCCAGCGCGCGTCAGATAATTATTGACGGCCTGTTTATTACCCACTAGTTTCAGTTTTAGTTTGGGAGCGCTCAAAAAACAAGGCGCCCGGTGTAACTGGCGCCATCTAGCGCTCGCAATGCAGTAGACGAGTTCGGACACGTGAGCACATATAACTGTGACGCACTTCCGCACGACAACCGCCGCGTGCTCGTTTTCTTTCGCCTGTCGCACGTCCTGCGCGTTGTTGTCGCTGTTGCTGTCATCGTTGTTGGGTGGCAACTATTTTCTTGAGGTCTGGCGTCGCCGGCAGTCTACTAACGCAGCCGCAGCGAATAAGCAATGACGGCTATTACGTCATCATTGCTAGCTGCACTGTTGGAGCTCGGCTGCCGTGGTGACGTCGCGGAAGTTGGGGGTCCCCTTCAGGTCACCTTTGCTGCTGTCGATGTCGCGATGTACAGCGTCTAGCGCTCGATTGCGCATGCGAACTTCAATATTCATTTAAATTACCTTCGGAGCTGTGTTCGCCATTGCGATTTGGTAGATGACATCTGTACGTCCACGAAAATCGATCTCGCAGGCTATCTTAGCAGCGAAATTTTGGTGTCAGTGCCCCTTTAACGTGCACTGACATCGCACACTACACACGGGCCTCAACATCTCGCCTCCATTGAAATGCAGCAGCCGAGTGCCATAGACCACCGTTGCGGGGTGACTTCTGCAAACGAATTTCGTCTGCAGAATGTCCTGTGGGCGCCTTTACGTGCAGGATGTTTCCTTGACGTCCACTGGATGTCCTAAAATGTGTCCTTTATGCGCAGCATATCCGCAGGGTGTCCCGCAATTACTACTTGGGAAACAACTCTGTCTACATTGAAGCCCCTCCCACGCCCTTAAAACCGCCAGCCACTGTACTTCCGCGAAGCTTCAAATAGTTACTTCTTTGAACTTTCTATGTTACCAAAATAAAGTGACGGTGGCAATTATACAGATGCATAAATTGTTTTCATTCGTTTATTAGAGTGGTACGTAGGATAATTCATTATATATTGAGCTGAAATCAAGCGCTTGCAATGAAAAAGAGTCACAGCTTCGCCGCAAGGGCGAAGCAATGAATACGACAGCGAGAAACTAATGCTATACGAAGTGAGGCTCGCAGCTTCAGGAGCAATGTTAGCTGTAGCAAACGTGCACTTGCTAAGTGAGCGCCTCCCGTGGGCAGCGCGTGCTGGTGTCGCAAAGCTACACATACAAAGCTAGGGGAGGCCGCTAAATGAACAAAGGTGAGCGCGAACTATCAAGTGAAGCACGCACGAAACGAACGCACAGATATACACCGAACGAGCGCGAATAAGCTGTCACAATGGATACTCAGTTTGAACAGCGCTCCTGTTGCAAAGGCGGCCGAAGCAGCGAAGGAAACTAGCGTGCTTCAAGTGTCGAGCTGTGACACGATAGTTCGCGCTCATCTTCTGTTCGCTTAGCGGCGTCCCTTGAGCTCGAGTGACTTTCGTACGCTCCCTTGCGCTCCTCGCGCCATCTCGCTGGTAATGAAGAAACGTTTATAAGCGCCTGCCCTCTCCGAGTCCTGCCAGCGGTGAAGGGTGTGTACATAAGACTCGGCGTTAGCTGCCCGAAGGATCTGCTCTTTGTGGCGTAGTGGTTAGCGCCACTCGCTGCGGAGCGAGAGGTTCCCGGTTCGATTCCGCGCTTCGGAAGCATTTATCTGAATTATTTTAGGGGCGAAGCTCCTCTTAGTCTAACCTTGTCCCATGTCAGGCGCGCCCTCGGCGCGTGCCCTCGGCGCGTGCTGTCTTGTGAGAGAGAGCGAAAGGCGCGCGTTGTCTATGGAAACGCTCTTTCTTAGATGAACGCTCTACCAGCTCGCAAAGAAGGAGAACGCGCCCTCACCCACGAGAGAACGTTGGCGCAGGCAGCGTCTCCTAGCGAGTTTCTTGATTGAGAAATACCGACTGCTCGCGTTGGAGAACCGTTCACTGGCCACCCATATATATATATATATATATATATATATATATATATATATATGCACTGGATCTTGACTTGCAATGTAGTGCCGGTGGGAGATTTCACTTGTGCGTAGTTGAACCATAAGGATTCGTAGCGTGCGCGTTAACTAAATTAATCCGGAACTCGGCACGATCTACGATGAACCTCCCGAGCTTCGCCCACTCATCATCATTCACTCCGTGGATATGCTGTAATTTTTTTTCTTTGGGATATATATATATATATATATATATATATATATATATATATATATATATATATATATATATATATATATATATATATATATATATATACGGTTCATGACGGCGGCGACGGGGACGGCAAAGACCAGCCTAGACTGTCCATATAATTGCTATCGCAATAAAAGTCCGGCAGGTCACAAGCTCCGCCACCCGATTTTTTCAACTCGGTTCAGTGAAGTTCTACGCGTAAAAGGGGATTGGAAGCGTTATGAACTGTACCGCGGCCTTTTGCATATTAAAACGCTGAGACTCCAGATTTTTGGCCATGCTCCTCGAGCACATCGTGGCTTATTGGGCGCGAGGGCCACCACTGGAGATGCTGGCGCTGCGGTCGTTCTGACGTGCATAGTTGGATCACGTGATCCCACCGCGCGCCGAGCCTCCGGCGAAGCGGACGGTTCACACGCGTTTTCAACGGCCATTCGCCAGCGTTTTTTTAGCTATAAACATCGCTGCTTCGTGTTTATTTCACGTCCGCGGATACCTAGGGACCACAAAAACTGAAAAGTGCGCTCGGAGTTATTGGAAGCGTGGTATTTGCTAACAGATGACGTCTGCAAAATGAGCCCAGCCAGTATCACTTCTTCCCCTTTTTTACACTGCAGACGACGACGTGGCCAGCTTCAAACACAGATTCTCCTTCTATCAGCAGCCGCGGGGTGTCATACGGCTTATCGATCAAGGTGTAGATGCTGGACACTTATAGTTTCACTGTAGCATTTAGACCACAATAAGTTCCACCTGGCAGCGTGCTAGTGCATCCAAATGCGTAAACCAATACGTCCGGGTATTACGCTGTATTTTCGATCGCTATTGGCCCCTTTGTGCAAAATACAGACGGGAGTCATTCGTTGAAAAATGCAATCATGATCTCGCTCGATCACGATCGAAAATCGCCGTGTGACGACCGTCTTGCATACGCGGTAAAAACAATTAGCAACAGAAAGGAGAAGCAACGGACAACTGTGCCCCAGACAGAAATGTCCTTGGGGTCATACTGGCGAGAATTTAAAATGTGATCAAGCCACAACGTCCTAAGGTGAACCCCCTGTCCGAAAATAACAAGCTTTAATAACGCGCGCGTTTGCGCATGTGCTTAAATCATGTGAAAAATGTGGTGCTTGAGTGCAGCTCTATGAATGCTGCTTTGCTTTCCACAAAACGAAGGAACCACTCGCATCGCGCTCCATAGGGGTATGCGTGTTCAGCATGAATAGAAATTTGCTAATACCATTTCTTCGAGTCAACGGCGGTCCCTTTGTTGATGCAAACATACAATGAATAAATTGCACGAGGAACACTTCGCTTTCTTGCGGCCAAAAACTATGTGTACTTACCGCAACCACGCGCTAAAACCATCTTGATGCTTTTAATTCATTTTCATTCATCAATGAAAAATGAATGAAAACAAAATGCTGTCTCACCTGAAAAAGTGAGCGAACTCCGCACGCGCGGTATCCTCCCTGGTGACCATAGCAGACGACAACAGCAGTCGACGCGGTGCCTAAAACTTTGTAATGAAGGTATTCATTTCCCGGAAGAGCTAACTTGTAGTACAATCAATAACGTAGCCACAGCAGTATATCAGAGATATCGTCTAGCTTAAATAAAACGGCAACAATAAAAAAATTACAGCATATCCACGGAGTGAATGATGGTGAGTGGGCGAAGCTCGGGAGGTTCATCGTAGATCGTGCCGAGTTCTGGATTAATTTAGTTAACGCGCACGCTACGAATCCTCATGGTTCAACTATGCACAAGTGAAATCTCCCACCGGCATTTCATTGCAAGTCAAGATCCAGTGCCTATATATATACATATATATGGGTTGCCGGTGAACGCTTCTCCAACGCGAGCAGTCGGTATTTCTCAATCAAGAAACTCTCTAGGAGACGCTGCCTGCGCCAACGTTGTCTCTCGCGGGTGAAGGCGCGTTCTCCTTCTTTGCGAGCTGGTACAGCGTTCCTCTAAGAAAGAGCGTTTCCATAGCCAACGCGCGCCTTTCGCTCTCTCTCTGTCTCTCTCTCTCTCTCACACAAGACAGCAGAGGCACGCGCCGAGGCGAACGCCGAGGGCGAGCGCGTGCCGGGAGGCACGCGGGTTACGCCTGACGCGTGACAAGGTTAGACTAAGAGGAGCTTCGCCCCTAAAAATTTACTCCATCTCCCGCTAAAGGGAACCATGAGGCGATGCGAAGCAGCACGGGGGCTGCACACCGCGTTTGCATCGCTTTGGCTAGGTGTCGCGTTTGCATCGGTTTGACGCTAGCAGACGCTGCCTGCGTCAGCGTTGTCCCTCGCGGGCGAGGGCGCGTTCGCATTCCTTGCGAGCTGGTAAAGCGTTCATCGAAGAAATGTTAGGGACATTTAGCGTGTCCGGTAAACCGGTATACGCAAAGGTGTAGCGGATACCGGATAGCGTGTAGCGTTGTTTTTCGCAGTGAAGTGGCGCCAGCTATGGGGAATAAACAGAACAAGCAAACCCGCGTTATATGTCCTCCGAGATTCTGGAAGCCACTCGCTAAGCCTACAGCTTCGATAATTTCAGTCTGGCTCTCAGAAACGGCGTTGAATCATCACGGATACTTTACTGTCGAAGCTGCATGATACAAAGCTAAGGCAAATACAACCGTCAGTTAGTTACTTAAGGGCTACAGAGCGCGCGACGACCACTTGAAAGATTCGAAGCGGAAGGCGGTCAGTCGGCCATGTTTGCCAATGCGCTGTTTACGCCCGGTATTCCGCTCTACGCAAAGCGCTTGCGTATAGCGGTTTACCGGACACGCTAAATGCCCCTGTTACCACTCGATGTGCGCTCGAGCGTTGCGAGCGGTGGAGAGGGTGAAGCGAGAGAGAGGTGACACGTACGTTAGGCGCGCGTCAAGTTTCCGTCAGGCGGCAGCTGCGGGCGCTGCGGCGAGCGCGCGGCAGGCGAGAGAGAGAGTGACGTCAGCGCGCAGCTGCGGCGTGACCTACTTGGCACCGCTCCAACACCTGCGGCGAGGGGAGCGCGTTGCGGCGCGTTCGTACCGACGGAGGAACAGCGTTCAGGCTAGTCAAAGAGCTGCTTCGCATCTAAAAGGCGACGCGCAAAGCAGCTCCGTGCTGAACAAGGCAGTGCTGGCGGAGCAATCCAACTTTGCGCGTCACACCGATTGTTCCGCATGGCGGCGCCACGGTATGTCCTCGCTCCCAATACCGATGAAAGGACAACAGCAGACGATCCGCAGGTACTGAAGGGATGAACACGACGCCAATTTGAAAAGGTCGCATGACGACGACTTCGTTTGCTTCTGTGATTGGCTGGCGGAGTAACACTGATGCGCGCGGTCCATCGGCCCTTGTTGCCAACTGCTTTTTTTTAGGTTGTATCCTACCATATAGAACATACGTATCGTTTACTAAATGGCTCAGACAGCGCTTCACACACAAGCGCAATGGGCGTTGCGCAAGAATCATCGTCACAACTGCCGGAGCATTAGGTTTATTACTATATTTACCCTGTGGGAGGAGCCGCCGTGCTGGCGTTCCCAGCACAGCTTGCGATCAGTAGACGTTTCCAGCTCCAATCAGTACAGGGCTACCTTTAGCTCGGCGACCTTGATCGCGAGCGCTTCGATGGTGTCGGATTAGCTCCCGGCTATGGCGTCTCCTCCAGCACGGCCGGTCTGGACGCGCGCGTTCGAGGGAGCGAACGCGCGCGTCCAGACCGGCCGTGCCTCCAGAAACCGTCACCACCCTCGGCGCGTGCCCGCGGAACCTGGACGGTGGCTGAACAAAGCTTCCAGTACTAGTCTGGTAGTACTCCTCGCAGTTGTCCTCGGCGTATCAATTAACACTCGTACAGGGTGGCGTGGCATCCGCACAGTTGCGATGTGGGATAGATGCACAGCATGGCGTCACCGGCTTCCGGTGGTACGGCAAGAAAGGACCCGGGTAATGGGCGTCGAACAGGTCCCTTGACCACTGAACCTGCTCTAAGTTATCTCGGTAACTTCCTTCGGCCAGTCGCTCCAGCGGCACTTCGCGGTCGACGCCGATCTGTTCGAAGGCCTCTCTCAGGACCTCGAAGTCTTGCATCGATTCGCGTCCTCGCTTGGCTCAGGTTCACCTTGCTCACATTCACAGCTCCGGCAAAGATCATGTCAGTAAACTGCCCGTACGCTGCCACAGAGCTCAGATCTTCCACTTTACATGCGTACTTCCCAGACACGCGTCGACCCACTGCAAAAGTTCCGAAGCTACGTCCCTGTTCCCGGCGTAGTTGCAAGCGGCACCGGCTACGGTGCAGCCGGCGGTACAAGCTGATGGGTGGAGTCGGCCCTGGAGGAGGCGGCGCCGTTGCTACACGACTCGGGTGCGTCGTGCGTCGGACTTAGCAGAGACAAGTAGACACCACCCCTAGGCAGCAGGCTCTGTGGCTATCACATTACGGTCTCTTGTTTAGATCGAACGGACGCGCGAACTCGGCTACAGCATGACGCACTTCGTACGTCGTTTTCCTTCCAAAAGCGTACAGGTGTTTCAGTGAACTTGCACGAAGCATTAAAGACATCCTCAAGAGCGTTACGAGCATGCAAACGCCTTAGTATTGTTTACTGCCGTCTTAACCATCTCAGAGCATTTTTAACGAACTTAGGTAATTTTTATTAATTGGCCAACTTTTAAATTGTTACCTTAAACGCAAGATGTTCAATAGACAAGTTGTAGAGCATGTCATTTAGTATCCTGGTGATGTACTTTCATACTAATAAGTGCAGTTATTTTAATTTTCCCTGGCTTCTAAGAAGGTGCGTGAGATTTGAAAAAAGTACCACGTGTCTAGGCGCTTGCGTGCCGTGACATTACCTGTTTGTGCCTGCGGTCCCCACGCGTCATCGGTCGTTATGTTCTCCAGCATATTTCCGAGTGCCAATTTCATAGCACGTGATCGGGTAGTAATGTGGCCCGTTTTCAAACTTCGCGCGCTTTCTTGCAATCCCGGAAAAAATTAAAACCACTGCTTCTATTATTATGAAAGTACATTATCCGTAGACTAGTTCACATGCTCTGCAACATAAAAAATTAACATTTTTTTGTTTTAAGCAAGTTTGGAATTTTCTAAATAATTAATAGTAATTACCTGAGCTCATTAAAATAGTCTCAGAAGGTCGAAACCACAGTAAAGAACACTAAGATTCTTGCATTCTTGTAATTAATGCGTAAGTGGATATTTTTAAAGCCTGGCGCAAGTGTACTGAAACACTGCATACGCAGTGGACGACAGCTAGACTTTCGCATTTCAGCTTAGTGGCTGTGAGAACAATAGAATACTGTTAAGCTATCGCATTTCTGTCGCTTAGCGTATACGCTTGACTTGAGCTGCAGTGAATGTCACGATTACCAGACACTTAAATCGCCTTTATTGCGTGACCTGCTTTCTTAGTATGCTTAGCTGTGTGGCTTTCTTTTTCTTTTCGCAAATGGCGTTCTGCAAATTAACGTGACACTCAAAGCTTCACAGAGCTCGTGACAAATAGGCACCACAGCCGCCCGCTGGGTAACTGTCCCTGAACACCAGCCGTATAAAGCCGGGCATGTTGAAAGAAAACTCGTTTGAAAAGGATAGATAATGACATGTTCGAAAATATATTTAGATTCCTTTGCTCGCAGAACTGTAAAGGGTTCTGATGTATTGGCTTTTAAAGTTAAGTTACGAGCAAAAAGACCACTTTGTCATTTTCACGCTATTTTTATTCAGTATGTAGCATTTTAAGCAATATGTACTCTTGTATCACGCAGCTCTTACCGTGTATGGGACACCCTCGTATTTTCGTATGCCCTAGTTGCTTTTCTGCTAATCTAAACGCCTCCACAAAATTAGTTTATTGTGATTAATTGCACATACTGTTCAACGTGTAAACCAGCCCAAAAGGACGACGGACGGAAGAGAGAGTATGTTCAACAGTATGTACCAACTGTCCCAGATTTCAACACTTCTAGATGCACATGTTAACACCAGCCGCAGAGTCTGCTCGCGAGCACGTATCATGTTCGAGCGGACAAGCTCAAGTCAAGATGGAAGTGATATTTTGCTTGTTTCCCTACTAATTTCGTATTCACGTCGCATGTTCTCTTTTCCTAGGTTTCAGGTCTGAAGAAAACGTATATCATCAAAGACGCAATAATGCGTCAAATAAAGGCCAAAACACGCAATCGGGAAGTCTAACCAGCGGCTCAGAAGCGTAGCAGACGCCCGACTTCCGGGACGAGCCTCCTCACTTCCGCCGACCGTGCGCGCGCCCGCGCGCGACAGCAGCGAAGCGGCATCCAGAACCCCCTAGTGGAGATCAGTGGCCACACCGTCACATCCTCATCGTCTCCTAGACTCAACGGCCCTCTGGCGGTGATCACCACCATATATATATATATGATCTGATAGCTTTCCTGGAGCCACTTGGAAGAAGCTACACGCCCATACGAAGCCGACGTATGTCGGCGGAATTCGCAAGAATTAAGCCTTTAAGATCCACGCAGAAATCTCAGATTGAAGCACGCGCATTGTATTTCCTGGGCACTAAAATGAACTTGGAAAACCATGCATCACAAAGCCGCAACATTTCTGTGGCTGTAATTCAGGCATCTAACTTCTCCGGAGGAGCGTGAAGAAGTGCACGCACACGCGGGGCAGTTGATGGAATAGACCGATCTCACCGCGTGATCTGCGCATGCGCGAGTTTCCAGCAGCGGCGCCGCCGCCATCTTAGTTGTAGTTCTCAAAGCACAGCTGTTACGGCTGTGCGTGCTGCATGCTATAAGTTTATTGGCGTTTTTCACGTATCCCTGGCGGGGACGACGATTGAACGCGTAAGAAAACGATGTCCGAACCTCCTGTGGCAGTGTTTCATTTAAATTTGTCACGCGATGTAGCGCTGTTAGAGAAAAAAAAAAAGAAGTTGGAATGTAAACGTGCGACCTGGTCACGATCTCGTCGTTAGTCCGTGCGCCCGTGTCGCTTCGAATTGATGTTACCCGTATTCGCTTAATTACTCGCAATAAAAGAAAAGATAAAGACGTCTCAGGGCACGTATCGTACAGAGATGGAACGCCAAGAGCGCGGAATGGTGACAACTGAAAGACTCAGTCGAAGGAATGATTTTGCTCTTGCTTTGTCAAAGCAAAACTTCGCATGCACAGTGTGTTGTTAGTACAGGGCTTAGTACAGCATGTGAATGGGTGGAAAACGATCGCGATGAAGAGGTTAAAGGCGCGTCCACCTTAGCGGAACGATGACCTGCCGCACACCGTTAGCGAAAGCTTACGGGCCGCTGCTAATATCGCGAACGACAAGCAGTTCCTGCTGCATAAAGTACGGATGAGTCGGTCAGTAACTCTGGCGACAGGTGCAAAACGACGAAAAAGCGGCGGCCCGCTCTGCCCGCCGCCCTCACACCCGAAGGCTCGGCGCCGATGTCCTTACCGCTTCAAAACTGCATCAACATAAACTCAGTAGGCGCGCGACCTTATGCAGGCCGCTCGCGCACATAAGAGGGCATGTTTTGTCACTGGTATTTACTCTTTAACTTGTGCTCACAGTAAAATCACACATTGAAAACCGAAACACCGGCGGCACCGATGGTTGCTATTGGTGCCGGCGTGGCGTATCAATAGCCCTGCGCAGCCTGAAGTATGCGCTAAGCAGGGCTTGTGTCAGATCTTTCGTTCACGTTGACGCTTGACTGTCGTTATCGCTCGCAAGAGGTTAAGCATTTTCTAGCGAGCGTACAATTTTGTCCAGAACACAAGCTGTATCCACTCCGACGCCGTTGGCGGAGATCGCCCGGCAATGTGATCATGCACTCGCTATGAATCGTTGCGGTCACTGATCGGTCCGTCCGTGATGTGCTTGAGCTGTTATGACGCTGTAGGGCATTGCTAAAGTGTCATGCATAAAAAACACAAAATTCACAAACAGTGCTGAACAAGCCGTATGCCTTACGAGCCGGTCTGTCCGACGCACCAATTCCTGCCGGAGCTTCACATTCTTCGCCAATACAAGAAAAACCGAAGCGATTTTGTTTCAGGCTGTTCTTGTAGCATCCCGGCACACAGGAGGTAAAACCAACCATCACAACTCTTCAAAATAAGGCCGATAAAGCTCGTTAACGCCGCTCGTCGATGCACCAGCCATGCATTTGAGCGTACGGCGACCGCGGGGAGTACTACAAGTTCCGGCATGCACTGCGGCAGCGGTGGCGCGATGAAACAGCGCGGTGAGATCGGTCTATTGAAATATTTCAAGTTCCAACACGGTGCTGCGCGCCTGAAGAGTGCCTGCAAAAACTTAGCGCATGAAACCATTCAAGGAAATGGAAGTTTGGCCGACACAAGTGGTACGTATTTGTCTCTTTTGTATGCAAAACTTCCAGGAGCTCACGAGCACTTTTAAGCGGCTTGCATTTCATAGAAGATGCAAAAAAGGGAGAGAGAGAGAGAGCGATGACGATATATATACCTGTAATTGGTCGCAGATGCAAGCCCAGTCGAAAAAAACAATTGGAACCATTTGGAAATATCAATGGGTCCAAATGGAAATGTTACTTTCCAATTGGGCCATTTGGCATTACCAACAGGACCAATTGGGATAGCTATCATTGCCAAATGGTCCAAATGGAAACCATTTGGGCCAAATGGTTCAAATGGAAATGGAACCATTTGGTCGAAATGGAAACCATTTGGGTCAAATGGGTCCAAATGGAAACCACTTGGGCCAAACGGTTCAAATGGAAATGGAACCAATTGGTCCAAATGGAAACCATTTGGGCCAAATGGTTCAAATGGAAACCAGTCAGGCCAAATGGAGCTTGCGGGCTCGCTTCCAATTGGGCTAATATACAGCCTCCAACCGGGAACGAATTAACCTCTGACGTAGAGCAATACATCCTTATTGAGAAATGGTGCCTGTCCCTTTCCTGTATTACGCCTCCAAAGAAATGTGTCTCGCGAAATTCGGTTCTGTCTGAATTTTATATTCCACCCTGATTTGCACGAGACAGCGTCATCAACATCAGCCACACGTGGTTGTAGGCAGCGGCAGCAGGCAGTCGCGTCTGTGCTGTGGTGCCGAGTGTCTGTGCATCGTTCTCGTTGTATTCATGTGTATTGCAGCTATCTGTTGTGAGACGAATGCACTGGGTGCTTTATGGCCATGATTATTAACTGTGGTGTTCGATGTGGTGTTGATAAGCGTTTGGAAGCTGTGCGGGTTGTGGATAAAAATCAAGAACGTTAGCCCTAACAACTTCCCGGCGACCTGTTTGGTGAGCTAGGTGGATGTACTCAACCGGCTCATGTGTCCCCGCCGTTCCGGAATTGCGCAAGTCAAAGGTAAGCTTACCCGTTTTCAAAGCTTGCTTGTGTTTAATTCGTGCTATAGACTGTTGTTAACGCTGCTTTATTGACTCTTTCTGCGCAGGCTGCTGCGTGAGAGCTAGACGACTGCGGGTTGTGGCAAGAACGAGTGACCTGACAAATAATTACCATGCAACATGTGTTTTAAATAAAGTAGCTTTTCTGTTTTTCACTTAATGTATCTGTGTCAAATGTACTTCCCGTTCTAATAAGCGATTATTGCGTGAAGCGGCTCCTTTGTTGGTTATAGAATACGATTTAAAACAGCAAGAAATAACATGCATGAACACATGAAAGAGCATTATGCAGTAGGCCCAAAGACTCTTGGTTGTGTTCCAGTGCCAAATAATGCACATGGCATTAAAACGAGATTGTCTAAAATGTGTATACAGCTAGCGCTGCACAAGTCAACCCAGCTAGGGAGCATCTACTGAAGTGTGATATATGAAATGAAACATGGACAGGACATATATCGTGCTTCATTATATGCACTCTAGCTCGGCAGACTCATGCAGCGCCAGCTGTGTTCACATTTGGGACAATCTGGTTGTAATGGCAAGTGCACCATTTGGCCCAATTGGAATACAACCAATTGGTTATGGGCTACTGCACCATGGGCTAGAACCAATTGGACTAGAACCAATTGGCCCAACTGGCGTACAACCAATTGGTCCAATTGGCCCAATGGTGTACTAATTTACAATTGGGACCAAGTGGAAATTTCCCAATTGGTTCCAATTGTTTTTTTCGGCTGGGAGTTGCTCCTCTAACGGAATGCGCAGTAACAGCACTTTTTCTTTCTGCAGCCAGTTGTGAAAAACGAGAGAGAACTGTGAGGCTGCGAGATGCTAGTGCCCCGTGGAATGGCGGAACGCTCTCAATTAGCTAACGGTTGCCCCAAACCGCTCATCAAGATTATGTCAATTTCATAAGTTCTGTCACCGACGTCATCAGGCTGACATCGAACCCTTACGTCGTTCTTCATCACGTCTTGGCCACCCAAAAGCAGTTTATCACCCAGGAGCCCGCACTACCGCCCACATGAAATCATTCTTCGTTCAGACCGCAAAGGACTGGAATCGTCTTCCTGCCGACGTGGTGCACCATGCACTCCAGCTATACATCATTCAAGGCATCCATCAAGTCCCTCACGGACTCGTTATGCCCACCCCTCATGTAATACCCCTCAAGGGGCATTTGAGGTACTAATAAATAAATAATAAATAACGTTTCGTCGTTGTGCGCATCTCGGTGCGCGCCGCGGACTGCCTACTCACACTTACGCGGTGACGGTGCTGCCACCTATAGACCGTTTTCTCGTGGGCACCGCCATGTTGCTTAGCGGGCGGAGCCGTGTCCGACCTGGAAACCCACTGCCTTATGCAAACGCTCGCTTTTACATGGTGGGCATGGGTAGTATGGGGATGGATGCAGTTTTCGTCGTTTTTTTTTAAATTCTAGCGCGCTCAATTTCGCCTAAACTGGGGCTCTATATGTAGGAAATGAGTCTGTGCAACGTCCTAACAAGTTTTGAGCCTGTGATAGTCATTGATTTTAACAGAGGACCGCCGCGAAAGTATATTTACGGCGGGCTCTTTCTGCTTGCAAAGCGCACACACGTTTTCACGCTTTCTGGAGGAGCAGGAGCACCCTTCGTGGATGCAATGAAATTTTTTTTCCCTTAGTTGTATTTTTTTTTCAAGGGGGCGGAGGTGAATGCGGTCGTGCGCAGGCGCGTGGTAGCAGTCTTCGGTTACATCCCTTGGGCGGTTTCTGAAGCTTTTTAGGGGCGAAGCACCTTGGGACCTAGATTTGTCGTCGACTCTCGCTATCACGGTATATAGAAATTCTGTGGGTCCATCCTGGTGTGTGTGCATGTGTGGGCCGATCCTGGAGGGCGTACACCCAGACAGTGTATGTGTGGACTCAAAATGCGCCACGGTGCAGCCGCGGTGCTGCCAGCGTGTCGAAGAGCGTTCCGAAACATCAGATATTTGCGTAAGGTTTGTGCACGGAGCAAATATTTTTAAGTGAGCTTGAGGAGCTTTGCGCATCTTTTACCTGACTGAAAGCGGCCGAAATTCGTGCAGAAAAACGATTATGTTGGTTTAAACATTTCTGAGCCGCAAAAGATTTAGAAGGAAAAAGCATGTGCTTACGTAATTAGCATATGTCTGTAAGCGCTACTGTTCTTGCATGTATATTGCGCGCGAATGCGCAGAGTTCATGCGTTTTCGCAATGCACACGCGTTGCTCTGTAAATATTCCTAAGAAACGAATGCCCATGGAACACTCGTTCCTGTTACATGCAAAGGCAGGGATGGCATATGACCCAAACGTCGTAAAAAAGTTGCTATGAAGGTGCCAGTTTTTGCAGCCCGGTTTAGTACAATGAGGCTGTAGTCGCCGGAAAAAATGAGTTGAAAACGGACACCGCAGATAACTAGATTTCATAAATACGCCGAGAAATATTGTGTTGGGCCTCCGCGGTGCAGTTCTAACCCACTCTTGCTTTGTATTAGATTGTGTTACCCCATACCTGAAACTTAATACTTGAGCCGTGCTGCGCAGCAGCGACCGTTAACGCCCGGACGCTATCTAGGCGGACACACCGCTCCGGGGAAAAAAAAACATGGCGGCCGGCGCGCGCCGCGTGTGAAAGGGTGCCGGGAGATGAGGTAGTTGAAGCAAGAAAAGCGATCTAGGGACTTTACCGGTACCGAGCGCGCTCCTACGACTGGCCGGCGCCAGACTTTGAAGAGAGAGAGAGAGAGACATGTGCACCGGCGATCGACGTGGGTGAGGCGGGTATACATCAAGAGATTGGCTGTATGGATGTAAGGACGAACATCTCGACGGCAGCCAATCGGAAGATGGAGGGAGAGACATTCTGTGCTCTCCGGTTGGACTGCAAGAGTGTTTTTGTGCGAGAAGCGGACAAAACCCGGTGAAATATGTTAAATGAGGTTGATGATTAAAGGTTGTTTTTAACAACAGGATGTCGGAGCTGTCGTTCCCCCAAGGTGCCAGCAGGTGAACGAGTACGCCTTCGGTTCCCTGGTTGGCAGCTATCAACCGTTTCGCTGACAGCGGGGTGAGCCAGCAAAGAACAACATAGAAGTTAACTTGATGCATACATTTTTTTTTGTCTTCATCGGTTTATTAGAGTGGAACATGGAAAGGACAGTTCTTTATTGAGCTGAAATCAAGCGCTTGCAATGTGAAAACCCGCTGTACCATAAGCTCCGAATGGGTTCTGAAGCGAAATGAACTGTACCACGGCGTTTTGCAGATGGAAACATTGACACTCCGCACATTTTTGTCCATGCTTCTCGAGCAGGTCTTGGCTTATACCATAGTCTCAAGAACAGCAGACGCTCCCCAAGTGTCCAAGGCATAAACACGGCGCCATTTTCAAAAGGTCGTATGACGACGACTTTCTTTGCTCTTGTGATTGGCTGGCGGATCCTACGCGCGGTCCATCGGCCTTTGTTGCCAACTGCTGTTTTCTTAAAGGGGCCCTGCGACACTTTTTCAACTGCCGTCTGCAGTACTGCAGTGTGTGTAGGATCGAATGCTGAGATGAACGCAAAAAGAATTATGCAAATCGGTGGTCTAGAACTGGAGTTATTAGCCTTCGAAGTTCAAAACGCGAGCAGACAGCATGAAACCAACATTTCCTTTCGTATTTCGCTCTCCCGCTGACGTCAGTGGAGGTGTCCAATAGCAACGCGCGTCTTATAGAGCGACACCGGAAGACGCCGGGAGCAGAACGCGCGCGCGCAGATAGCGTCCGGCCGTCAACACACCTGGTGTCGTTTTGCAAGTAATGTCAGATACTTCCTCTCTATCTTACGAAGCATAAAAACTATTTTAGTACATTTAGGTACTGAATAGCGTGATCAAACAGACACCACACGTGTGTAACAAGCACCTTGGAGCGTCAAGCCAATCAGAACGCCCGGCCTGGCCCCTCCTATGTCGTCACTCTATGTCACTTCCTGTAACAAAAATCTCCGTTATGTATCGCCTCAGTTCAAACAGAAGGCGCTTTTGGGCGGTTTGTTCGCTGAAATAAAATTATAACCACTCTGCTTTCGGCGTTTCTACTCTCGCTGCGACATCCCCGCGTGCAACAGCTCTAGAATCAGTGATAAAAACGGCCTACTCAATTTGTGTCGCAGGGCCCCTTTAAAGGAGTACTGACACGAATTTTTGACATTCTCGTATTGTTTCTGCGAAGAAAAGCATTGGCGTGGAGGCCCCCAAAAAGAATGTCGTGGTACCTCGCAGCGCAATGAATATATTTTTAATACGGCTCCCTTAAAGGGGCCCTGCGACACTTTTTTCAACTGCCGTCTGCAGTACTGCAGTGTGTGTAGGATCGAATGCTGAGATGAACGCAAAAAGAATTATGCAAATCGGTGGTCTAGAACTGGAGTTATTAGCCCTCGAAATTCAAAACTCGAGCAGACGTCATGAAACCAACATTCCCTTTCGTATTTCGCTCTCCCGCTGACGTCGATGGAGGCGTCCAATAGCAACGCGCGTCTTATAGAGCGACACCTGAAGACTACCGGGAGCGTGTGGTAGCTCAGCGCGTCAATTGTTTCGCCGCGCCTGCAATAGATGGCGTGACGCGCAGTCCAAATACGGCAGAACGCGTCGAACTCGCTGTGTTCTTAGTGGACGTGCCTATATGGACCGCACAAACCATTGCTAGCGCGCATAGTGTCGGTTTGCAAGTAATGTCAGATACTTGCTTTCTTTCTTACGAACCGCATAAAACTATTTAGTATACTTGGGTTCTGTAAAAGCGTGACCAAGCAGACACACACGTGTGTGACAAGCACCTTAGAGCGTCAAGCCAATCAGAATCGCCCAGCCTGGCCCCTCCATGTCGGTCACCCCAGCATGTACAATTCCTGTAACAAAAAGATCCGTTGTGTGTCGCCTCAGTTCAAACGGAGGCGATTTGGGCGGTTTGTTCGCGGAAATACAAATTATAGCCACTTTGCTTTCTGGCGTTTCTCACTCTCTCTGCGACATCCCGCGTGCAACAGTTCTCAGAATCAGTTGATAAAAACGGCCTGCTCAATTTGTGTCGCAGGGCCCTTTAAAAGCCCACTTTCGGTTTCGAGAGGGATGTCCATCAAAGCACTTGCACTCAACAGAATCAGTGGTGCACATACTAGGGAAAACTGCATATATGCCATTTATTTGATGAAGCCTCTCAGTAAGACTTTTCACAGCGTAGCACTTCTCAAAGCAGCTTAAATGTAGCTTTCTTGGGAAAACATTCAGCTGAAAAATGTTGTACACATGTGTCATTTGTTAAGTCGGTCCACTTAATGATGCTCTCGTCTTTGATCATGTCCCCATAGTGTTCTCGTAGTTATTTACTAAAAGGAGGCTTTTATTTTAGGGTGCCGGTTCCAATGTTAAATTTTATCGTAAATCTCCCACTCACTCTTCCCAGAGCGGTAAATATACTCCTGGCGGTGTTTTCTATATTTGGACGTTTATATTTAATATTCACTTTTCTACTTTTTATGCGGTACCTGTTATACCTTTTGCGGCTCAGGAACGGCATTTACTTGTCCTGTATAAGAGTACGCCATCTTGCCTTCTAATTAAGTACTGATTTTATATCGTGCGGAAAAGGCGCATGCCTCAAATGCCACATTAGCCACTTCAGCAGTTCTTGACAGTGGGCACACAGCCGTACCTTTTGTAACGACGAGGCATGTCATTTCGTACTGATACAAGCAGTTTACTATGACTGCAAACAGTGAAACAATAAATATGGTGTTGACGTCGTTCATTCACAAATGGGGGAAAAAAAGGAAAACTGTCGGGAACATTGGTCTGTAATACGCAAGGTTTCAGTGTTCGCTAGGTCGACAACGCCCGAGATGGCCACATATAAAACGAACTTCGAGACCTTTGCGCGCATATTTTCTACAAATAATATATCTCGCTCTCACTGTCCTTATCTTTTAATACCTATTGCCCTCTCGCTCCATCTTCTGTCAGCTATGACATCAGTTACTGCTGTCTCCAGTATATATTTCCTCGAATGAGCAACCGCTGCAACAAATTGCCAAGTTCTCCTGCAACACCTTGTCAGCCTTTGGGACTGCCCGAGCCCATTTGGCAAATGCTTGATTGATTGATTGATTGATTGATTGATTGATTTCTGGCGTTTTACGTCCCGAAACCACGCTATAATTATGAGAGACGTCGAAGTAGAGAGCCATTTCAAGCACCTGGGGTTTTTTAACCTGCACTGACATCGCATAGTATACGGGCCTCAACATTTCACCTCCATCTAAATGCAGCCGCCGCAGCCGGGATTCGATCCCGCGACCCTCGGATCAAACGCTTCTTTGCAGGCAGGGGCACGGAGGAGAGAAGCTCTTTTCCGGTGTTTTTCTGTGTCGCAACCAGGCAAGGAGCACCAACGTTCAGTTTTCTTTTTCGCTCTCGACTACATCTCGCCGTCAAACAGTCCAAAACTGGCGACGAGACCGACCAGCTCACATCGGCGGTAGCGTAGGCGAGGCCGGTGCTACCGGCGCAGCCGCAGCTACCCCGCAGACTTTACCCCGCTGGAACCGGCAGCGCCACATTCCCCCTGGTGGCATCGGTGCGAGGAGGGGTCACGCGCGGCCGTAGGCAAGCGCCGCCGGTACTCACACCTCCCCATTCTAGCCACCCTAGCTGTGTTCTTAGTGGACGTGCCATATGGACGCACAAACCATTGCACAGCGCGCCTAGTGTCGTTTTGCAAGTAATGTCAGATACTTGCTTTCTTTCTTACGAAGCATAAAAACTATTTTAGTATACTTTGGTACTGAAAAGCGTGACCAAGCAGACACCACACGTGTGTGACAAGCACCTTAGAGCGTCAAGCCAATCAGAACGCCCAGCCTGGCCCCTCCAATGTCGTCACCCCATGTCACTTCCTGTAACAAAAATATCCGTTGTGTGTCGCCTCAGTTCAAACGGGAGGCGATTTTGGGCGGTTTGTTCGCTGAAATAAAATTATAGCCACTTTGCTTTCGGCGTTTCTACTCTCTCTGTGACATCCCCGCGTGCAACAGTTCTAGAATCAGTGATAAAAACGGCCTGCTCAATTTGTGTCGCAGGGCCCCTTTAAAAGCCCACTTTCGGTTTCGAGAGGGCAGTTTCCTAGTGACGTGTAAACACCGTTGTACGTACGTCAAAGTCACGTGGGGACAGCACTTCGTTATGGCGTCGCTGTACCTTTGTCGGCTGTTAATTACACATGGGGCACGCAAACAACGATGATTTCACAGTCGTCCAGCGACTCTGACAGCGATTTCGTCGATGTTTAAGAGACTGTTCATACGTCATCATAGTGTCCATTGCGCAGGGGCTTGCTTGCAATGCTGGGCGACGAAAAGTTTAAAATCAAACTAAAAAATTGGCAGATCCTACGTGCAGTGGGAATCAAGGAAATGCGAAGCACGCATCAGGAACGTAAACTGGATCTGTAATTGTGGCCGCGAGGCCCACCACTGCTGTGGTCGGCGCTGCGATCGCTTTGACGTCATAGGTAGGATGCCCCTTCCTACCTTGCTCATTGCGCTGCGTAGCGCCCTTGTAAAACGTGACGTGCGGGTCAAATCGCGCATTCTAAGTCCTTTGTCGTCTTAATGCTCAGCATGGAACGTTCGCTTCTGGGAATGTCAAGGTCATTATTGGTATGCGGAGCAATATTCGACTACCTTTCGCCATGTGGTAGCATAAAAAAAATATTGTGTAAAGCCTAAATTTTCATGACGTACCTGTTTTCATTCGTGATTTTCTTATCCGTACGTCTGAGAAGATACATGGTTATATGAAGAATGTAATCTCTATACATTTGCTTTGCAATAAATTAACACGCCGTTCTAATTGTTTAATTCTGGCTCCGCCATTTTTTCCATTAAACTAAGTAATATTTCTGCCTCTGCGATTCTGTTGTACCCTAACTGGCATGTACAGAACGAGCGCGTGCAAATCCTTGCTAATGATAGCTGAAGTTTTTAGAAGTGCTGCCAAACTAGCCTCCTCATGTTAATTGTCGCTTTATTTACACCAAACTAATTGACGTGCTTGGGCACGTAAACAATACTTCCTTCGGAAAGCAGCCGCGAATTCTCGGACTGTTTGTTAATAAAGTTCTGGATGCTGGAGAATGGCAGGCTAACTGTAAACGAACAAAAGAAGAAAATAATAGGCCAGGTTTGCGCAGAGTCGCGCATGGCTTAAAGGGACCCTGAAACGGTTTTGACGATTTTGTGCAAACATGGTGATCCGGTAGAGCGGGTCACTAGGACCATTACAGGACAGATTTTAGCGCTGTGCGTAAAGTGTGTAATTTACAATAAGGTTTTGAACACGCGTATCGCAAAAGGTCGCAGCGGCTCGCCAAAAAGCGTTTTCAAACGCCCCCGCCATCGAGCGATCGAATGGGAGGTCGCTGATTGGCCCCGACCCAAGTGACGTGCGCGTAATTTTCAAAACCTAGCTGCGAACAACGTGCTTCTACAACGTACTCCTTCGTTTCAGCCGACGGTATCATCGCGGCATCTGGCGGCGTCACACGAGTCGCCGGCGCTCTATTACAGAGGGCTAGCACTGCCGAGGCGGGCGACCTCAGTGAGGATATCGGGGCGCTATGTCACTACGGGAGGCTCGGCAGAGCGGCTGACGCGGGAGGCGCTGTCGTCGCTAGCGCGCACTCCGCAGCAGATCGAGTTGAGGAGGAACAGCAGTGGTAAGGAGGAAGGCGACAGAAATAAGCCCATAGCTGCCTTAGCGCATTGTGCTTCGCTTTATTTATGGTGTGAATGATTTCGCAATTGTGTTGCCTAATCAGTGACGCAATGTCAAAAAAACGTTTCAGGGACCCTTTAACACACCGCAGCTCGTCGATTTGAAGTTGGACATGCTTCTTACATGGCCTTACTAGGTCTCACTTCGCAACCAATTTAGCAGCGCAGTCTGGCTTGCCTCAATCAGTCTTAATTAATCTTGAATTAATTATCATTGGATTAATTAGGCTGGTCAACTTGATAATACCTAGCTTAATTAGTATTAGTATCATTCTTGGTCTAATTCGGCATGACTTAATCTGTCAGCCTAACTAGGTTCGGCTTAGTTTTATTTGAAATAGGCTTGCATGGTGTAATTAGTAACAAATTAATTAGGTTGTTTAATTAGTCGGGGCTTCGTCGAATTTGGTTTCATTAGCCGTAAGTTTATTAGGCTTGACTTAATTAGAAATACCTTAATTAGATATGACTTGATTATTATTAGGGTAATTAGGCTTGGGTTAGTTTAATTAGACCGGTATAATGAGTTTTAGCTTAATTTTGCTCGTCTGAGCAGCATTAGCTTTAGTAGGCACTAGTATTACTTTAATGAGGCTAGTCCTAATCACTCTTAGCTTAATTAGCCCCAAATATGCTAGCTTATTTGGCTATACGACGAGCTAATGCAAAAAGTAAACCTATCTACCGTAAAGAAAACGGCGGTGAGTTTGCTAAGCCAGCACTCCTAAGCATGCTTGATAACGCGCCAGTCCGCCGATCATATATGCTGTCGACAGTGCGCGCGGGCCGCTCGCACGGTGGTATTGTGCCATGCCCTGATTCAGTGGCACATTTTATTCACTGTTTCACGATGCATTCGCTCAACACCAGACATGTGAAATGTGACGTCAAAAATATTTCATAATGAATCATCAGCGTGTCTAGCAATTGCATAGTCTCATATGGCGTTGGCTATGGCTCATGATAGTAGCAACTCCTTACCTAGTATTGTCACCGGGGGCACGGAATCATCGTATACTTGCCCCGATTATCGGTTCACTAAAATGCTTTTTTGGAGGACGGTCATCAGGCAGGGGGGAAGCGCTCGCGGTGCCCGCAACAAAAAGCCCCGCGGTGGCATACCCACAGGGAATATGGAGTTGTAGCAGACGACAAAACCCGGCATCCTATCAGTGACGTCAGAGCGTAGGTGGCGCGACAGTATGTCCTCGAAGTCAATACCGATTTTGGTACATATGAAGTTAACGAAACGGTCGAAGAGCACCAAGACTGTGGCATGTAAACCATGCTGCTCCACGGCCGGTCTGGACGCGCGCGTTCGCTCCCTTCTTTACGGCCTGGGCACGGGGGGGCTGTTTCTACCTATCGCCGCAACTTCGCGGGGGCGCTCCGATCCGAGCCAACCTAGAGTTACTGTATATGCTCCCTATGCTCCCTACGGGAGCACCAAGGGGAACATATACAGTAACTCTAAGCCAACCTAGAATTACTGTATATGCTCCCTATGCTCCCTACGGGAGCAGAGTTGCGCATAGGTCCGCCATCTTGCACATCCATTCACGTTAAGCAGGAAAGCCGCTCCTCTCGAATGTAGGAGACGGCGCGGCTCAGCTTTGGCGTGCGCTTTCTCGCTCGTTCATTCCGCGTCGCTGGGGTAAAGACTTTCGCTTCCAAAAATGAAAAAGAAACGTGATTGGAACAAACAATCAATTTACCAATTTCGACATAAGTGGTGTTATAAATTGTTCGATGGCCCTCACTATCGGTAGAAGCGTTTTGTTTTTAAATATCAAATGAAAACACTATTTTGGACAAAATGTATAAGATGAACAAATCTCTCGCTTCACGTCTTACTTGACGCAGCACTTTACAATACAAGATATGTGTACATTGAAAAACGATGGGCGCAGATGACACAAGTAAAAAAGATTGCCTTCACGGAGAATCTTCGCAGAGGTATATGTGGCGTAATGCAACCTGGATACGGCGTACAAAATTTTATGCTGCGTAGCAGTCTGCGCTAGTATGTGCTGCGTAGCAGTCTGTGTGAATCCTTATGCATATTCAAGCGCACACGTTTTTGTTCTTTGCAGTGCAATTTTTGTCACCGACTCGCCAGCTTTTACTAAGTGGGCGTGAAGTCGTACATATTCTGAACGTTTACGCTTTTTCTATCACAAAAATGTTACGAATTAGTTATAATTGTAGCATATAATCATATATTGTGCGTTACGTATGTAGGGATGTGCATTCTAAAACGCACTGCTAAGCTGAAATAAATATTGGGTCGCATTAACCTGCCGACGTAACCTGCTGTGCCGATTTCTACGGCCGACCACGACCATTTAATCATTTAGCTTCGAGTGTCACTTCCTTTTTTTTCCTTTGGCACATGTTTGACAAGACAGAGTTTCCAACAAAGTTAAACCACACATCACGCTACCACAGCCAACGTTATTAAATCACAGCTGAGCCAACTTAGCTCTGCCTGAACGTCGAACCATGGCCTCCGCGATTAGCTGCGGCAGCGCAACTGATTTCGGAGGCCACGATCGAACAAGGGACAGCGGTGGCGCGGCGGCAGGTAGCGGCCATGGTGGCGTGGCGGGCGTCAGGGCACGCGCAGCCGTGAAGTTGGCTTTCCCTCAAACGGATGCATTTTGCGCACGTGAACCCTCTTGGCAAATGGGGGCGCGAGCGGCGCGTTCTGTCAGAGACGCAACTCTGTTCCCCAAGGGGAACATATACAGTAACTCTGCCAACCCGCTCTAAACCAGCTCCCGGCCGTTGCGGAGGCTAGCGCGCGCAGGGAATGTTAGGCTTCAGACTTGCCGCTTCACTTTCTGAAGCTCCTCTATAGATGGATGGATGGATGGATGCTATGAGCGTCCCCTTTGTAACGGGGCGGTGACATGTGCGCTACCAGGCTCATGCCTTTTAAATCTACTCCAATCAAATCGATCATACTATAGCTAAAACGGAAATTCATAGCCCAGTTCCCTGCCCCTTATGGCAGAAAGTCCATATTTTTTCCTATAATTATTTTTGTCCGTTCTCTCTAGTTTTATGCCGCCAGTATTCTAACCGTCTCTTACTTATTTCAATCGCGGCTATGTTCAGCTTCCCGTTGTTCGCCCTAAAACCCATGTCTTCATGTAGGGGCTCCGTCGTTTCCCTATCTTCCTCACAGCATGTGCATTTTTCTTCATCTTTACTGAATTTCGCTTTATAAATACGCGTTCTAAGGCAGCCCGATCTCGCTTCAAACAGTAAAGCGCTTCCTCTTGAATTATCATAAAATGCCTCCCTCTTTGTTTCGTTTTTTGCCCTCTCGGTAGTTATTCAGAGTCAGTTTTTTTTTCCATCGCTGACTTCCAGTAAATCTTCTCCGCCTCTCTGACTTTTCCCTTTACGCTCTTTGTTGTCAGTTCTCTTAGAGCCGTTGGTGAGCCTCCTAGTTCTCTTTCTCCACTGCGTGTCAATGCTCTTTCTATATAAATAGCGGAACAGCTTCACTGCCCACCTACTCTCTTTCATATTCCTTAGCCTCTTCAAACCGTATTTTGCTCTGCGCTTCCCTTGCCTCAAAACTCGCCCATCCCATATCGCCCTTTACAGCCTCGTTTGTCGTTTTCCCGTGAGCACCCAACGCGAGGCGTCCCACAGTTCTTTGATTCACATCCATTCCTGATTGTATCTCTGGCCTCATGCACACCACTGAGTTCCCAAATGTAAGCCCCGGTACCATTACCCCTTTCCACAGACCCCTAAGCACCTCGTACCTATTCGCAACTCCAGAAAAAGTGATTCATCTGGCAACATTGCTGAGAAAAACAAAGATGGCTTCTATATCCAGGGTCACGGCCGCGCTTACGCTTAGCGCTGTGCTAAAGTTTCTTGATTGCGGGTTCGAATCACGATGCTTCGTCGAATGCGAAAGGGTTCTTGCTGCCGAACATCTGATATTAATCGGTCTAATAGACTTGAGCGGCGAAACAGCTGAAATAATTGCGCTGTGCGTTCAAACGTCGCACTTGTTCGGAGACCCGCATCAGATTTTCTTAAAGGGCCCATGACACCAAAATTTCAAACCCGATATGTTTGTGTTGTTTGGTTGTCGAACATCTGAGGGCACTTGTGGCCAAGTATTAACGGCGAACGTTGTCGTTAAGATATTTTAATATGTATTTAAAGTGACCAGAAATGCTCATCTGGGTTTGCGGCACCTCGCGACATCGTCACTAGTATGACGTAGTTTGTGGGCCATCTGTGACGTTTCACTTTTGTAAGTTGATATCGTGACGTCACAGAGAGACACGGGCGCGCCGCGCTATGGCCTCCGAGCGTGGCCTCCAAGATCGGCTCTCGCAGCCGATCGCGGAGGCCACGCCAAAAGCCGTATTTTTCTGCTTCCTCTCCGTGTTGGTCCCTCAAGCGTACATTATACACACGCTATGATGCAAAGCGAGTGTGGCGAGCTGGTCTGGCGCTCGCGCTCTCCGCAACGTCACCGAATCTTGAGCTCAAGTGATCAGTGCATGCGCTCACTTCCGACAGCCGCCGCGCTAGCCCCGCGGCGCTAGTTTCTTGCAGTTTTTGGCGCGCGTTTCGAAGCTTCATTAAAACTGAACAAAATTAACGATGCTGTGACTAATTAGACTTCACGCTGGAGAATTTGCCACTCCATGCCATGATTACAAGACACTGTTCTACTCATTAGAACATAAAAGTATCCAACAAAAAAATAGCTGTCATGGGCCTTTCCAGCGAGCCTGAGGTTGAAGAAGGCAGGTACGTATTCATGCGTAGCAGGCCTCTCCGAAAGATGCAAGCACTTGTGCGCGGTGTTGCTCCATTGAGTACAAATGCGTCACTTATAAACGTGTTAAAAGAGTGCAGTTCTATGCGCGGGGCCGGAAGGCAAACTTAGAGGCGCGGTGAACAGGTCGCGGGCTGAAAAGTTGGAACGAGCGCAATAAATCCTGAATTGTCACCAGATGAACTCGAAATGCAAACGCGCTACGTTAAATGATCACACATTACCTCCATAACCACCAAACAAATTACGAGGCGCAGCGCCCGCATATGGGACGAAGGCGGCGAACGAAGGCAAGTGCTCGCTTTTATAACTACTCACTACAATGCATGCGGGCAAAAGTACGTCAGCAATAGTGTTACCGCGGTTCAAGTTGAGCATAGGCACGCTCAGAAAACGTCACCAGATATACACGTATAATCGATGTCGCTATTTTGTTCACGCGCTTGCCTAAGCTAAACTACACTCCGGCTCTTCGAAAAGCGCGCATGATAATAAACGCGCGCACACACAACCTGTACTCACCGGGGAGGAAGAAATCATCGCGAGTGAAGTGGACCAAACTAGCGTAGTTCCAGTCACCTTGTTGCCGATGCGCAAGTTCCTAATCCATATTGCCCTGCGCGAAGCGTCGTCTGCTTCTTTGGGGAACCGATGAAACGATGTGTCGCTGTCTTTGCATCGCGATGACACGCACTGAGGCACGCAACAAGTCTTTTGATGAGGATTCTTTCTTTTTCGGGCTGCTTTGAGGCGGCATGGTGTCGATTAAGGAACTATAGAGCTGTTTTATAGCCCGCGGTAATGCGATACCATGCCGCTTTTCGAGGTCGACCTCGGATCGCCTGGTTCCAGGAGCGTCCGCTAGGTGGCAAGCATTTAGATGGAGTCGCGAATTGTATCCCCATAACGCCCTGTGCTTCATTATTGCTGCGTTCCTCTTTCCCTTTGCTGCCAAGGCTTTTTCGTGTACCTCCATGTATCTATCACCCTCATTTACCCATACCCCAAGGTGCTTGTATTCGCTTACTCTCGGTATTTCTTGGCCCTGTATGGATACCGCCTGGTCGTTGGGACCATTTAATACCATCAATCCGCATTTCGTTACACTAAATCCCAGTCCCAGAACCTCGCCTTCCTTTCCGCATATATTCACCAGCCGTTGTACATCATCTCGACTGTCCGCGAATAAGACAATATCGTCAGCATAAAATAAACCCGGAAGCATCTGCTCAATCATCACGCCTCCCTGTTTGTGTGACAGATTAAAACCAATGTTGCTATCTCGTAGCGCTTTCTCCATTCTAACCATGTACAGCATGAATAACAGCGGCGACAAAGGACATCCCTGTCTCAGCCCCTTGCTAATATCAACGTTCTTTCTGCTACTGATTCCTTCCCATTCTATGCAAACTGTATTTTCTCGATATATTTCCCTCAAAAGCTGTACACAATCGTCGCCTATGCCCATTCCCTCCAAAATTTCCCACAATATTTCCTGATTAACATTGTCATACGCCCCATGCAGTGATGTCTAGAAGAGCCACATACAACGGCCTACTTTCTATTTTAGAGATTTCTATACACTGAGTAAGAACAAATAGGTTATCGTCTAAACACCTGCAGTCTACTCGAAATCCATTCTGAAGTTCTCCCAAAATATTATTACGTTCTGCCCAGGCTTCTATTTTTAATTTTACTGCTTGCATAGCCATCCTGTATAGTACCGATGTAATGGTTAGCGGTCTATACGAGCGAATGTTATTCTTTTCCCCCTTGCCTTTATAGATTAAGTTCATTCTGCTTTTTCGCCAACTGTCCGGTATTTGCCTCTCCTGTAAGCAATTTTCTACGGCTTTCAATAGTGCTTCTCTACGGCTTTTAATAGTGCTTCTTTAGTGTTCTGTCCTAATTCGTTAATGAGGCTAACGGGGACCCCATCTAAACCCGGAACAGTGCGCTTTGGAATTTTTCCTTCGGCCTTTTTCCAGTTGAAATTCTCAAGTTCTAGCTCTTCCTTGTTTCGCTATCCGTCATGGTTTTATCCACTGGGGGAATCTCTTGGACGATCTTTTTAAACGAACCGGCTGTTACCTTCTGGATGTAACCCAACGCTTCGTACCCTTCCAATTGATTTCCTCTTTCATCAACAATATGCTGTTGCAGTGTGGCAGACTTTTTACCTAGCGCTTTTATGTGGTTCCAAAATATCCTAGGCGCGCCCTTCTTTTTGTCCTGAATTTCTGTCACCCAGCGTTCGCTTTCACCTTTAATTTTTGCCTCGACCAATTTCTGTACAATAGATTTTTTTCTCTAAATATATTTCCCATATTTCCGTGACTTCGACTTGCGACCGCTGCTCCCTTTTTGCCTGTCTGTGCTCCCTTGATGCATTACGTCGCTTTTCGATCGCTTCCCGGATTTCCTTGTCCCACCATCTTTTTGGCGTTCTCTTCGCTTTCCAGACCCTTTTCATAAATACGGCACCTGGTGGTGGGCTTTTCGTCAGTTTCGCTTTGCAAGGAATTATGGGTTCGCGGGGCGCCATGGCGCCATCATGAAGGCTAGCATGGAGGAAAGAAAAACTAGTGTTCTGTGGCTGCGCTGCAGAGCGGGGGCAAGGCGCGAGGCGGCTGGTTCCCGTGTGATCCGCCGAAATCTCATCGTCTGTGTTTGCGAAGGTGCTTTTTTTTTTCAGTGTTTTCGTGCCCCGAAGGGCTTCTTCTCTACAGTGAGAGGCATATTTTGTGCCCACTAAAGGGTTGGTCGGGCAGAGTGGCTCGGTCGCAGGACGATGATAAACCTGCAAGCGTGCGTTGTCAGCGTCTGCGGCAGCGTGCACCATCAACACCTGGCACCGAGAAAAATGGCTCGCCGTATTTTGGCGAGGTTTACGTTGCCACATCAACTTTTCGTGCTTCCTATAGGAACAAGAAAGGTGAGTCGTTCTGTGCGTGCACATAAACATGCTGCCGGTGCTGTGTACGCAGCGATATTTGTGTTCGCACTGTTACGGATGTTTTCGTTTTTTTTCTCCCGCAGGGAACACCGAGGGGGCACCATTGTATTTCGAGGGTCGTCGTACACGTTCCGCAGCAGGAAATAAGAAGCACTTTCATTGAGCAAAGCTTGGTTGTTTTTGTAAGTCATTTCCCGGGCCCCTCCGAACGGCATGGGTTAGTGTCCGCGTAGCTTGTTGGCAAAAAAGTTACAGAATGTGACCGCAGGTAAGAAAAGAAAAGTCGACCTGAGAATTAATATGATGAATAACGCTTGTCTTAACCTTAGTGACGAACTCTGCAAGAGCATTTGGCGAGAATACTGCGTAATCACTTTCCTGGCAAGACTGTCAACCTTTCTTGCATGCACCAATAAATGCTGTCGTTATTCACGGTACTGTTCGTGGCTGTGGTCATCGCCTAGGAAATGCACGCATCTTTATTTTTGTTTGTAGTGTATTATATTTGCAGTCGCCCTTGGCTCCGGCTGCCCTAGCGAACCTTCAGGCTCGCGCATCGCAATCCACCACATGTAAAAAAAAACAATAAAAAGGAAAAGAAAGCTCAGCTTGCCCCACTGAAACTTTCCTATGTGCAGCGCGTTTACGAATGAGAGCCCATCGGCAAGTGTGTTTTACTCATTTATTGTACGGAGGCGTTTGGTTACAGCTAGGTTTTTTTAAACTTGAAGCCGTACGATCGCTAGGCTTTATGCTTGTCGTCCGTAGAGGAAAAACCGTCGGCCGATCTCGGAGGTAATGAAAAACCTTTGACGTGCAGAAAGCTTCGGACATTCCTCTCCTTATAAGAATACACCAGACAAGAATCAGTTCAAATAGTTTGGGCTACAAGAGTAGGTTAAGTGACTCAGCAGCGGCCGTCTGTGGATATAAACTTGGCCAATAATCTATAAGGTTGTAGCCAAACGAATGAGTGTACATGCCTCCATAATCACAAAGTTATGGTCATGGCCATTACGACAGAGTAAAAGTGAATACACGCACCCTTTTCTAATCGCGTGTGGTGCGCCACAGCTCCTCTGGCTTCTAATTAAATTTATAACCTTATCATTGTTCTTGCCACGGCAACCTCAATGCTAGCACATCGGACGTTTGGATTATCGTACAACAGGTTCGAACAATTAAGCACCCCAATAACAAACAGGAGCAATTCAGTATTCGGCGGTGCTGAAGTATCACCTACTCGCGCATTGACATTCGCTGCATTCGCCGGCTCGCGTCGTCTGCTAGTCTGCCCTCATCATGGCAGCTCGCTGTAGTTCGCGCGTTCGGCGCTAGAGGCGCCCTTTTATGAAAAGGGTCCCAGTGCGATGAGAACATTGTAGCAAGCATACATAATAACTCCGGTGATTTCCACTTTTCACAGGGGGCGGCACAAGCCACTGATCCGCCCGCTTCTGTAGCTTGTGAGAGCACTTGCCATTGCGCGTCGTGCTCAGAAGGCTCGGCTGCATGATTCGTCACCGACCATCAGAACAAATGTACGAAACATTCATTTTTGAAGGAAAGTGGTTTTCAATGTTTTGTGGGGTTTTACGTCCCAAAACCAGTTCTGATTATGAGAGACGCCGTAGTGGAGGGCTCCGGAAATTTCGACCACCTGGGGTTCTTTAACGTGCACTGACATCGCACAGCACACGGGCCTCAACATTTCGCCTCCATCGAAATGCAGCCGCCGCGGCCGGGATTCGATCCCGCGACCCTCGGATCAGCAGCCGAGTACCTTAGCCACTAGACCACCGTGGCGGGGCAAAGTGGTTTTCAAAACATTTACTTCAAATGCACATATTCCAACCTTTACTGTACTTGAAAATTATAAAATATCAACATTTTTGTTGAAGGTGTCACATTTCTTCCTTTAATATTAAAATAAATACCTCGAAAAGGGGAAAGTCACTCTTTCCCACAAGCAGCCGTGAGTCGCAATCACAGTAGAAGGAACATAATAATAATAATAATAATAATAATAATAATAATAATAATAATAATAATAATAATAATAATAATGTCGCACCACACCATGGCGAGTCGTCGCATGCATACAAATTCCCAAGCCTTCATGAGTCCAGATTCAGTCTTCAGCGTGCAAATGAAGAGATTAGAAAAATTTCTTATGCAATAATGAACGGCGTCGGCGAAGAGCCCAGTTAAAAAAACAATTGATACCAATTGGAATATTTCCAATTGGAACAAATTGGAAAATTTCAAATCGTAAATTAGTATACAATTGGACCAATTGGACCTACTGTAACGTGACCAATTGGTTCTTTTAGGACTTGCCAATGGGTACCAATTGGACCTACTGTAACGTGACCAACTGGTTTTCGTAGGACTGACCAATGGGTACCAATTGGTTGCAGTGACCAATTGGCAATAGTAACGGGCAAGAAAACACAAAATTTAAGGGATACACAAAAAAGTGAGTTTATTGGGCACTAATATGTTTTTCAGCAGCCCTCATGGCAGCTCCTTGGTTGCTCTGAAAGAAACAGTGAACGAATAAAAGGCAAAATGAGTGTGCATGCACTATTATTTGTAGACTATGGCAAAAACTCTCCAATGACAAAAGTGCAGACAATTTCTTAATATCTGGTTTCTGAATACTGAAAAGCTAATTGCAGACAATTTCTGTGGGCTGCTGCACATGAGTAATGTAGGGCATAGCCTGGAAACTGCATGCACAGGCAAAATAAGTTCTCTGCAGATTTATTCCTGCAACCTGATATACATAATTGTCTGTGTGTTGTTCCTAGGGTATGCTGCTGCCTTGTTTTGTGCTACGTTGTTGCATACGCGATTTTGTTCTGTGGTTTTTCAGTGTTTCCATTTACAGTTGTGTAATGACGTTATATAAGTCTCAATCAGTGTATTTAAATTAAGGGGGCGGATGAAGTTGTGTATTAGGTTCGGTCTCGTTTAACCAGCCAACCATATCACATCCAGCCAACCATTATCCATATCATGCCAACAGCTTTTCAAGCAACATTTCATGCAAATCACACTCAAGCCATCAACATTCACATGCTGACAAGCGGGCTTCTCGGAATAAGCACAGACGCACACACGCACGCTGAAAACTGGTGTTGAAACAGAAATGAACAAAAAAAAATGTAGTTACCTCCAAGTAGTACAGTCGTCCGAGGATCACCACGACGCGTAGTACATAAAGAAGCGGCCGCTAACGTGCAGCTAGCAGTTGTATGTAGTAACGGCTCACGTGCAAACCTGTACCAGAATACAGGTAAAAACAAGACCTGCGCACCAATTCTTTTAAATACTGCTGATTCATTGCACAAACACGCACACCACTTTGACACAACTCTGTCCGACACTGACACGGCCGCCATGACCAGCGCCTCCTCCATGACACATGCGTCACGTTTACGAATCTGCGGGGCCACGGCTGTTCTTATTAAAATTTTTCCTGCATCTGTAATTCTTCTATTTACTCTTAATAAAATTTACGCCATTTTTTAGAGAAATTAACAGTTTCATTGGTTTATGTAAGTTACTCTGCGCATAAAATAATGCATAAGAATGTATGTACGTGACTAACGCTGAGGCAACAGCGCTCTTGGTAAATAATAATAAACATGGCCGCTGCTAAAATGGTGGCTTTGGAAGCTCCTGTCACTATTTCGGTGCTATCTACTCTTGTGTTTTAAAAGCAAGTTCTTCGTATGCTTCATCATGATAAATGCCTCTTTGTACGCCGATAACGTTGCAAGGGTGCCGATGCATTGCAACAGGTGCGCGCACAGTATGGGAAAAAGCGCGGAGGACCCCGCATACGATCTGCCAAAAGTTGAGTGAAAGTGCTGACAGAACAACGGTACCCTTGTGTTTGAAATATTAAACCGTGCAGCAACACAGTGGTTGATCAGAGCATATCAGAACTGAGAGCGAGGCGACTATAGGTGTACATGTTTCCGGAAAAAAAAAACATTGCGTGTCATATTTGCTCGTCCTCGCCATTGTAGCGCCGTTCTTTGTTTTGTTTTTTCCTTGCACTTCTTGAGATGCGATATCAGCGTCGTTTCCTCACCCCAGTCAGTCTACTGCTCGCGAGTAAGCAACATTCCGAACGCTGAACTGGATTCTGTTTCAGGAAACTCACATTTCCAGTTGTTTCCAGCAACAGCAGCAATTCCAGCTAAACTGTCTATAAGCAGGCACTTACTTCCAAGTGTTTGCAGTTGGGAAAATAGCAGCTTAAATTTTCAGCTGTCAAAGGATATTAATTTCGACTGGAAACGCAGCTGGAACGTGTTTTTTATTTTCATCTGCAAGTTCAGCAATCGTCATCTATATAGGTTCTGCTATTAGTAAAATGTTAGTAAAATAATATCCACAAATATTTTATAAATATCCACCGCATGATATTCTGCCGTTAGTAAAATATGTTAGTAAGACAACATCCACAGATATTTTATGAATATCCACTATATAATATCTAAATACTGTAGTCTACTCAATATCCACTGAATATTCACAAATAACATTGGACATTTAGACCATTTGTGGACATCCTCTGAATCCTCTGAAGCTTTTTTGCCTGGTCATCCTCCCAACCTTGTCGTTGTAAAATAAACAATTCAATTCAATTCAATATCGATGGTTTCACTCAATCGTAACCAATTGGAACTAAAAGTTTTCCAATATTGGTTCCAGTTAGGTCCACTTCATTCCATTTGGCAACTCCAATTGGTTTCTCCTGTGACCTACTAAGGAGCTTCCAGTTTTACAAATGTGCCCAGTTGATTCCAATAGGCAAAGTCAATTGGACTCAATTGATCTCACTGTGAATCAATCGTAACCAATTGGAACCAAAAACTTTCCAATTGGTTCCAATTAGGTCCACTTCATTCCAATTGGCGACTGCAATTGGTTTCTCCTATGACCCAATCGTAACCATTTGAAAGTAAGGAGTTTCCAATTGGTTCCTATTGGTTCCAATTGATTCCACTTGGAAAATCCAATTGGAATCAATTGCTTTCAATTATTTTTGACTGGGAGGAAAAGAACTTTCACAGAAACCGTTCAATGTCACACAGAATGTTCTCCTTGGTACTAAAATAATATAATGCACAAAAAGAACTGAAAAAAAAAGAACTGCTGGTAAAACGCTGTCGTGATGCTTACGGCTAGTTTAAAAGTCGCCACATCGTTAAACGGCCGGAAGTGTTTCCGCGTGGGCTTGTGAATATAGCCAGAAGGCCTGTCATCCTGCTTAACATTTTTGTGTAGTTCAAAGAAGAATCCGAAGAACCAACGCCGTCCGTTTTTTGCGCTGTTTATCTTAAGTATGCACAACCAACTAGCCCAGTCAGCTACCTTGTTACCTCTAACATAAAAGCGGCACACACGCAGTGCTGCGAGCAACGCCGATGTGCTCAGCCGCTGCATGCAATGAGGCCGGTAATCTCATCGTTATCGCAGCAGAACATGTGATGGTTAAGAGAAACATCTTGACAATCACACAATTGAGCGGTTCGCCACAATTAGGCTCAGCAAATCCGTCTCATTGTAGAAACTAAGCAGAAGGACGCACTTGGTGACATCTGCATCAGCATGCCGTCTATCATCCCAAAACTGCGTTATGTTTATGAAGGACGCCGTAGTGAAAGGCTTCGGGAATTTCGACCACCTGGGAATGTTTAGCGTGCATATCGAAATCTAAACACACAAGCCCCAAGCATTTTCGCCTCCATCAAATATAAGATGGTCAAGCTTGACCAACCAACGTACGTACCAACCCATTCTTGTTAATTGCTGCGCTGAGTGTGCGTCTTCTTTTGCCGAGTCATGCATGAGTACTGAGAAAGCCAGACTGTCCCCACACGCACCTGTACTGCTTTCACCACTTCTTACATGCGGAAGAAATAATTAGCACGCTAAAGTGGTCGGGAACAGATGGTTTACTATACGAAGCGCATGCAGAGCAATGCGCTTTTGGGGGGTTGGCTCGCGACGCCCTCACGCGGAACGCGCCCGCGGCAGCTGCTCAGGCCGTAAAAGAGGGAGCGAACGCGCGCGTCCAGGCCGGCCGTGGCTGCTCATGACATGCATGTCATGATTTTCATGTTATGACCTATCATTTATGTTCGTCATGCGGTCATGTTGTAGCCTGCCAATTTTCGTATACGTCCCATTAACAAAAAGATCAGGAGAGCACCGAGGCCATGGCACGTAAATCATGCCGCTCATGACATGCATGTCATGATTTTCATGTTATGACCTGTCATTTATGTTCGTCATGCGGTCATGTTGTGGCATACCAATTTTCGCATACATCTCATTAACGAAACGACCACGAGAGCCCCAAAAACCGTCCCATGTAAATCATGCCGCTTATGACATGCATGTCGTGATTTTCATGTTATGACCTGTCATTTGTGTTCGTCATGCAATCATGTTGTGGTATACCAATTTTCGTATACATCTAATTAACGAAATAGCCAGGAGAGCCCCAACACCGTCCCATGTAAATCATGCCGCTTACGACATGCATGTCATGATTTTCATGTTGTGACCTGTCATTTATGTTCGTCATGTAGTCATGTTGTGGCATACCAATTTTCGTATACATCCCATTAACGAAACGGCCAGGAAAACACAAAGTCGTAGGCGGCTAGATAGATAGATAGATAGATAGATAGATAGATAGCTAGATAGATAGATAGATAGATAGATAGATAGATAGATAGATAGATAGATGATGATGATGAAATTCATTTATTAAGGAAGGGAGGACCGAAGGTCACTGGTGGGGATAGATAGATAGATAGATAGATAGATAGATAGATAGATAGATAGATAGATAGATAGATAGATAGATAGATACGCTCAAAGTCGCCGAAGTTGGCTAAGAAATGCTTCGCATTTAATACTTTGTACGTGTTTCCTGGCTTAGGTGTGTGGACATCGTTAACAATGCACGGCTAGAAGACGAAAAAATGTATGTGCGTCACCGCAAAATCGTGTATGATTACGTGGTTATGCACAGCCTCAGGAACCAGATAAATTTGGACTATCATTGAAGTCTAAGCCCACCGGATTTCTTTTTTTCATTAATCTCCGTCCAAATGTGGCCGTCGTTGCCGGAATCGAATGCGCGTCCTACGTACACACGTCGTCAAAATAAGTCGGGACGCGCGAGCGACGACCGCAGTCAGATGGATGGATGGATGCTATGAGCGTCCCCTTTGTAACGGGGCGGTGACATGTGCGCCACCAGGCTCGCAAGAAAATTTAAGAACTTTTCTTTTTTTTTTCTCTCTTTAAATTGTCCTCATGCCTTTTAAATCTACTTCAATCAAATTGATCATACTATAGCAAAAACGGAAATTCATGGCCCAGTTACCTGCCCCTAAAGGTATGGCAGAAAGTCCATATTTTTCCCTATAATTACTTTTGTTCGTTCTCTCTAGTTTTCTGTCACCAGTATTCTAACCGTCTCTTACTTATTTCAATCGCGGCTATGTTCAGCTTCCCGTTGTTCGCCCTAAAACCCAAGGCTTCATGTAGGGTGGTGCCCAAACGTACACCTGGGTGGATATTTCCGCATTCAATCAGAACATGCTCCGTCGTTTCCCTATCTTCCTCACAACATGTGCATTTTTCTTCTGAATATCCACTATATATCCACTACCATCGCAACCATGTCTTTTTACTCGCTTGCAGCGGACCAGGTGATTACGTGTAGCGTTTTGCGCTAGGTGTCACTTTCTTCCTTCAATCCGCGACGCGCTCAGTTCGACTGCGGTGAAGTGTACGCGGCTCGCTATGCTCTGATTAAAGAGATAGCATATCTTGCTTGTCACAGTGGCAAACCGACGCCACACACGTCATATCAGTTCTCTGTACGTTCGTTTTGGTTGAAGCGTACTATGTGATACTGAAATACAAACGAGGGCACCGAAAACGGAAGGGGGTGGAGCCGAAAGAATGCTTCAGTTTATTAACATAATATAAGGGGCACGCAGATCACCTTGCACATGCAACAAAATAGGCAAATGGACGAGAGAAGAAAAACACTTGCTGTAATTGTCATGGGTTGTTCTTGAAAGAACAAAAAAGGAAAGCGACTTAGGCTGAGGGCGAGCGAAAAATAGCGTCGGCCAAACTCATCACCGGTGCCACCCTCATCCGCGTCACGGATTGAAGGAAGAAAGTGACACCTAGCGCAAAACACTACACGTAATCACTCCGCTGCAAGCGAGTAAAAAGACATGGTTGCGAGAATGAAAGGACGCGCACGCGCACTGTGATGTCTCGACTCGACACCAGACGCTCCACGTCAGAGGGCGCGGCGATGCATCAACAGCATATTGTTGATGAAAGAGGAAATCAATTGGAAGGGTACGAAGCGCTGGCTTACATCCAGAAGGTAACAGCGGGTTCGTTTAAAAAGATCGTCCAAGAGATTCCCCCAGTGGATAAAACCGTGACGGATAGCGAAACTAAGGAAGAGCTAGAACTTGAGAATTTCAACTGGAAAAAGGCCGAAGGAAAAATTCCAAAGCGCACTGCTCCGGGTTTAGATGGGGTCCCCGTTAGCCTCATTAACGAATTAGGACAGAACACTAAAGAAGCACTATTGAAAGCCGTAGAAAAATGCTTACAGAAGAGGCAAATACCGGACAGTTGGGGAAAAAGCAGAATGAACTTAATCTATAAAGGCAAGGGGGAAAAGAATAACATTCGCTCGTACAGACCGCTAACCATTACATCGGTACTCTACAGGATGGCTATGCAAGCAGTAAAATTAAAAATAGAAGCCTGGGCAGAACGTAACAATATTTTGGGAGAACTTCAGAATGGATTTCGAGTAGACTGCAGGTGTTTAGACGATAACCTATTTGTTCTTACTCAGTGTATAGAAATATCTAAAATAGAAAGGAGGCCGTTGTATGTGGCTTTTCTAGACATCACTGGGGCGTATGACAATGTTAATCAGGAAATATTGTGGGAAATTTTGGAAGGAATGGGCATAGGCGACGATTGTGTACAGCTTTTGAGGGAAATATATCGAGAAAATACAGTTTGCATAGAATGGGAAGGAATCAGTAGCAGAAAGAACGTTGATATTAGCAAGGGGCTGAGACAGGGATGTCCTTTGTCGCCGCTGTTATTCATGCTGTACATGGTTAGAATGGAAAAAGCGCTAGGAGATAGCAACATTGGTTTTAATCTGTCAGACAAACAGGGCGGTGTGATGATTGAGCAGATGCTTCCGGGTTTATTTTATGCTGATGATATTGTCTTATGCGCGGACAGTCGAGATGATATACAACGGCTGGTGAATATATGCGGGAAGGAAGGCGAGGCTCTAGGACTAGGATTTAGTGTAACAAAATGCGGATTGATGGTATTCAATGATCCCAACGACCAGGCGATATCCATACAGGGCCAAGAAATACCGAGAGCAAGCGAATACAAGTACCTTGGCGTATGGGTTAATGAGGGTGATATATACATGAAGGTACACGAAAAAGCCTTGGCAGCAAAGGGAAAAAGGAATGCAGCAATAATGAAGCACAGATCGTTATATGGGGACACAATAGGTACGAGGTGCTTAGGGGTCTGTGGAAAGGGGTAATGGTACCGGGGCTTACATTTGGGAACTCAGTGGTGTGCATGAGGCCAGAGATACAATCAGGAATGGATGTGAATCAAAGAACTGTGGGACGCCTCGCGTTGGGTGCTCACGGGAAAACGACAAACGAGGCTGTAAAGGGCGATATGGGATGGGCGAGTTTTGAGGCAAGGGAAGCGCAGAGCAAAATAAGGTTTGAAGAGAGGCTAAGGAATATGAAAGAGAGTGGGTGGGCAGTGAAGGTGTTCCGCTATTTATATAGAAAGAGCGTTGACACGCAGTGGAGAAAGAGAACTATAGGACTCACCAGTAAATATACGGCTCTAAGAGAACTGACAACAAAGAGCGTAAAGGGAAAAGTCAGAGAGGCGGAGAAGATTTACTGGCCCCTGAGGGCAGCGATGGAGAAAAAGCCGACTCTGAATAACTACCGAGAGGGCAAAAACGAAATAAAGAGGGAGGTATTTTATGATAATTCAAGAGGAAGCGCTTTATTGTTTGAAGCGGGATCGGGCTGCCTTAGAACGCGTATTTATAAAGCGAAATTCAGTAAAGAAGAAGAAAAATGAACTCTCAGAATATTCTTTCCTTTGGAGAGTCCTCACTAGGTTACAGCAACAGGAACGTCTGCTTAGCCATGTGCAATTTCCTTCGTGACACAAGAAGAATTCGTTGCTAATCATCTTTCCAACCAAAACTTCGTACCTCGAAATTGCCGCCACTAGTTTATTAAACCTCAAATTATTTATTATGGTTCATTTGTATTATAAATAGTCTATCACTCTAACATTTCATTCTTCCTTACATTACCGATTCCTTACTCTTCCTTTGTTTTAGCTCACTTTTTTTTTCCTTTTTATATTAACCGCCGGCTTCATGGCCAATCCCCCGTAGTGGGCAAGAGCCAAATAAAAAGGAGAAAAGAAAAGAAAGAAAAGATAGGGAAACGACGGAGCATGTTCTGATTGAATGCGGAAATATCCACCCAGGTGTACGTTTGGGCACCACCCTACATGAAGCCTTGGGTTTTAGGGCGAACAACGGGAAGCTGAACATAGCCGAGATCGAAATAAGTAAGAGACGGTTAGAATACTGGTGGCAGAAAACTAGAGAGAACGGACAAAAATAATTATAGGGGAAAAATATGGAATTTCTGCCATAAGGGGCAGGGAACTGGGATATGAAATTCCGTTTTTGATATGGCATGATCGATTTGATTGAAGTAAATTTAAAAGGCATGAGGAAAATTAAAAGAGAGAGAGAGAAAAAAAATTTACAGCATATCCACGGAGTGAATGATGATGAGTGGGCGAAGCTCGGGATGTTCATCGTAGATCGTGCCGAGTTCCGGATTAATTTAGTTAACGCGCACGCTACGAATCCTCATGGTTCAACTATGCACAAGTGAAATCTCCCACCGGCACTTCATTGCAGGTCAAGATCCAGTGCCTACACACACACACACACACACACACACACACACACACACACACACACACACACACACATATATATATATATATATATATATATATATATATATATATATATATATATATATATATATAGCAGTCATGGTGGTGAATAGGCCGGAGGCGTGAAGGCAGAGATGAGTAGTAGACCCTCGGAATTGGCAACAAAAATGCGGAAAGCGGAAAGCGTTTATTCAACGTTTCAGCCGGAGACCGGCCTTCATCAGGAATGAAGGCCAGTCTCCGGCTGAAACGTTGAATGAACGCTTTCCGCATTTTGTTGCCAATTCCGAGGGTCTACTACTCATCTATATATATATATATATATATATATATATATATATATATATATATATATATATATATATATATATATATATATATGGGTTGCCGGTGAACGCTTCTCCGACACGAGCAGTCGGTATTTCTCAATCAAGAAACTCGCTAGGAAACGCTGCCTGCGCCAACGTTGTCTCTCGCGGGTGAGAGCGCGTTCTCCTTTGCGAGCTGGTACAGCGTTCCTCTAAGAAAGAGCGTTTCCATAGCCAACGCGCGCCTTTCGCTCTCTCTCTGTCTCTCTCTCACAAGACAGCAGAGGCACGCGCCGGGAGGCACGCGCCGAGGCGAACGCCGAGGGCGAGCGCGTGCCTCCCAGCACGCGGGTTACGCCTGACGCCTGACGCGTGACAAGGTTAGACTAAGAGGAGCTTCGCCCCTAAAAAGTTCTTAAATCTTCTTACGAGCCTGGTGGCGCACATGTCACCGCCCCGCTACAAAGGGGACGCTCATAGCATCCATCCATCCATCCATCCATATGTGATTGCGGTCGTCACTCGCGCGTCCCGACTTATTTTGACGACGGGTGTACATCATTATAGCGCAACAGCTCAACCCCTAAATTACATTACTGCGGTCAAGAAAAGGAACATTTAATGCATGTAAACATCAAATTTACAGTAAGATCGCACAGTCAGATCACACAAAGGGCAATTAATTAAGGCAAGAATGATAGTTATAGCCAGCAACTAATTATAATTGTCTCCAGCTAGCCTGGCCTGCACGTGCGCATGCTCTGGGCAAAGCTAACTCTGAACGAGCAGGCCCAGTCCGGGCGCGGGCTTAACAGTACGGGCCCAGGCAGGGCTCGGGCTTGAAACAAGGGGCCCGGGCCGGGCCCGCAAAATCAGGCCTGTGCAGTGCAGTGCTCTACAGTCCCACTGAGTGAGTCAAGAAGTGCGCTTCTTTGGGCGAGTAAGGTGCCATTTTGTACACATGACCCACGGCTATGGTGGCTACTGGAGAATCGCGCGCGCGCTTTGCGCGCCTCTACAATGCATTTATGGTGGATTAGTGCAGCCGTTCGCACAGGTGACAGGTGACACTTAACTTGCCGTGCATGACTTTAGGGCGCCAAAACAACATACGCTATGAGAAACAGACACACAAAGAGACACACAAAGCCCGCTCTGTGTCTGTTTCTCTTTAGCGTTTGTTGTTTTGACTCCTTAAGAAATGTGTGCAGCGACACTTTGGCGATATGCGTGGAGTAAAAAGCACGGGCGATATTTCAAAACGGGTTAATCCAAATCCATCTTAAAAAAAGGAAAAAAGAAAAGAAGAAGTGCGTTTTGAATTTCGCGCCTCAAGTGTGTTTAGTTTTATAAATTGCAAGAATAATATAGGCTATAAAAAGTGAGATATCATAAAACTTATAAAACTGTAATGAGTAGGAAGTAAGGGTTTTTTGGCTGTATTTTTAAGAAGTATTTCGTACTGTCATGGCTCACCTTTTGAGGTGTCGTTCATGCTCATGGTGATCGTGATCGGCATTTCTAGCTGCTGTTCCTCCTTTCTTTCTTTTTTTTAGAGATATCCTAGAGCATATGGCTTGAGTAAGGGTTTTTAGCAAGTTACGTCTGCAAGTGGTATGTAGTCTCGTTTACATTTATTTTACTAACGCTGACCGTGCGCTCGTCCTCTGACGTGGCGTTGTGGCTCAGCCTTGTCGCAGGTTTTCATATGACAGTTTCCAACGCCGATTCGGGACTTGTAAGCGTGTGTTTCTACCGGAAAATACTCGACTGAGAGATTTAACGTCAGAAAATAAGCGGGAGACACTAAAAATTCAATTCTGCACAATGCAAAACTCGATAAGTTAAGCAAACAGCTGTAAACATGGTTGATTTCTCCAGTGTCGGCTGCTGCCAGTTGCTTCATATCTACCGAAACCCCACGATCTTTGCTTCGCATGACACGTAAAAAGAAGTGCTGCAGCCCGACAACCTTCTAATAGTGCTTCCGTTTCGATCTGCTCAATTTCAGCAGAATGAGCAGAATGTATGTTCCGGAAAACCACATCTACATCATCGCTGGGGAGGTAGCGGTCATAACAGCCGCCTTGAGACGGAGCAATACTGGACAGAGCAATCAGGTATTCCCTGAACAATGCTTGCTGTATGAAGCAGCTTGTCGTAATCAACAGCGAAAAAAAAAAAAAAATAAGCATGACCGAACGCGCTGCGCATTTGCAACGTGCGTATGTCTTTATGCACACTGTTTTGCAGGCGGAAGAACATGAAGCCCTCAATCGAAGTTTTTCCAACTTGAAGGACGCTTTGGGTCGCTCCACTGATATTTCTGACATCGAGCCAAGCGTATATTTTGGACCTTTTTTGGAAGCCATACGTTCAGATGACACTAGCGGCGTTGTGACGGGGCAAGCTCTTGCCTCTGTAAACAAATTTCTCTCATATGGCCTTTTAGGTAAGTAATATAATCGATTAGCACAATTTTCACCCAGTTTTCACTTTTTTACCGTTGATTTTCCCGCCATGAGTTGATTTTGCGTAGCTTTCTGCAGTAGTTTGCGAAGTTTTGATTAGTTTTGCTTTGCTTACTGCTGCATGTCATGTATGTGTGCTATCGTTTGTAGGCAACTCTACATAAACATTGCTTTTAAACTCTTTGTCTATGATGTGATGGTTATTGTGCTTCTTAGGCACGCAAGAATGGGAGGCTTTGGGTGTTCCAATTTCAATTATCTTAGTATTATCAATTTAAAATTAAGCACAGGTATTGTATTGTTGGCACATGTAATTGGGAAAACAGGATGTCCTCATGAATATGGGAAGCATTTTGTACCCTGCTGAGCACTGTCTCTTCTATTCCGTGGTCCATCACTGAGCCACATCTGTTGTGCAACATATACCAACAGCACTGCTAAGTTAAGGGAGTGTAACCAAGAAAATCGGATATAAAACTGACCACAGCAAAGGCTTTGCGTGCTTACAGGAAATGCTGTGGTTAATTTTTATTGAGAACAGATGGCTTAAAGGTAATCTATTGAAACCTTAAGGTCGAGAAACAAAATGCGACTCTCTTATCTTGACTTATCACAATAGTCATTAGCAAGATGTCACATAAGAGACCAAGAATAGTGATGTTGGAAGTGTTTACGGTGCTAATAATGACATGCTGTAAAATCTGGATACATGTGCAACACCGAGCAGCCAAAGCATCACGTTGCTTTCTTCACCAATTTGGTATTCCATGTGATGTTAACGTGACTGCGCAGTATATAAGTTGTGTAGTATTAAATTATTGGCAGTGTACGTGTGTACATACTGGCCATTATCAAGATCCCCCATAACTGGCCTTTTATGAAATATAATAAAAATGATCATAGAAAGTTTTGGTGTGTGCACTGCTTTAAGTGTTTTAATTTGCTATATTATATTTCTACTGCATAGCTGCTTCTTAGCTGAGCTATCGGGCTGCCTAATATTTTGAGCGACCAGAGTGAGTGTCGCTTGTCCATATGAACTTTTTCAAAGTTTGTGAAACATAGTTCATTTTGTTTTTCAGAATTTTCTGCTAGCTTGGAGTGTCAGAGAAAAGGCCATACTTGTTCATTCCAGTTTAACATTGTGCTAAGTTCACCTGAAGCTAGCTGCTAATGGGGACCACAGACCAAAACTATTCGCAAATTATATTCTGGACTACTGCGTTTTCCATTTGAAAAGTCTATCCATATGGAATTATTTATTATTGATCATACAGAAGATAGCATGGTAAACCAACAAAGGTGAAGAGGACACAAATACATGCGCTGTGCCGTGTAGCATGCCTACATTGTGTCTACTCTTGTTACGCACCAAAGAATTCTTTTCTGTGATTAGCTGAATAATAATTATGTCAGGTGCTTGTACATTACCATAATATCAGGAATGTAATTTCCCTGAGACCTTCCCTAGTGTTTCATGTACACATGTACATCTTAAAGTTTTTCATATGACAATCCTGACCCTTAAAATCTAAAAGGGAAAAAAAAAGAAGACACATATCAGTAGTTTTAAATGGGGTTTTTATGTGAAGGAACTCCAGAATATGATAAGTCACGTTTTAGAGACATAACAAGCCATTCCAGTTAAGTGTTCACGAGTTTGTAGCCTTACTTTAAAGAAAGTAAAATGAGAAGCCCTTGAAATAACTAATCATGTTAACTAATAGTCTGGTGTGCAGTATAAATAGCTCTGAAACAAGTTTGCTTTATTAGAAGTGTTACATTAGTAGTAACAGTCCTATTGGATGAATTGCATTTCAGATCACAGATTGGAGTCGTCAGCATCTGCAGCTGAAAGCATAGCAGATGCCGTTACACATGCTCGTTTCATGGGCATTGACCCTGCATCAGATGAAGTGGTGCTCATGAAAATACTGCTTGTGTTGCGATCTCTTTTCCTTTCGCATGTCGGTGCATTACTTTCAAATGAATCCGTCTGTGAAATGATGCAATCTTGCATTCGCATCTGCTTCGAGACAAGGCTCAGTGGTAAGTCAGTGACATAATGATTTATGGCATAAATTACACATAACCATTGACATTATGCCTGTGCCAATCAGGACCAAAGTCCTGATTAGTGCAGGCATAGTTGGCACAAATCAGGACCAAAGTCCCGATTGGTGCTGATTGCTGTTACATTCTGCAAGCAAATGTGTTACGTCCCAGTACTTCTATAAACTTTAGTTGGCATCTGGATCACCTGTGGCAGTGCTGTGAATGGGTCTACACTGAGGGCAGCAGGGACCTTTGTCATCTGTTACGCTATGGCAAGAGTAGCTGCATTTTGATCCATTTGCTTGTACTTTGTGTGCTTGTGTAGAACAGTGCTCTACAATGGCTACTCGTATTGTTTTTCTTAGATTAGTTTTGTGAATGCCAACGTTATGAGGGAAAAGTGTATTTTCTGTATGCCCACAGCCATCAGAATCGGGGAAATGACCTTGTGACTTAGGTAACACTACTCATCAGTCATCACAATTAGGGAATTGATTGTGTGACTTACAGGGCAGCTCTGGTGAATTTTTGATGTTCACTTATCTCAATGAAACTTTCAATATGTGTTCTGATTAGTACTCTAATAATATAAGTTTAGCTTGGTAACTACTAGTCATTTAGAAGTTTTCCTGAAAATGAGTTTTAAAGATCTTTAGCAGGTTCTCGAGTCATGCCTTTAATGTGGGCCACCCTGTGCTTATGGCACCATAGTCTGTATTGCTGTCTACCCAACCAGGCAGCTAAAAGCAGACGCCAATCTCTCACCACTGAAATTGTTGCTGTCAAGTTCTGAAAAGTTGGTACAGCTTGATACAGCATCACATGACATCACCACTTCATTTTTTGTGGCAGCAGCACCGTATGTGTACGATATGTATGGCCATCAGCACGGGTAACTTGAACGCTCTGTAGCGTGGCCGTGATCGTGTTTGGCTGATGCCAGCGCCACCAAGCGTTGGACATGTAAGTTTACGGCAGCTGATGATAGATATGCCGTGGCTCAATTTCACTGGCCAGTTTGTGCTTCGCTTCAATTATTGGCAAAGAGTGTGTGTCGGAGTGTTATCGCAGGTTGATGTCTGGCTTCCTGTTTAGCTCACGTTGCATTTACGCCGCAGTGTCCACACGAATTATGTGCACAAGCTGCTACCTTTCAATGTATTGCATCTATGACCACAGTCTTTCTGTTTACTTATAGAGTCAGTTTCTTATGCTCAAGACACAACTACACACCTTTTGCGGATAACTATGAATGACGCACTTTCTTAGCATTGCATTTATGCATCTTTCTTACTTGGAACATGTGCAGATCTTATGTCCTGACACTAAATCTTTAAAGCAGTGTGAACTAAAGAGGAAGACAGGCATTAACCCGTGAGAACACTCCAATGTGCGCCATCTGACTACTAATGTAGGAGAACATGAAACACTATGCCACCAAATTTGCATATATATTTATTGTGTAACATTTACAAAGGTAATCCCCTGTTTGTTCTGCTTCCCCAATGCATCAGTTCTATCAAACGCGAGCTTTGAGGTTAGACTTTAAAGGTGCGCGCTGTCACATGCTACTTTTCATTGTCGATATAAGCATGTGGCAACGAACTTTCCGGGCGCGCGTCATACTGCACCATGGACGAAATGTGGCGAAATGGACTTGTAAAGTGGTTGCACTCAACCCGCCAGTCAGGCAGGAACTTAACACAAATGCACTGGGGAAATTGAGCCGTGACCCATCTATTGTCAGCTGCCGCAAACATACCGCATCCAAAGCTTCGTGGCCCTGGCGTCAGTCCAAGGAGGTCATGTCCACAATGTGGAGTGTTCGAGTTGACCATGCTGATGGCTGTATATTAAGACGAGTGAGGTTGTTACTTCACACATGCTCCACAAAGTGGCTACCAGTTTCCGTTTGAACACATTGTTTGTTTGGTTATATGAAATTATTGGTGAGTATCTGGACAAATTGAAGGACCCCACCTGCTACGGGACTGTAAATACTTTTAAAAAAATCACAGCATATCCACGGGGTGAATGATGATGAGTGGGCGAAGCTCCGAGAGGAAATCATCGAAGGTGGCGAGAAACATCGAAAACGTCGAAAACGTCGAAGGTGGCGAGAAACTCTTCCAACGAGACGAACGATCCCCTCTCCAAAGCGTCGTGCATCTCTTCGTACCGTTGCTTGAGTTTCTGATGATGTGCCTTCTCGGCCTCGTCCTCGGTCGGAGGAAAGGGGACTACAATCCTAGTGATTTTCGTTATTAACTGATTTGGGGGCCAAATTAGTTCATTAAATCGAGTTTTAAATGCACCTCACACTCGGGGAGTCAAGTTTATGCTGCAGTTCATAAACTAGAGGTATCAGCCTGGACACACAACGCCATCTATTGAGCCATTCATAAACTAAACTAGAGGTGGCTACATACATACGGAGGAGGGAACGACCCACACCCTAAGGAGCTTCACCCCTAAAACAGCAATGTCAGAACGTGGTTAAAATAAAAGCACCAGAGTTCCCCTTTAAGTAACATAACTAGTCGAACTAGGTGGTGTTGAACATCTTGTGTGAAAGCAAGACCATCTTTCCTTGCGAGTGAATGTGAGCCTACACAGCTTTGGAAGTGAAGAATAATCTTAAGGTTCATTTCTGATGTGTTGAATAAGCAGCATTTTTATTTGGTGCAAATTTTACATTTTGATCAGCATTCTTGTTGCATGGAACTATATATATAAAGCTTTCACTGGCAATAACAGTGTTATCATTTTACTGACAGTCAGTTTAGTTTGAATGTTAATTGCATCATGCTCTGTCATGTTCTGCAGTTGGTAATGCTTTACACTATTTTTATGTAAAAAACCTTGTTTGTAATTTTCAGTGTGTGAAAGCTTTATGTTTATGTAGGTTAGCATGACTAAACAATTTCTGTTCAGTGCACTTTTACATGGCCAGAAATTGTTAATAAAACATTTAGTATGAGCATAAGAATGAAAATGCTGTATAAAAAAAACGTGGCAAAACCTGTGAAAAGTTTATTGCATGGTTGTGCATCCTCTTTTCCATGTGTGTTCATTGCTCCAGCTACTTAATCATTCAAATACAAACAAAACCAAGCTTCTCAGTTTTCTTGTTGTAAAGGAACACTGACTTGAAAATTTCGGTCTGGTATAGGGGGTGTGGTATTCGTAACATGCACATCACACATGGCTTGCTGTAGCATGTGTCAGATGATTACTTACAGTGTGTTTATCACTGACCAGTTTCAGTTTTGGTTTGGGAGAGCTCTGAGAACAGCATGCCGACTAGTGTCACTAGTGCCACATAGCATAGGTGCTAAACAAACTCAACCACGTAAGCACACAGAACTCTGATGAATTTCCACACGGCCTGCAATGTCTGCTTGCTTTCTTACACCTGCACACAAGCAAAAGCAACAGTGGTGTCATTATTACCAGCTGCACCAGCTCGTAGCTCGGCTGCAGTGGTGACATGGGAATTTGGAGTCCCCTCCAGGTACTAATGGAATGTCAATGTTGCGAGGTGCAGCATAGCACTCGGTGGTGTATGTGAACTTATATATTCATATAAATTGCCTTCCAAACTACAGTAGAACCTCGTTATAACGAACCTAGATATAACGAACTATCGGATATAACGAAGCAATCGCAATTCCCCTTAAATTCCTATAGATGAAATTGATATTGGTTATAATAAACTAATGGTTATAACAAAGTAATTGCCATTCCCCCTTCAACTTCGTTATAACGAGGTTTTGCTGTATATTCACTGACGAGATTTGTTAGATAGTATGTGCACGTTCATGGAAGCTCATTCTGCAGGCTATCTTGGCAGCGAAATTTTGTGGCATTGTCCCTTTAACGTCAAGTACATATGACACACTCATGTCAGAAATTTTAAATACCGTGATGTAATCAGATGTTCTTACCTATACTGAACATTTAATTTCTTGAGAACGGCATCAAACGTCATTCATGACGTGTTGAGCAATAACACAATTCAAGTGTTTGTGGCCAACAAAGTAAAGTGGTGAAACGTGCAGAGCACACTGAACACATGATGCACAGTGCAGACGTGGTAGCCAAAGGCCACATGCTTCATTTGTCTTCGAAAATCATTCACAAAATCATTGTGAGCAGCTGTGACAAAGGCACAATCATGACCAAATGCCTACACCGTGCATGCTTGTGTCCACACTCATGGACCAGGAGCAATGCATACTAAGCATGCTCCCCTTGACAACCCTGGTTGATTTCACTGGGCACAGTGTTGTGGAACTTTCTGTATAAACTTTTCCACATAGGTGCCAACTAATGCTTTAATAACACAAGTAGGATAGACTGGCCAACATCATCATGCAGCCTTCATGTAGCATGCGCATAGTATGGCAGAAAAATCTCTTTGCTGGTGTCACACGCAAGATGGCACCACTAAGAAATGTTGAGGCTAATAAGAAACTACCCTTGTTCTCAGTGGTTACAGCATTTACCCTAAAAAGGGCCAAATACTTATTCTGTGAATGTAGCTGAGCCACATTTTGCTTGAAAGGATGTGCGATATATAATTCAACTTTTGGAAATCCTGGGAATTTTTGTCCTGTTTGTAAATGGTTTTAAATACGACAGATGTTGGACATTTTTCTCAAAATGTAAGAACCAGGGGTGTAGCCAGAAACTTTTTCTTCCATCAGTGGGTGTCCTTGATCTTTCACCAAAGGGATGGGTGGGCACCCCCTCACCTGTTGAATGATAGTGCTTGTGAGGTCATGCTTGTTTTAAAAGCTGGTATGACATTGTCATCTTCGTGTCTAAAAACTCACCATTGACAATAACCACCATGTCTATAAATAAAAAGTTAATTAGTAAATCTGAATTAAACAGCTATTTAATTAGCATTTTCTTGGGAATTGCTGATGTCCACCTCAGCTGAAAGTTTCCTTCTGAAGAGGTTTTCTTTTTTTTTCTTGAACAGGCTATTTCTAAAAATTGTTGAAGTGTTCATTGAAGTGTATACACACTCGCATTGTTGTGTTCATGCTCACCCATAAAGTTCGGGCAGTGAGCTGCCCAGAAAGAGCTCCATCTAGGCAAATTGAAAAAGGAGCAAGGGCAGTGGTGGAGGTCGTGAGGAAGCATGATAGTTGCTTCCTTTGGTGCAGTGTAGGCTAAACCTGAGTTGAAAATATGCAATTACAATGTAGCACAGTGTAGAAGAGTAATATTGCAATACTACATCTCGGATTTTCCATTTCTTTCTGCACACTTAATTTGATTAGGGCATGTGCATTATGGCATTGAAAATGGTTTAAGATTTATAACCTTCTTTTTGTTTAAAGGGACCCTGCAACATACTATTGCACTGCACACATCAGTGAATTTGCAATTTCATTTTGAATAGAGCTAGAAATTGCCTGCTCTTCTCTCGGCAAATTCTAAGTAGTTTGAGGCAGAACTAGCATTGGCTGGTTTCACAATTGTGAAGAAACCTCAGTGGTGCTTCAGTTGTTCATATTTAATTAAATAGATAAAAATATGTATGTCTTGACCTTTGAAAACACTATAAATGTATTGATCTTCGCACTTACAGTCTTGATCAGTGGTCGTCTGCTTATTGTTTTATTTTTTCCTCCTATGTTCATGGGATGTGGCAAGCATTAAATTTCACCAGTGCTATTTGAAACACACATGCTTGAGTAAGCCACTTCTCTCACACTTGGCACGCTATGACAGCACTTAGCAATGACTATTACTGTTTCAAAAAGCACTGCTATGCCTGCCATTCCAGGCTTTTGTGGCAGTTTCTCGTGCTATATTGTTAACTCAACCATAGTTGCTGCGGCTGACATGGGACGCCACCATGTCCCTGAGGCACATCACTTCTCTGGTGACACTAGCGGCTCTCCAGTCATCATAGTGAAAGTGCACAAATGCGTTAAAAAGGAAAAGAAAAAAAAAATATGTAAAGAAAATGTCCAAGGTCATGTCACACGCTGATGTAGCTTCTTGCCTATTTTTCATTCCCCCTTTGTTTAGCTTCCAGTATGCCCTTTGCAATGAAAGAAGAGAGAGGGCGCTCGGAAGGTGTAACTCTGCTAATATTGGCAGTTTAACTCTGTTCATATTTCATGAGTGATGAAATAACTCTTTATTTGCCTCAAGTTTATGAATTAGAAAAATTTTTGTGGGAAGTGGTTCATGAGGCAATAAGCGCCTTTAGTGAGGTCATTCAGAGATTACTTGGAAAACTGTTGCAGAGCATTTTCAACTTCCTTGCTGACGACTTTTTATGGTGATAATTTGTCAGAAAGGGAAAAATATTACCTCAAGAAGGGCTCTTTGTTTAGTCCCTTGACATGTGTTGGTGCCTGACTTATGCAGGGCTACTATGTGCCTCTTTGCATTTCATTTTTGCTTTTTTTAAAAAATGTGCAATCCAACTAAACTTCTTGAAATATGTGGTTAGACCACAAAGTCATATTTTAGCAGTCTACAACTACAAAAGAGCCACTTACTTGTTTTCAGCATATTTTTGCTGAGAAGGGCACTCGTGAAGGAATAAAGCTGCTTATGCAACCTGTGTGTTTGTATTGCATGCATACCTCTGATGCAACAAATGTGTAGCTCGAGTAGTTTTTGCTGCTTTAGTTTGTCTCATGATCCATGACTAGCTTGATGAGGAATACAGCAGCTGGTGTGATACAATCACTATTGGTGTTTAAAAAAGGTTGCAGCATGTGGACACTGGGCGTGTCTGGCTTCCCTAAACATCTTTTTGTTTTAATTGTGCCTTGCAGAGTTGCTGCGTAAGTCAGCAGAACAGGCCCTCATGGACATGGTGCAGTTACTTTTTTCTCGCCTTCCACAGTTTTCTGAAGTTGCTAAAGGAGGTTGTTCGAAAAAGGTGAGGGACTTGATATATGGTATTCCCCTGAAATAGTAATGCCTACTAGTAGGACTTAAAGGAGTACTGACACGAATTTTTGACATCCTCGTATTGTTGCTCTAAATGAAAGCACTGGCGTGGAGAACCCCAAAAAGAGTATCATGGTGCCTCGCAAGGCAATGAATATATTTTTAATATGGCTTACATAAAAGCCCACTTTCGGTTTCGATTTCAAGGGGGCAGTTTCCTAGTGACGTATCAACATAGTCGGACAAAGTCTGAGTCGCGTAGGGACAGAAATTTGTGATAGCGTTGCTGCAACTCCGCCGTCTGTGGTCATTTACACGTGGGGAAAGCAAAACAACGACAATTTCACGGTCGTCCAGTGACTCTGATAGCGATTTCGGCTATTTTAAATAGACTGTGCTCATACGTCATCGTAGCTTCCATTGCGCTGGGGCTGGCTTGCCGTGCTGGGCGACGAAAACTTTAAAACCAAAGTAAAATATTTTGTACGTGTTTCCTGGCTTTCGTGTGTGGAGGGCGTTAACAATACATGGCTACAAAACGAAAAATGCACATTTTGAGCCGCCGAAAAATCGTGTCAGTACTCCTTTAACAGTATGTTGCACTGTAAAACATAGGCCTCTCGCCATGTCCGGCCATTTTAAATTGACAAGCGTAGTGCATATACACTGCATGCTCATGATTGTTTGTGAAGTTATACATTGGTACACCCTACAGAAGGAGCTGAAATTTCAAACTGATTGTTTTTTACTCTTCTTACCGTGGTTGTCTTGCTTCAAGATGGAGGTGATGGCCTCATGCACCATGTGGTCTGGTAGAGTCAGTGTGTGATATTGCTCGTAATGACACGTGACACTTGTCAAGAGCATGCGCTGACCTGCCCAAGCCAGTCAAGAGGCAGTGCTTCCGGCGGCTTACTCCTTGGTGGGTTGAGCCGCTGCGAGCACAACAGCGTGCGCTTTGCACCACAGCGTTGAAAAGGACAGGACTGCCTTATCAGTGATTCTTGCCTCCTGAAATTGTAGTTTTATGCAACACCTTACCTGCTAAAGTACACACGTCTTGAGTTAACGAGTACTTCTAGGTATTGGTTCCTTGAAAATATGGTCATGTTGGTTGAAAATGGCACCAAATCTTCATGTGGAGCAGCAGAACTTCATAGCCAGTGGGCCGTCATGGCAGGTGTATGTTGGTGTGATACTCTGGATAACTTATGTATCATCCCAAACAAAGAATTATGCTTTATGTACCTGTTCTGCACCTATCCCATGTGTGTGTCTACTGCTCGCCCTATTTCTTTTTGATTGACTAGTTAGTATGTGTTAAAATGTACATGCTACTTTTGTTACTGCATGTTGCTGTTCCATGTGTGTCATACAGTGCTGCACTTGCACCCTGTTTATGGGACAGGCATTGCAATTAACTTTGTACAGTAACAAGCTATTCGTAACTTTTTAGTAGTAGTCAGTCTTGTGTGATTGGTTTGCACTGAAAAAAAAAAATTAGGTTGAATTTCATGAGATGGTGGGACCATTGTATTTATCTTATATACCAGTTTTTAAGTGAAGGAATAAACAGCACCCACTTTGAAGCATGTGGGGCACAAAGGTATAACAACAGTCCACAAATCTGTGCAAACCTATGGTGTTTCTTTTTATTATCGCCTACTGTGTGTTAATTTTTTTTTCTCTTTTTTTATGATTATTACAGCTGAAAATGAGGGCAAGTGGCATGGATAACTCGAGAAGTGCCAGGAAACGTCGATCTCCTGTGCCTAAGCACAGAAAAATTCCTAGGGAGCCTGATTCTCAAGTACAGCAACAAGCGCCTTTGTTTTCTCAGCCAGTTGGAAATGTAGCATCACAGCAAAATATTTCTGCATCAGATGAACAGCAGCCTACAGTGGAAGCTGCAGGGTCAGGGAAACTCCCTTTGCTTGGGGCATTACCGGAACCAGAAGTGCCAGCTGCTCCTGACTCGAGCCTTGAATCTGGGCCTCTAACAGGTGTCATTCACCTCTCAGATTCGGTACCATCTATTGCAGACCTAGATCCCAACCAGACAGATTCTTCAAGTTGCATGCAGGTAAGGCGCATGTACAACTCATCAGGCTCCATAAGGTTAGGGAATAATTTGGGAGAGATAGTGAATTAGCCAAGTGGAACAGCACAAACTGACTTTCCATGAAGAACAAGAAAGAAAACAGGATGAATGCTGTCCACTTTTTTTTCTTGTTCTTTTTTTATTATTGGTTCGTGCTGTTCCATGCTACAGAATGTGATGGCTTACAGTGTGTGCGCTTATATTTTAAAAAAAATTTAATACAAACAGCAATAGTATAAGTAACCTAATGTCTGCTTCTCCTATTTGCCGTCAACTCTTTGATTCCTCTTGACTAAAATGGTACCAGCAAACAGGGCCCTACTTTCCGCACCTTTATTTCTGGGTGTTTCTGCTGTGCGCTTAACATATCCTTTTGATGTTGGTATCTGACAAATGTGCCTGAGAGCACCAGAATGGGGACAGCAAGTTTGTTGAAGGGACATCAAGAAAAAAAGAGATCTTAACCTTTGTTTCTGACTTATCCTTTTATAATGCTAAAAAGACCACTCTTGCCATGATAAGGAGGCTAATGCTACACCAGAAAAGGCACAAAAAGCCCTATGGACGATACTGCCGCACTAGAGTTCCTTCATCATTTTGTGTAATCGTAGACTTTGACAGCACCTGTTAGGTCCTAGTTAATTATTTTTCTGTAAAAATGGACTGCATTGTGGTTTATTAAAGCAAGATGCCATACTGATTATGTAAAGGCCATGCTTGCATGAAAGTCGCGCTCCTAACCTGGCAGCCAAAACTGAGAATGAAAATTGAGAAGCAAATTTGAACCAACACGTGCTAGCTGACCAATAGACTTTTTCAGAAAGTCATGCACACCCCTATCGAGGGCCTGCCAAAGAGCCCGGTTGAAAGCGTGTTGGCCCTTATATTGGCTCCACAGTGTCTGAGTACACAGCTGTGGGGTGGGGGGAGGTGCGGGAGGAATCATAGCAACACTGCACCTTACAGTCTGAATTGTTCAGTTATAAATAAGAGGGTTGTCCATAAAACAAGCTTCCCAATGATTCTTTACAATGATAAACATGTTTATTGACATTGAATAAATACATTTTCAGAAAGGTTATACGTTCCCCTATTTTTTTACATAATCATCGCTGAGATTTTTGCATGCAGTGTACCATTTTCTTTATGCCTGAATCGGAGAACGCTCATGCTGCACCATGAAGGTAGCTTAAAACGTCTTCTTTCAGCTACACTCCGTTTCTAAATATCGGAGAACTCTCCTGGTGGCGCCACTAAGGTAGCCTAAACGTCTTCTTTCAGCTACATTCCGTTTCTGAAACATGTCCCACCCAGGCGGTTCTTCAATTCAGGGAATGGATGGTAGTCACTAGGGGCTACATCTGAGCTGTAGGGCGGGTGTCTGACAGTATCCCATCCAAATTTGATGTGATCATTTGTTACATGGGCAATGTGCAGATTAGCGTTGTCCTCATGGAAGTGCTTTTCCTTCATAAGGATGCCTCTTCTATTGTTTTGAATTGTGTGGTGAAGGTTCTTCAACGTCTCACAGTGGCGGTCTGCATTGATTGTTGTACTCGTAGGCATGAATTTGCACAATAACCCCTTGCTGTCCCAAAAGGTGCTTGCCATCACTCTGCTGGCAGACAGTGTTTGTTTGAACGTCTATAGTTTCAGTGACTGTGGGTGCTTCCACTGACAGGATTGTTTCGTTTCTGGCGTTGTGTAGTGGACCCAGGCCTTGGTTGTCCCCACTGACAATAGAGTCCAAGAATTCCTCACCATCAGTTTTGTAGGCTGGAAGAAATTTGTGGGCTGCTTCAACACGTTGCCATTTGGGGTCTTATGTAAACATTCTTGAGACCCATCTTGCACAAATTTTGGCAGACCCTAAATGGTTTGTCAAAGTTTCCTCAATGCAAAATGCCCCTTTGAGCCCCTTTTGTTGAGTTGTCTTTATAAAATGAAGGCTATGCCTTTTTTGGCTTTTGCTTGGCAATAAAGCATAGACTTTGACTTATATGTTATTTAGTTTATGGCTTATGGTGTTTGAGAGGCACTGACAAAGACAAATGCAGTTTCTTCTTGACAAAGTAGACATGTAAAGATTTGTCCTGCTTCATTCACACTGACAGTTAATGCGCTGAATCCACTCTTCATGCCAATTTAGATCTTTTGGAAAGTAGTGAGGAGATATGCCGCCATGTTTCAGTGCATTGTGTCCCGTCTTTGCGCTGTTTCATATTATTCTCGCCACCTTTCTTCTTTGGCATGCAGAATGCTACAAAGTTCTCATAAGATGCTAGGTGAGGGTTCAGCAGTATGCAGGCTAGCAGTTCCCAATTGGCAACCAGAGAAGATAAGCATGACACGTTTAAATTCTTACTGATGGCAGCTCCCTGGCACACCCTCTTCCAAATGACACCATCAGGGGAAACCAAGGCATCGCATGTTTCCATCAAGGTCCATTCCAAGTAATTGGTCAGAGCTTTGAAGTTACAGCGAACTGCAACGCCATGGGTGGCGCAGAAGATGGCTTAAACCATGATTGGGGTGCCGAAACGAGTGTAAGCAGCAATGGCAGTGATTGAAAAGGAAAGTAGTCAGTCACGTGTTGTGTATGAATGACTGAATAAATTCATTATGGAAAGGTTAGTGTTTGCTTTTGTAGTGGTGTGTGATTATGGAGGAGTATGTTGGATTATGGTGCATTTCATTTGCATAGTTGGAAAAAAATGAAACCAAATGGCCTGGTCTTGTGTAAGGGCTGCACCTTGTCAAGATGGCTAAAAGAAAGTGTGGCCCCATAGTGCCTATATAGTGTTAATAGTGTTAAACATGCAACGTTTTGGCAACTAATACTCAGCGATGGTAGCCCAAATCTTAAAAAAAAAATGCTTTGACATCACACTGAAATACTGTCATTGGGGTTTTGGGTTTTGGTGCAAGGTTTAAAGAATGAAACATTGGCTTAATTCTGTTTCTATCAAGCAACTTACTATATTGAGAGTAATGAAAATGTAGTTTTTAAAGAATGCCGTATTGGTCTAAACTCACTTAGGCTTTGTGTTTAGCATACCTTTAATGACTGCCACTTCTCTGCTTCCTAAATCTGGAAGGGTAGGCCTATGTGTGGCAGCTTTTGCTCTCAACTGAGTCATAGTCATGGGCAATTGTTCAGTGGCTGTGGGCTGTTGCACTGATTGTGAAAATATAGTGGTGCCTCTATAGCCACAGGAGAGAGCAAGCAATCTACGGTATTTTTTGGAATTGTAGGCTTCCTGCTGCATACAGTGAAATTGCATTTGGTTTGAATTATGGTAGCATTGCCTACAGATTGAAAATGGTTTCTTACCATGTTCAAAAAAGCTTTTAGTTTCTTTCAAATCAGATTGTCCCAAATGTCACTCATTAATGAAACTTCAGATGCTAAGGGAGTACAGTGAAACCTGGATATAACGAAATTGACAAATTCCCGGAAAACTTTGTTATAAAGAGGATTGCGTTATATGCAGGTATGGCACGAAAATTCGAAAAAGAAATGCTTAAGTAAGCAAAAGGTAACAGGCTGCAGAGCTCACCCAAAACATTTACCGTAGTTACTCGTGTAATTTGCGCACTTTTTTTTGGGAATTTAGAGCTCCGAAAAGGGGGTGCGCAAATTACACGGAGATTTTGTGAACACATTCGAAATAACGTGTAATGTAACACGCACGGTATATGGTAACTCTTTTGGATACGATCTCATATAACAAAATGCTGGTGTAGGAGAATACGGATGCTTTTCGCGGTCTCTTTGCGTTGACAGCGCAGCATGTAGAAGGGTTTACGAGCCACCCGCTGATTGCTGGCGAGATAGTGCGCGCGCCAGCGCTATCTCAGCAGACGAGCGTCTTTTCATGCTCGTTAAAGACGGGCGGAACACTTCCTTTCCGCTTCGACGGCAGACGTCCCGATCAGGGTGATGTTATCGCATGTGCCCTCCGAGCGACGGAGATGGGCTGGGCTCGTTTGATCTCTGCTTCAGCCGTTTTCGTCGCCCCTACTCGCGTGCTTTTATTCTAGCGACCGTACTTTGGGCTTCGGGGCTTCCGGACAAAAGAATCGGAAAAAGAGACATTCGACTTGCAGCCCCTTTTGCGTATGACTGCGCGCGCCTGCACAGTGAGGGGTGTGGCCGCGTGGCTGTCCAAAGTCTGTCCGTGCGCGCGCGCCGGCCAGCTGGCTCGGGCGAGACGGGGAGCGCAAAATATACGAGGAAATTTTTTTTTGTAAAGCTGGCTAAATATCAGGGGTGCGCAAATTATGCGAGGGCGCAAATTATGCGGGTAAATACGGTATTTTGGGCAAGAAAACATTTACAGCTGAGAGACCACTTATGTGACAGCTAATAGTGAAGGACCGGCTATATTGTGGGTTTTTTCTGACCCCGGTTTGCCCTCCCATAGAACATAATGTATTTGCATACCGCTTATTGTGCAGAACCCCCCCTCCCCCTCCGGTTATAATGCGGCTGCCAGGAAATCCCGCGGACAATCGAGGTAGGGCGTCACAAAGGAAGTGCGCTGCTCGAAAAGAGCACAGCGAATTGCCATGGAAGAGGAAGGAGCGATGAACGAATGAGCGGAGGGAAGAAAAAAAGAAAAAGGCCGTGGCAGCAGCGTGTCGCGGGCACGCCCTGTGAGGATAGGATTGATAGGATTGCCAAGGCGATGAAGAATGCTGCTACAGCTGTTTGTCAGCTCCGAACGCGCGTCCATGATCACATTGACGTCCTCGTTACCGCTGTTTGTCTCCAGTTCTTTTTTTTTTTAATCATTTCATGTGCACTGCCCTTGAATCACCCCGCGAACGCGATTTCTTGAGCACCTTGAATACCTTGAGCACCTTGAATATTTTGTCAGGTGATGCTTTTTATGAGAGCTTACTTAGGAACTTGTGAAGTAATCTCTATATTAAGACATGTGTTGAGTGATTGTTGAATTAGGAATGTTGCTGGAGCTAACTTTTTGATAACTGTACTTTCTTTTGTTAGGTCCCTAGCAAAAGCAAGTCCCCTTGCAAAACATTGGCTCTAGTGGCATTCCTCATTCTGTGGTTTCCTGTCACTTCAAGCCTCCATGTTCCCCGGAACTCTCTTTTGTTTGGATATTTTAAGTTAAGACACATGTCTTGATTGAACAAAATTCGCTATTTTAAGTTTTTATTTAGAAGGGGAACTTTATTTTATTGAGATTAGACTATACTTAACATGTGAATGTTTTCAGTGAAGCCTTTATATACCAGAGCCTTTTTTGTGCATAAAGCAAGTTAGAAGGAATCTCAGCAATTTGTCAAGGTGCAGTATAGTTGCAAGTGAAACACCTCTAGCTTTATCATATAGTATGAGCTTTTCCATATGTACCGTACCCAGATAAAGAAGACACAAATGAAGCATTTCAAGCACAAACTCAAGAGGTAAAGGAGTTCTGTTGTTTTATGTCAAATAAAGGCATTAGAGTGCCTCTTTGAAATGCAACGTTTTGTACAATGAAGTTTAAAAGAAACCTCACTGCTGTGTAACTTGTACTGGTGTCACACAATGCCTTTTACTGGGGCTCAGTCTGGGTTTATATAAAATTCTCTGATCACAATTGGCTCATTTGTTGCTGCAAAAGGGAGTTGAACATCGCAAAAAATTTCGATCCCTATCGGGCTTAAAGGGTCAGGCTTAAAGGACAGGGATTTGAGACATTTTTGTGTTGTTGCTCTGAATAAAAGCACTGGTGTCAAGAACCTTAAAAATAGTACAGTGGCGCCTATGAATGCAGTGGATATGTTTTTAATACAGCTGCCTTGAAAACCCACTTTCAGTTTTGATTTTGAGGGGGTGGTTTCATAGTGATATGTCAACAAAGTCAGGACGTAGGTCAAAGTCATATGGGGACCGCAACTCTTGACAGAGTCACAGCAACTCTTTGGCTGCTGTGAGTTGCATGTGTTGCCTGCAAACAGCGATGATTTCATTGTCATCCAGCTACTGTAATGGCAATTTTGATGATCCTAGGCAACTGTGTTCGCATGTCATAGTATTGTTCATTGCAGTGGGGCTGACTTGCGCATGCTGGATGACGAAAACTTTAAAACCAAGTTTATATTTTATGTATTTCCTGTCTCTGGTCAGGGGAGAAAGATGCATTCCAAGAAAACAAAAAATGTCGCTTTTGCGGTGCCTCAAAATTGTGTTGGTACACCTCTAACTGCAATCGAAATGCACCATGGGATGTCAGTATTACTTCAAACACAAGTTTTTTTATTTTTCTGGTATGTCTTTTTGTGAGTGGCTGCTTTTAACGAGCTGAAGAACCTTTTAAGCTGATCTTATATTCTTGGACCTGTTTTTCTGCTTTCCAGCAGAAACTTAGTTATCACTTGTGCACTTGTCGCACCTTGGGACAATATTACTGACTAGAGGTTTTTCGTAGCATAATTTTATTAACAGGATTTAAGTTGCAAGCTGTAAAAGCTGGACAGGAAGAAAAACTAGCAAATAGAACATGCATTTGAATATGATGGTACAGTTGAGCGCTTTTATAAGAGGCACTGATATAGGACAATTGGGTATAATAAACGACATTTAGTCACATGGTTGCCCTCTCTTTCCCATTATTTGGACCTCTTTTGTAACAGACGTGCTCCTGAGGACAATTGCTTATGAAGGACAAAATATCACTAAATTTTGGTGTATAGTCTTTGTTGTGGTAGATATCCTGACTCTGAATGCATTTTCAAACGTTTTCAAAACTACATGAGAAGACGGGGACACTAGAGAGAGAAACACAGGACACCATGAGCGCAGCATTTCTTTCTAGTGTCCCTGTCTTCTTGCACAGTTTTTAAAACCTTGAAAAAGCAATGAACTAACTAGCCTGCTAGAATGTTCTAAATGCTGCACTGCTGGCTACTAACTGTAGTTAATTCATTGAGGAAACAAGGGAAATGATAACCAAGTAATGTGACAAGGTTGTGGTGGAAAAAAACAAACAAAAAAACATGAATTCTGTTTTGAGTCGCATAGTCCACCCAACAAATCTCCTAACATGAAAGCAAATGGTATATAATAAACCCTTTGCAACATCCTGTAGCCTTATTTTGTGGTCAGTTTAGTTGTTGTGCTCCCACATCAAAAGAAGGGTTGATCATAAGATGAAAACATAGCACCCTGCTTTCTTAAAGAGACCACTCATGTAAGCAACGGAAAATGCTCCCTGAGGCATCTCCCCTATAAAGCGGTTCAAGTGTAGTTGTTTGTCTTACTTATGTGTACAGCTTTGTAATTCTACAGTCTTGTGTGCAGGAGGGTTTAGAAAGTACCCTGTCCGTGAGCCAAGAAGGGACTGGGAGTGACTACAACCTTGTTGCACATGAGCCATCAAGTTTGGAAACCAGCTCTGAGAAGGAATGCACAGGAACAGTCGTCACTATGGGTGGCACTGGAGACAATGACTATGTGAATCCACATGGTGTGCGCTTCACAGCACTGCATGGTAGTCGTGAAGGTAATATGGTAACAAATGTCAGATTGCTTTAGTTTTCTGACTGTTTCTGACCTTTGTTGAAATTGTGCTTCATGTAGTCTTGGTTGGACTACATGAAGAACCACAACTTGCAAACTTCAGTCTTTGGTTGCTCCTTTAACATATTTTGAAGTTCCAAAATCACTAAATGTAATTAAATATGCAGTTTTTAAAAACGTTTTCTATCTTGCAGCCTTAACAAGCAGCGCCATTTTTTGCTGCGTTTGTCTCAGGAACCACCTAAGAAGTTCATGTACTGCCATGTTTCATTGCCGCAAATACTTTCTCTATAGTGTCCTTCAGAGTAGGAAAAAGGGGCCACTACAAAGGACTTTAGTTTTGCCTGTGTGCCAGGAGTATAAAATTGTAAGCAGTCCTGTGTTCAACTACGCTGGTGCTGGCACAACAGCTATAGCTGTTGGAAGGGGTGGAGGAGATGCATGAGCATTGTGAATAAGCTTCACGTGGATTAGAAATGTTTGTTTCTCAGGAAAACGCTCCAAGGTTATAGCAAGGAGAACTGAAGTTTTGGTTGTGATTCTAAAACATTGTACAACTCTGCCATTATTTCTTATTTTGTTTGGGTGAGGCGGTGGGTGGGTGATCCTTGCTTTCCTAATTATGTTAAAAGTGTTTAATCATGAATGCTATTTAGTTGCTGATTGGCCTTGCAGTTGATTTATGTAGCATTGGTCTTGTCTATCTTTACGTATCCTATGTTCTGGTTGTGTTGTATAAGCACTAGTCTAGAATGAAATGAAATTATAATGGTATACAGTTCCTATTGGCATTGCTTGTCTTGCCATCTGCACTGTGCATCATGTTGAGTCAAGATGAGCTAGCCCAGCTGAAAACTTGCATCTACAAGGTGCATTATTTGCAGTATTCTTATCCTTTGTCCTCGTTGCACATCAAGTGCTATGTCCTTGCACATAGTTGCGCTGTTCACAGAGAAGTTCTGAGTTCTCTGGTAACCCAGTTGTCAAAGAGAAATGCTTGGCATCTGGTCCTGACTTGTCAGTAATTTTGCTATACTGTTAAATCTTAGTGTATATACCACGTGGATGTGATGAATTTATTAGATATAACTAAGTCAGTCCGAAAATAGGGTGGCTAGCCTTATTTTATTGAGAATTTTATGTTGCATATATATAATCAAACACGAAGTCGATGGTTTGACGAAGCATCGTCTGGTCGGGAATAAGCATGAATAAACAAAAACAAAGAACGCCGACCAAAACGAAAAAAGTTTAAAAGTTTAAAAAGTTAAAAAGTTTAAAATTTTAAACTTTTAAACTTTTGAAATTTTTAAAATTTTAAACCTTTTTCATTTTGGTTGGCGCTCTTTGTTTTTGTTTATTTATAATCAAACATGCAAGATCAAAGGCAAAGCCAGTGACAGCGAGAGTATTAGTTTACGGGAGCATAGTTGCGCATAGGTCTGCCATCTTGCACATCCATTCGCGTTAAGCAGGAAAGCCTCTCCTCTCGAAAGTAGGAGACGGCGCGGCTCAGCAGTGGTGTGCGCTTTCTCGCTAGTTCATTCCGCGTCGCTGGCCGAAAGACTTTCACTTCCAAAAATGAACAAGAAAGGTGATTCAAACAAACAATCAATTTACCAATTTAGACATAAATGGTGTTATAAATTGTTCAGTGGCCTTCACTATCGGCAGAAGCATTTTTTTTTTGTAAATATGAAATGAAAACACTATTCTGGACAAAATGTATAAGCTGAACAAATCTCTCGGTTTACGTCCTACTTGACGCAAGGCTTTAAAATACAAAATAGGCACATTGAAAAAGGATGAGCGGAGATAACACAAGAAAAAAGATTACCTTCACGGAGAATCTTCGCAGATCTATAGTTGTATCTGGCGTAATGGAAACTGGATACGACTTACAAAATATTATGCTGCATAGCAGGCTGTGCTAGATCTATACAAGGTAACTCCTTACGCATATTCAAACGCGCACGTTTTTGTAAGCGGGCGTGAGGTCCTACATATCCTGAATGTTTACGCCTTATCTATCACAAAAAATATTACTACAGTGGAACCCCGTTCATACGTTTTTCAGCGGACCGGGGGTAAAAGACGTAACAGCCGGGAAAACGGAAGAGTGAGGAAAGCTCCGAAAATGAATGAGAACAGGGCCGCCTTGATTTCAAACAATTTATTTCAGCAAGGTGAGCAATCTAGGTCGCCGACCGATAATTCGGACAGCCGCGCGGTACCGGCAGTGCCCCCATAGACTTTATGTGTTAAAACGACCGATATTTCGGATGGTTTCTAGCTCTAAATTCGATAATTCGGACTCCGGCGCCCCGATGAGAGAAAATGCGGCCTCGGAGATTGCAATCAAAACTGTGATAATTGAGGCTCAGTTCCAGCGTGACGCGCCAATTTTAGTCGCCCCGTCACTGCGATCACCGCATCCTGTTCCGGCACCCCGCGCGTGGTTTGTGATTGCGAGTACCGCTGGTCGCGTCGGGTCCGCGATCGTTCGATATTCTAGTACACTATATAAATAGCGCTTTCACGTTCCGTCCTCAGTGCTTGTGTACCGTATTTACCCGCATAATTTGCGCACCCCTGATATTTAGCCAGCCTTACAAAAAAAAAAAAAAAATTCCTAGCATATTTTGCGCTCGCCGCGTCCGGCCCGAACCAGCTCGCCGACGCGCGCACGGACAGACTTCGGACAGCCGCGCGGCCGCGACCCTCGCTGCGCAGGCGAGCGCAGTCATACGCAAAAGGGACTGCGAATGCGATGTTCCTTTTTCCGATTCTTTTCTCCAGAAGCCCCCGGAACCCAAAGTACGGTCGCTAGAATAAAAGCACGCGAGTGGGGGCGACGAAAACGGCTGAAGCAGAGATCAAGCGCGCCCGGCCCATCTCCGTCTCTCGGAGGCGATAACATCACCCCTATCGGATCGCCTGCCGTCAAAGCGGAGAGGAAACGCCCCGCCCGTCTTTAACGAGCATGAAAAGACGCAAAGAATAGAAAGGGGGGGGGGGGGGTAGTTTCGCTCGGCTGCCGAGCGATAGCATGGCTACCGAGATAGCACTGGCGCTCACGCTATCTCGGCAGCCATCAGGGGGCGGCGATTCCTGCAAGCGTGACCAAGACTGTCAAAAGTCAAGTCAAAATATGCTTGGGCGGGTACGGCGTGCCAGGTTGCGACGCATCATGAGGGAACAGGCCCACAGTTGCGGCGTAACAGCGGGGCTCGCAACACATGGGATCCTATGGGAGGTATGCCGAGACCGATGAAAAACAACGTAACAGCCGGGAAAACGCAGCAGTGAGGAACGTAACAGCGGGGGTCCACTGTAATGAGAGTTATAATTGCTCTATATAAACATTCCTTACGAATTACGAAATCATGACTGGAAACTTACCGCTCTCACTAAAGCGCAAAGTATTCAATCACTGTATCCTCCCAGTACTAACGTACGGTGCAGAAACGTGGAGGATAACTAAAAGACTAGAGATGAAACTAAGGAGCGCGCAACGTGCAATGGAAAGAAAAATGATAGGGTAACGCTAAGAGATAAAAAACGAGCGGAATGGATCAGAGAACAGACAGGAGTAGCCGATATTATTATATCAATTAAAAGAAAGAAGTGGACCTGGGCAGGACATGTCATGAGGAGAACAGATAACAGATGGACAGTAAGAGCGACGGAATGGATACCAAGAGAGGGAAAACGCAACAGAGGCAGGCAAAGGGTTAGATGGAGCGATGATATTAAAAAGTTTGCGGGCGTAAAGTGGAACCAACTCGCTCAGGAGAGGGTGGAGTGGAAATCGATGGGAGAGGCCTTCGTCCTGCAGTGGACCTAAATAGGCTGATGATGATGATGATGATAAACATAGCTTGTGCAAGGCGTGTGTAGGGATCTGCATTCTAAAATGTACTGCTAAGCTGAAATAAATATTGGGTCGCATCGAGCTGCCGACATAACCCGCTGTGCCGATTTTGACAACCGACCACGACCATTTAATCATTTTGCTTCGAGTGTCACTTCCTGTTTTTTTTCTTTGGCACATGTTTGAGAAGACAGAGTTTCTGGCAGAATTAAACCACACATCGTGCTGCCACAGCCGACGTTATTAGATCACAGCTGAGCTCTGCCTGAATGTCGAACCATGGCCTCCGTGATCGGCAGCTGCCGTCGCCGATTGCCGAGGCCATGGTCGAACATCAAACAGCGGTGGCCCGGCGGAACGTAGTAACCATGGTGGTGTGGCGGGCGTCAGTGTGCGCGCTGCTGTGAATTTGGCTTTCCCTCAAAAGGATGCATTTTGCGCACGTGAGCCCTCTTGCCGAATGGGGGCGCGAGCGGCGCGTTCTGTCAGAGACGCAACTCTGTTCCCCAAGGGGAACATATACAGTAACTCTATTCTAGCTCACGATATGTGTGTCCTAATGGCAACAACTTACTCAGCAAGAGAACTTAAAGCAGGTCAGTCTTGAGGTGTGCATGTGCTTTGGTTAATGTTTCGTGGGCTTGCAGCCAGCAAGCCATTGTGCTGATTCCATGTAACTGAACTGCTTGTGTGGTTGTGTGCTAATGACAGTGAAGAGGGGTTTATAATTCAATGCTCTTGAGGCAAGTATGGCCATGCCAAGTTGTTATTGGAACATCACAATCAGGAGGAGACCTTGTGCTGGCCCACTAGTGGCATCACGCTGTCATGCTTCTGTTTCTTTTCTGCAGACCCTCTTAGATTTTTTTCACTATCACCATATATGCTTACAGAAAAAATTGGACAGAGCGAAAAAGGTCCTGAACCACCCTTCAAGCTTGGTGAAAAAACACCAAACCACTCGATGATTACTTGGAAAAGTTGTTCAAGACACCTTTAAGACATTTTTGTATCAATTACAACATCGCTGTAACAGAGTTCACCTATATATGGTGGGAAAACACAAGTTGGTTCATCCCAGCTTGTGAGGCACATGTAAACAAGTGTAATTCGTCTGTAAGTACCTGCAAAGCTGCGCACATTGTCAGCCTTTCTTGAACTGCGATCATTCTTGCCACACTTCTAATGACAACCATCGCACATTCTGTCTTGGCTTTCAGAGCAATTGTTGGAAATACTACATGCATTGTGACTAGGAAAGAGATGTTGATACTGCGCATTCTTTTTATGCTGAACAATAATCACTTTGTGCATTTGCTGCAAGGGAAAAGTAAAATAAACCTGATCCTCATGGCAATGTAAGATTCAGAGTCGGGAGTGTATTTGTTTAGTATGCTAATGGCGATGGCTAAGAACAACAGTGATTTGGTTAAAATTGGAGAAAAATTTACCTGATATGTTAGATGCTAATGTAGTACATTGGAGGAATAGAAAGATAATCTCAATCTTTTTTTATTGTTTTGTTTTATAGAGTAACAAATAATTTCATGTCTCTTTCTGTGGGGATTTTTCATTCTTAATGTTGTTAAATAAGAGATTCTTCTGAAATAACTTTTCATGCACCATGCTTTCGCTGGAGATATGTATGCATACAAGCTCTTCAATGCACAGGAATTGATGTCAGTTATTTTTATTCCTGTGCCTGTGGAGGATATTATGTTGGGTTGAGGATGTTGCAGTGGTCCTATGTTGTGGCACGTTTCCTTATCAACACGCATTAATACTGTAAATAAGTATATGGAGAAGCTGTGGATTTGTGAGCTTCATGTAGCTCTAACTGCTTCCTGCGTGTCAATGGCCATATGAGTTCACCACTGGTAATCTTCATTTTCACTTGGTGTGATAGTTGAGGCCTACTTGTGTTGCTCACTCCGGCAGCTTGACCAAGCCGTTTTAGTCACTTTTTGAGCAGCCGCGTCAGCTCTTCTACTTGGTGTACAAAGTTGGCTTATATTTCATTGAAAAGCTTGATGTCTTTAGATTTCAAATATGTACATTAAAAATAAATACAGAGGGAAAGTTTAGAGAAGGACGGCCGTGGAATAGACCTAATGACACAGGTTTTTTGCTGACTGTGTTTCAGTTGTGACAATATTTTAAAAAATCTACTAGCTATACAACAACGTTCTTTGCACAGCACCTTTAAGACATAGTTATCTACAGTAGAATCGATGATACGATTACGGTTCATGCGAATTTCGCGATGTTACGAATTTTAATGTTGTTTTCGACGGACTACGCTCTATAAAGTGCACCGTCATTCGGTTTTATACGAACACTTTCTCCAGCCATTGCGGGCGATACAAACGTGCGAAATGACCGCTTCACGTGAGCGACTCACTCATATTTTTGACTGCAGATTTTTTCCGCGAGTTCCTTACGACTTTGGACAGGAAAATGGCAGCGAAAAACAGAAAAATTTTGCTTTTCGTCGACCAGTGTTCGGCCCATCCCAAGGCTGCAACTTCAGCAATGTCGCCGTAAGGTTCCTGCCCACAAACACCAAGAGCCGTCTGCAGCGGCTGGATGCGGGAATAATCCGAAACGTGAAGCACCATTTCAAGGGATTGCTTGTGTGGAGGCTCCTGGCGAAAATTGAGCGCAAGGATGAAAACTTGCGGATTAGTCTGCTTGACGTGTTACATTTCTTGGCCATGTCCTGGGATAATGACCCAGGACACGATCGGGAGCTGCTTTCGCAAGTGTGGATTTTTCGCGGAATCGGATGTGGCTCCGACGGAAGAAAACCAAGAGCCTGACGACGATTTGCACATCGAGGGTTGGGAGAACCTTGAAACTCGAGCTTCGGCGCGAGACTTCGATCGTCACCGCAAACGACAACGTAGCGACCTGTGAGATGCGATCCATCGAAGAATTGGTCAACGAGGCAAAGGTGAGAGTGATGGTGAAGATGCCGGTGAGTGTGATCTCCTACCGTCAATGTCGGAAAACCTTGACGCCCTCGATGTACTGCGTCGCACCGCAAGCACCGGCAGCGTGAGTGAAGAAACCACAGCACGGTTTTATTCCTTTCAGGCGGCTTTCTTGAGGGACAGCGAAGTTAAAAAAGTTCAAAATGACATCATGGACTTTTTCAGCAAGAAGCAGTTGACCCCCAATAAAGTTCATGTTCATCTTCATGATCAGCTTTAACTTGTTTTGGCTCATACGAATACGGGATGATACGAATATTTTACGTGCTCCCTACGAATTCGTATCATCGAGATTCTACTGTAGTCAAGTTATACCCATGACACACGGACATGCTAAAGTACTTTAGGTAAGGGGACATCTACCGGAAAGGCGTTCATGCCCAGTGACACACGACAAAGGAGTATCTCCTTCTCGGCAAAGTTCCTTTACAGAAAGGTAGATTGGCGATGTACTTTTCGAGCGTAAAGCGCGTACTCTCGCCGACAGCGTACACGACTCGTAAACGGGAGAGAACATTTCACAAAATTACAACACCCCGCAAGTATTTTCTTGTCTTGTGTAAAAGCCTTTAGCCGTAATGAGGTTTGTCGGGCTGCAAAGATTTATTTTTACCGCACTCTCGAACGCTCACATCGCCGCCATGTGGGGTTCCCACGGTGTCATTTGCTTCTTCGTCGTGGCAGGGATTGCGCGTGAAATGAACAATCAACATTATAAGCCATCAGCAACAAAAATGATTTTTTACGTTCTGCAATTGCTAAAGGTAATTAAATGCGCAACTTTTTAAAGGTGTTCACTATCTTGCTGCTTTAACAAGCAGGGCCATTTTCTTGCGGTGTTCATCTTAGGAACAACCTAAAGAAGTTCATGTGCTGCCGTGTGTCATCGGCGCAACTACTTTCTGCAGAGGGTCCTTGAGAGTAGAAAAAGGGGTTCACTACAAAGGACTTTACTTTTGCCCGTCTGTCAGGGGTATCAAAGCAGCTGTGGAACTGCCACCTTAATGCAGTCGTAATGGAAAGCACATATCACAGCTGCATGGCATCGTGCATGAAATGCCTCGGCATGTGTTGATAGGGAACATTTACATTTTTGTAAATTGAGCCTCTTTGCCAAATACACTACATGTGTTTTTGGCAAACGGGCTCACATAAAGTTCTTGAGGTTTAATTACAAAACTTGAACGGCCTATTTTCCTATGTTTTAACTACAAAGAGAAATTATATGGGAGATATAATTTGTGCTAGCCCTGCAGTCATTTTCTATAATTAGTATGACAGGATGAATTACATTTTCGTGAGGCTAATGTTACGCTTGCTACTCATTAGAAATACACACTTTAGAATTATCTCATGAGAAATTAAATTTTTGTGGGAGTAGTCTTTGTTGTTCCCTTGGACTATGAAATGCTGGTGCTGTGGGGGCAGCCAGTTGTATTTATTTTGGGATCTGTAAATGCTTCTTTGTTGCTCATTTATCATTTAAATATGCACTCTATATATGTATAAACGTTGCTGGCAGGGGTGGCTAGATTCATTTTAAGTGCAAAACAGAAAGATATGCATGTATACTGCTGGTAAATGCATGTGGTAAAAAGCGTATATTTTTCCTGTATGCGTAAATATACATACAAGACGTGGTAAACATTCAAACTTGCTGTGTTGACATTTCTATTTTTCCATTGCATTCAAGGAAACAGTTTTTAGTTGTATGTGCAGTTAGGTATCTTCTGCTCTTTCTCTGTGTTACATCATTGGCTTATGCAAGAGTAGCTGAGATGCTGGTTTCGTTTTGATGTAGGAGCAGGTCCCATTGTGCCCTATGGGCTGCCCTGTGTATGGGAGCTGCTGCGTTTTCTTGCCAGCCTGCTGTATGTGCCTGAGGCTGTGGGCCACAGCCAGCAGCATCAGCAGAGCCTTGAGATGATGATCCACTCCGGTCTAAACCTGCTTGCGGTAGCTCTGGAGAGTGGTGCTGACCATATCAGCTCCTTTCCTTCCTTACTCAGCCTGGTCAAGGATGATGTGTGCCGAAATTTGCTCATGGTAAGTACTGACAGCTCTTTTAATTGTATTCTGTGCTTGTTCTCATGAATTAGCCATCAGATGACTGACGTGTATTCAGGCTTAGAAGCCTGGGGTTTTGGATTTATAGACCCTCATGGAGATGCCTAAATATTCATAAAATCTCACTTAAACTTTAGAAACAACTGCAATATTTTGTGCGGCTGTCTGATTCTTTCTGATGGAGTAGTTTTTAAACAGCTAGGTTCCTCAGTAATCGTATTGCAGTCGAACTTAGTTGTAATTAGGTCATGTCTAACATGAAAATACCTTTATTATATCTAGTGAAGCCAAGAGACAATGAAGCCAAAGAAGGCACAGGGGACGTCAATTTTAGTTTGAACTGCAGGGTAGTAGTTATGGTGTAAATGGAAAGAATGTAAAGTGGACAAGCACACGTCGATAGGGGCTCAACCTTTGGATAAAGTGTCCAGTGCTCTTTCAACTGACTTACGATGGTGGTTGTTCACTCGTACACTTTATTATATCTGGCATATTGTAATCCTTTACAGTGTAACCCACTTATAGCGATACTGGTTTTGAAGGGGTCCTGAACCACTCCCAAGACGTGGTAAAAAAAAAAAAACATTTTCTGTGGATAGCATATGCTACAATGAATAGCTCAGCCAAATTCTGCAGTCATGTGTGGTACACAAAGTTCATGAGTGGAGCACAAAGTTGCCACTTACTCAGGGGCCCTGTTATCAAAGGCTACTCCTCACTTTCTTCTAATTTGCTCTATTTCATCATAAAGCAGGCTTCTGCTATTGGATGATAGCTAATATTCATTAACCAATTTGCTGCTGCCTGCTGAGTGCATGTGTGGACGCTCCGTACTGAGTGTTTTTTCACTGAAAGTGCATGTGTGCCATATGCTCACTTTTCTTTGTGTTGTGAGTGCCTAGGCGAAGTATTTGCCGGAAATATACAGCATAGACTGTTTATAACGTAAGTCGCCGGAATCACGTATACCCGCACTATAAGCTGTACCGCACTATAACCAAAACAACATTTTCAAATGTCTACATGTGTGTAAAAACCGTCTAGCAGGTAGTGGCGCGTGTTAGACATTCGAAGCGCACGACTGGGCTACTTTCACCCGCTTTAAAAAAAAAGGATATTTCAAAGATATAAGTCCACGGCCGTGCTGTACAAAAATGAAAAGAAAAAAAAAAGTGCTATAGCGACATCGCTGTTTATGTGGACTTCCTGCAAAACCGGACTGCACAGAAATGGGAACCGATTACAGCATGCTATGGTTCATTTTCTCCGACATGTGTGTGATGTCAAAAACGTGGTGACCGCAAACTGCCATTCAAGTGGTGCACCTGCCATCCACACCCACGCTTCCGTTGTTGAAATGATTCGTCGCGTTTTAAATGTGGCCGCCATGAACCACAGTCGCCTGCGGCACCCTGTCTGCAGCCAGCACCGAAAACTTAGCACTCGTTAGGCCTAGGTTGTGGGGTCACGGGTGGCGTGCTGCATGGTAAGCTTGCCCTTGACAACACAGGGATCAGGTGCATAAAAAGTCATGCTTGCGGGGTGCTTAAAGGGTAGTGCGCGTGAAATGATTAAAAAAAAAAAGAAGAACTGGAGACAAACAGCGGTAACGCGGAACTCATGCGATCGCGGGCGCACATTCGGAGCTGACATACGGCCGTAGTAGCATTCTCCATTGCCTTGGAAATCCTATCAATCCTATCCTCACAGGCCGTGCCCATGATGCGAAGCTGCCGTGGCCTTTTTTTTTCTCTACCCTCCGCTCCTTGTTCATTTGTTCCACACTTTTGCCTGTTTCATGATGATTCGTTGCGCTCTTCTCGGGCAGCGCACTTCCATAGTGAAGCCTGCTCACTACCTCAATTGACCATTTCCAAAAATCTAAGCTGGCTTTCCTGCAAGGAGGTCTCCTAACCGAAAACTCTCGCCCACAAATTCCTTTCCTGCTCTAAGTGTGTTCAAGTCTGCACATTCGTCACACCATTCACACTGTTCAGCACCCGTCCCTGCCTTTCCTCCCTTTGGCATCTGCCCCTCTCTTTGTAAATCGTTGAACTTTTTGTGAGACCGCTTCCTCCCCACAAAATTTCGGAGAAGCTTTTGTGCTGCTCCTGCACCTCCGATGGAGGGTGCAGACGTGAACGCCCTTAAAGCAGGAAAGCAATCTGTAGACAAGAGTTTTTGGTTGGGAGACATCCTTGCGGGAAATTCAACTTACAAATTTTTGCAAATGGTCATTTGTCCGCGGATTTCCCGGCAGCTGCATTATAACTGGTCTTTCATCTCACGGAAGTGCACAATAATTGGTATGTGTATACGTTAGGTACTATGGGAGGGTAAACGGGGGTCAGAAAAAACTGCATTATAGCCGGTCCTGCGCTATAAGCGGTTACATTATAAGTGGTCTCAGCTGTATATAAAAATGCATTTTAAGGTGAAAGCCTCATAAGCCTCATTGGAAGGCGTGCTTAAACTGCCTTGGCGTCGGCTTGAATGGTAGAGTATAAAATGTATAATGAATATCACGTGGCTCAAGCAAGGCTAGAAGCGAATGAAATCATGCCAGCCATCTGTAAGAGATGACTAATGATTGCTAAAGTTAACAATAGGTTGATCAGTCATTGTAGATTGGTTAAATATTGTCACGTGGTCGCGATGCACGCAGTGCTCAAGGCGAAGTGTGCAGAACTCAAGCGATGTCAGGCGAACTGTTTATTGGGCGAACTTATGCCCAGCAAAACAAAGCCAATGACAATGCACAGCAATAGCGGCGTGAACAGTCATCAGTCGACGGAAAGACTGACAAAAGGCTAAATGCACCCGATTTTATACACACGTCATAATGCATTTTTGCATTATCTCTGAAATTCTAGAAGACACTTAAATGTGCACGTCAGACATGCAAAGCTTTAAGAACAGTCAACATGGTCCGCAAGGCGACATGCAAGGTAAACGTGGCCTGCGCTGGGCGTAACAGGAAGTGAAAACGGCACTCACCGCAAACAAGCACGCGTGTCACAAGAAAGTGATAACGGCTTTCCACTTAAACAAACCAAGACAACTGTATGTGTTGTAGTGGGGAACCACGAACCCACGCAATACAGTGGGACACGGCCTGAGCAAGAGGTGTGAGCCTTGATCTCGAGCTGTCGATGCTGGCCAGAACTGCGACTGCTGTCATCGTTGTACTGCCTGACCATCGGCTATCTAAAGCTAATAAACCCCCTTCCAAAGTGGTGGAGGTGCGGGGTACTCCAACCTGGAACTACGAAGTCGGACGCTGCCTGTTATCCTGACTATGGCAGACGAACCCGCCCAGCTGGCAGCCCCCCAACCTCCGCCTGTCATCGTAACCGGCGCACTGCACCAGTGTGACCCGCCTTTTTTCAACGTAACCGATGACTACGATGTGGAAGATTGGCTGGCGACATTCGAGAATGTGAGCTGCCACAATAAGTGGGACGACCCTTCAAAACTGCAGAATTGTGTCATTCTATTTAAAAGACTTAGCAAGCCTGTAATACCGCAACCACAAGTCTGACTTTGCTACATGCAGTGCGTTCAAGAAGCGCTTTGCAGACGTGTTCGACCGCCCTGCTGTGCGCAAGCTACGTGCTGAACAGCGCCTCCGTGCATGAGCACAGCAGCAGGGGGAAACATTTACCAATTACATTGAGGACATCATCGACCCCTGTAAGCGCCTGAATCCATCATCGACAAAGCAAGAGAAGATTAAGCACATCTTGAAAGCCATTGATGATGATGCCTTTCAAGTGCTGCTGGCTAACGACCCACACACCGTGGCTGAGCTTACGACCTTGTGCAATAGCTTCGACGAACTGCGTAAACAGCGCGCCTTAGTTCAGCGGCCTACCACAATGGACGACCTCGCCGCCTTAACCATCGCTGGAGACCACAACACACTGCTGTTGCAAATCAAAGAATACGTGCAGGAAGAAGTGGCATGGCAGCTTTCCTGTGTATCGCACTTGCCGATGCCGGACGTGCCTACGCGCGATCTAGCACCGTCTATCAGAGACGTTATTCAGGAGCAGGTTTCCAAGGCGCTGCCATCTGCTTCGCAGCCTGCACTTGTTGCCACACCACTCACTCACGCGGCTGCTGCTGCGAAACCACCACGACAGCTGCCAGCGTTGGCCCCTCAGACCTTTCGGCAGCCACCGATACCATATCCTAGTGCACAGCAGCATATCGTAAACCCCTGGCGGACTGATGACAACCGACCGATATGCTACGCTCGCGGAATTCCAGGTCACGTTGCACGACTGTGTTATCGGCGGTTCTCTGCAGCTCCTAGGGCACACTGATTCCGTGACTATTCTTTTCGGCCCCCATGTTACATGCCGCCTGCAGTCTACTCACGAGGCCTCCCTCCTGACCCAGACTTCCAACCCTTCCCCTCCTGCCGCTCATCCTCACCTCGTCGTTGCTCTCTATTGCCTATGTGTCACCGACCCAGCACTAATGAGACGGAAAACTGACTGTCGCAGCTACAAAGGCATGAGCTGCATCGTCGGCGACCTGTGTAAGTCCTCGCTTGTCCCCCGCAAACGTAATCGAAGTTTTTGTTGAAGGTGTACGAACACTTGTGCTCGTGGATGCAGGTGCTACTGTATCTTTGATTACTCAGAAACTTTGCCGCTCTGTTTGTAGAGTGACAACACCACCTACAGGGTTTCTCCTCAGCACTGCAAGCGCACAGCAGATTCGCCCAGTTGCAGCATGTACAGCCAAAGTCGTCATTCGAGATGTGTTTTACACAATTCCATTTCTTGTGCTAGCTTCGTGTTCACATGACGTGATCCTCGGATAGGATTTTCTATCCCGCCATCGCACCGTCATAGACTGCGCTCGCGCTCAGGTGGAATTCTCTGTATTTTGCGATGCACCTTTCGCCGATGATCCCATACTTGGTGTCGACAAGCTTGTTGTGGCTGCTGACATTGACGTTCCCCCTCATAGTGCTGTCGTTGTTCCTGTTTACTGTCCCGCCCTTTCTGACACTACAGTTCTGTTCACGCCGTCAGATGCATTTAGTCGTCGCCACAACGTGTGACTGCCGTTTGCCGTCCTAGAGCTTCACCATGATGCCTCTGGCATCATTGTTTCCAATGCCACATCATGCCTTCTGACGTTGCACCGTAATGAGACGGTTGGCCATGTTCAGTCAGTCGACAGTGGTATTATTGTGCCTATTGATACATCCGAGCCGAGTCGGAGCCCTGAGCTGAACGCGTTCACATCACCCCCTGCTACTGAAGCCATCTCCTCGGACATATTTCTCCATTCCATTGACAGCGACCTCGCTCCGGATCAACGTACGCATCTTCTTACCCATCTCAACGAGTTTTGAAGTTCGTTTGACTTACCCCAAGCAACATTAGGTCGAATGGACGCCATTGTTCACAGAATTGACACTGGGACCAACACCCCTTTGTGCCAGTGCCCCTACCGGGTATCACCAGCGGAGCGTTGTATAATTACCAAGCAAGTTAATGACATGCTTCAGCGTGGCGTCATCAAGCCTTCTTGGTCATCCCCTGTGGTGCTGGTCAAGGAAAAAGGATGGCTCTATTAGATTCTATGTGGATTACTGGCGCCTCAACAAAATCACTAGAAAAGATGTTTACCCTCTCCCCTGCATCGACGATGCTCTCGATTGTCTACAAGGCACTGAATTTTTTTCTTCACTCGATTTACGATCGGGTTATTGGCAAGTCCCGATGGCTGAGTGTGATTGTCCCAAGACAGCGTTTGTCACTCTGGATGGCCTGTATCAATCCACAGTGATGCCATTTGGACTTTGCAATGCGCCGGCAACATTTGAACGAATGATGGACAGCGTTTTACGAGATCTAAAATGGCAGATATGTTAGTGTTATCTAGATGATGGCGTCGTGTTTGCCCCGATTTTGCTACACATCTTGCTCGCATGCAAACAATACTCCAGTGCCTTGCCAACGCCAACCTTCAACTCAACCTCAAGAAGTGCCACTTCGGGGGGCCCTTGAGCTCACTATATTAGGCCATGTTGTGTCAAAAGCTGGAATTCTTCCTGATCCTGACAAACTTCGAGCCATTGCCGAGTTTCCTAAACCAACTACAGTCAAAGAATTACGGAGCTTTGTTGGCGTATGCTCGTATTTTCGTCGCTTTGTCCGGAACTTTGCCTGCATCATCGTACCCCTTTCGAAGCTGCTCGCTGGCCCTGGTGACCTTTCGAATTGGACTCAAGCTTTCGACGACACCTTTACCACATTATGACAACTGCTTACCGCCAACTGAAGTACACACAGACGCGAGTGGTGTCGGCCTTGGTGCAGTACTTGCGCAACGCAAACCCGGCTTTTCAGAGTATGTCGTCGCTTATGCTAGCCGTGCCTTCACCAAGGCGAAAGCCAACTACTCCATAACTGAAAAGGAGTGCCTCGCTATTGTGTGGGCAATAAGCAAATTCCGTCCATACTGTCTGGCCGTATAATACGGCCAGACTTTTGACGTGGTGTCTGATCATCACGCACTCTGTTGGTTGGCTTCCCTGAAGGATCCCTCCAGTTGTGTTGGACGTTGGGCTCTTCGCTTGCAAGAATTTGACATTCGCGTGGTGTACCAATCGGGTCGAAAGCACTCTGATGCAGACGTGCTCTCTCGGTCTCCCCTGCAATCGCCTGACGAGCTGCAGACCAATGGTGTCTTTCCTTTGGCTGCTCTTACTGCCACAGACATGCCATCTGAACAGCAGGAAGACCCTTGGATAGCCTCTCTACTGAATATTCTTTCAGCCTCCTCCCATTCTGCATACCCACGTGCCCTTTGCCGCCAAGCCACACATTTTACAATACGGGACGAGCTATTATATCGTCGCAACTATCACACCGACGGCCGCAAGTGGCTGCTTGTCATCCCTAGCCACATGAGATCAGACTTTTGCGCATACTTTCACGCTGATCTTCAACATGCTCACGCTGGTGCCCTCAAAACGTATCAACGGCTCTGCCAACGTTATCACTGGCGCTGGCATGTACATGTTTGTTCGTAAGTACATTCGTTCCTGCCCATCGTGTTAACGACGGAAGACATCCCCTCATTCGCCCGGACTCCTCCAGCCCTTACCTTGTCCTGCACGCCCTTTCGACCGTGTTGGGATAGATCTTTACGGACCACATCCGAGCTCGGTCTCTGGCAAAGATGGGTGATTGTCGCTGTGAACCATCTCACTAGGTATGCGGAGACAGCCGCACTCCCTTCCGCTGGTGCTTGTGACGTAGCTAACTTCCTCTTACATCATTTCGTCCTCTGCCACGGTGCGCCACGCGAACTACTGAGTGACAGAGGGCGTGTATTTTTGTTCGACGTGCTTCAAGAGCTCCTTCGTGCATGCCGCACAGTTTCACCGCATGTCTACTGCCTACCATCCTCAGACAAACGGCCTCACAGAGCGCTTTAATCGAACCCTGGGGGACATGCTCGCCATGTACATAAATGATGACCACTCCAATTGGGACGTGATCCTTCCCTTCGTGATGTACGCCTATAATACCGCGACACAGTCTACCACAGGTTTTTTTCCGTTCTTCCTCCTATGTGGCTGCGAACCGTGCACCACACTCAACACTATTTTGCCGTATTGCCCGGACGCCTCCGAATTCAGCCACATTTCTGAAATTGCCCAGTATGCCAAAGAGTGTCGTCAGCTGGCCTGCTCATTCACTATGGACAATCAAGCCCTTCAAAAAGATCGCCATGACCGTGATATCTCTGTGGAGACTTTCGCCGTTGGCTCCCACGTCTGGCTCAGACTACCCTGCCACTCCCCCGGCCTCAGCCCCAAGTTTGCTCCTAAGTACCATGGCCCTTACCGCATCATCGAGTGCCCCACTCCCGTCACCTTCGTCATCGAACCCATCAACCCTTCCTCTAATAAGAGCCGTCTAGGCCGCCAGGTGGTACATGTGAGCCATCTTAAGCCGTATCACGATCCACTTATTGTACCATCGCCTTGAGTCGCCAGGATGGCTCCTCTTCACCGCCGGGGTATTGTAGTGGGGAACCATGAACCCACACAATACAGTGGGACACGGCCTCCGTAAGAGGCGCGAGCCCTGATCTCGAGCTGTCGACGCTGGCCAGAACTGCGACTGCTGTCATCGTTGTACTGCCTGTCCATCGCCTATCTAAAGCTAATAAACCCCCTTCCAGTGTCAATATACTATATGACTTGAAAGTGCGGTGTTCTAGGAGACCTTGATAGAAGTTGAACCGAAGACCTTGCTTGGATTTAGGTGGAATAAGATATAATTAGATGAAAAAATTACAGCACATCCACGGAGTGAATGATGATGAGTGGGCGAAGCTCGGGAGGTTCATCGTAGATCGTGCCGAGTTCTGGATTAATTTAGTTAACGCGCACGCTACGAATCCTCATGGTTCAACTATGCACAAGTGAAATCTCCCACCGGCACTTCATTGCAAGTCAAGATCCAGTGCCTATATATATATATATCTATATATATATTGTAAAGAAGAAAGGGAGACGTAGACACAGCGCCTTTTCTGCAGGCCGGCTGTTCTATTCTGACCTCCTCGTCTTTCTCTTCGCCTGCTCCTCTTGCACTTCGCTCCTCTAGCGCGAGCGTCTTCGGCACGGCGAGCTCTCTGTTTTTATACATTACACTCGGCCACGACTGCGAGTGACAGTAACGGGCGAAACTGTCTCTGGAGGGCGGCACTGACTGTGTCGCGCTGGACGGTTTCGACGTAGCCCCGACTTGGCTTTGAGAGCTGCGAAGACAGCCTCTGGTGGCCGGCACTGACTGTTCCGTGGCGGGCGGTCCCGGAAACGCCGAGTACTCACTCGGAAACTTGCTAGCAATGGCTCCGGCGGGCGACATTGACTGTGTCGACGCGGTCGTTCTTGTCCACAAGGCAGCAAGCCCTGTTGAGCCGCCAAACCAAGTTCGGGTGGGCGACACTGGCTGGCTCGTGGTGGTCGCTGCAGGTTTCGGCCACGCTGCGATCTAACGGGGTGACCTCCTGAAGACAGAAGTGGGCGGCAGTGGCTGCTAAGGCGCAGTTTTGCAGGCCCTTCACGCGTGCCTTGTCTTTTCCTTGAAAGTGATGTAGCACTTTCCTGAAAGTAGGCTGAACCAACGGACCCCGACGACAACCCTCCCGAAGGAGAGGCGCCCAAGTACCGGGGTGCGGGTGCGACGCCCAAGCCAGGAGCAGACCCCGGCTGCAGTGGCGGGTCCCCGACAAAAGCGGCCTTATCCGCGGCACAGACACTGCCACCCCCTGGAAGGGCACCGCAGGGCGAACCGGGAACCCCAACACGCTCGGCCAATGACTGCCCCAACGACCGGGGGCGTGACCGCGAGCCTCCTTGGCACGTTCCCTGGACGGCATCACCTCCACACAGGTCAGAGTGAGGCTCCTCGGCGAACAACAATGTTTCATGATGCGCACGGTGTTCAGGGGGCGCCATGGAAGTGGTTAGAGATGGCTGGTCCATGGCATCTGACTCACATGGCGGCTGGGCAGGACCACCAGTGTAAACAGGGTCCGAGCGCCGTGGCTGGAATTCAGTCTCTTGTGTTGAAAGCTGAGTCGAAGAACAAATCCCGGGACCGATCAGCACGTCAGGGCAGGCCCTGATGCTCTCTGGCGATGAGCTGCAGTCCGAAGCCACAGCCTCGAGGTAGCGCTCCTCCTGAGCTGCTTCCTCGGTAGTGTAGTTCAAGGGACTGTTGGCATGGACATGGGGAAGCGGGCCAAAAGCCGCGATGAACTTGACACACCATTCCTGCCAGGTCTTCTGCCTAACGCCTTGGTAGCGATGCCAGGCCACGGCACGTTCTCCAAGGTGGCTGAGGGCCACCTGGAATTTCTGTTGGTCCGACCAGGCATACTGAGTCCCGAGATGGTTGATGTGATTGATCCAGAGGATCGCGTCGTCCTGGAAAGCATGGAACTCCGGGATCATACATGCACTCGGCGATGGTGATGCCGCACAAGATAATCCGGGAGTTACCATGCCGAAGACATTCAGTTGCTCGAATAGCAACGACATGGCCCGCATGACGTCAGTGAGTTGACCGACCGAGGCATTCGGGTAACCATGGTCGGCGGCCGCGGAAAATACGGCGGGCTCTGTCCTCCCAACGGCGGTGTCCAAGTCCGAGGACGCTTGGACAGCGTCCCTGTGCGGCTCATGTGCCGACGTAGGTCTAGGCGAGGGGGTGTTACCACAGGAAGCGTGAGCGCCATCCCGTGGTAACAGGAGGCCCTGCGTGGGTGTGGGTCCCATAGGTTCTTCCGGCGGCAGAAGGGTTGCGGGGTCCATGGTCGCGTAATCCTGGACGGCGTCCCTGGACTGGAGCACCTGCTGCGCCGATGACCCGCGAGGACGCCCTCAGCGTCTGTCTTTTGTCGACTGCGCCATTGTAAAGAAGAAAGGGAGACGTAGACACAGCGCCTTTTCTGCAGGCCGGCTGTTCTATTCTGACCTCCTCGTCTTTCTCTTCGCCTGCTCCTCTTGCACTTCGCTCCTCTAGCGCGAGCGTCTTCGGCATGGCGAGCTCTCTGTTTTTATACATTACAATATATATATATATATATATATATATATATATATATATATATATATATATATATATATATATATATATGGGTTGCCGGTGAATGCTTCTCCAACGCAAGCAGTCGGTATTTCTCAATCAAGAAACTCGCTAAGTGACGCTACCTGCGCCAATGTTGTCTCTCGTGGGTGAGGGCGCGTTCTCCTTCTTTGCGAGCTGGTAGAGCGTTCCTCTAAGAAAGAGCGTTTCCATAGCCAACGCGCGCCTTTCGCTCTCTCTCTGTCTCTCTCTCTCTCTCTCTCACAAGACAGCAGAGGCACGCGCCGAGGGCGAGCGCGTGCCTCCCGGCATGCGGGTTACGCCTGACGACTGGCGCCTGATGCGGGACAAGGTTAGACTAAGAGGAGCTTCGCCCCTAAAAAATCGACTAAGCCAGATTAGGGCAAGTCAAAGTAGACTAGTATGGATTGAGGTAGATAAGGCAGATCAGGGTTGTTTAAGACAGACTAAAGTCAATGAACATGGAATAAAGCGAGGGTGGACTAAAGTGGATTGATATGGATTACGGCAGAATAAGGTGGATTGGAGTTATAAGATGGGTTTAGGCAGGCTATGGTAGATTAAGGTGGATTAACTCATTTACTTCCAAAGCCAGTGGCTGCCAACTGCCGGCCACCTCCGCCAAGGCCAAACTGTGATAAGCCGGCAATTTGCCGGCTTTCAGGTAAAGCATCATTTATAAAAGACTCTGGTAGGAAGCGCTTTTCTAACACTCTTGTCTGGCGGTTTCTTCTTTTTTATGCCATATAGACGTAGTTGTCCATATCTTCGAACTCGGTTGTCTAAAAAAAAAAAAAGAGGAAAAGAAGGTTGCCGGCTCTGCTTTCACTGTCTAGTTGTCCGCTGCGCCTGAAACATGGTTTCACGAAAGAATGGCTTCGCGTGTAAGGAAATTCTCGAACTCGTCCTTTAAAGTGGTGACGACAGTGACTGTACTGATGATGTAGAAGCTATCTTGGACCAAGAAAGTAGCCGCGATAAGACTGACGGTGAGAAGAGCAGTGATTGTGAAAGCTATGTGTGTATCGTCAAGCCTGTTTGCTTTAAGACCATCCACATTCGCAAGGCCCTCTGAGTGCATTCCTTCCGGGACACATTCCCGAATTAAATAAAGCAAAAGGTATTAAAATCGGAACACAACACCTAGAGTTGTGGAGGTTTCTTTACAACGCTCACAGGAATGGGCGCCGAAGCCACGGAAGCGAATGGGTTAAAGCGAATTAGAGTGAATTAAGGTGGATTGCATGTATTAAGGTGATTACCATACTTACTCACGTAATGAACCCACTTGCATAATGAACCCACCCCCACTTTTGTCCTTGAAAAAAAAAAAATCTATTTTTTACTGTGTTTATGTCTTCATTTGCTTTTGATATGATTGCTAGTGTCTTTGATGATAGAAACAACATTAAATCATGCCATTATGTGTCAAAACAGTGACTCTGTAAAAGTTAAAAGATAACTTATGGATCATGCTGAACAATTGCTAGCAGGGTGAGCGCGAACGACGCGGGTCAAAATTTAAAATTCGTGCGTTTTTGCGGGGCAGCGCCATCTGTCCAACACAGAAGAAACCTTCTTGCTTATTGTGCCACGCAAACGCAGTGGCATGCAAACAAAACAACAAAGTGCAGCGGCACACTGCGCACTCGCAACGTGGAACTGCTGGGACGTCAAACGTTTGTGGGCTGCCATCCGTCGCTGCTGCTTTGTTGTTGTGTTTAATGAGGTGAACTTCGTTGGACACCTGCTGCATAGGTGCGATAGGCTGGTGCACTGGCTACACGGCCGGTTTTAAACTCAAGGTGGTGGAACATGCGCTGGAGCACGGGAACCGTGCTGCTGGACGACACTTTACCGTCGACCCGGTGCACGTACGATACTGGAGGAAGCAAGAGGAAGAGCTTCGAGCTACAAAAAAGGATCGTCGCGCATTTCCCGAGCCAAAACAAGGGAAGTTCCCTCTTGCAGAGAGCGAAGTGCTCGAATATGTTAAGAGACTCCGTGATGAGAGATGTGCCGTATCCCACGAGATTATTCAAACCCATGCGCGGGCCACGGCCAGGAGTCATGGTATTCCCGCCACTGAATTCAAGGCCAGCAGTGGTTGGACAGCAAGATTTATACACCGAAATGGGCTGTGCCTTAGGAGGCCCACAACGTTATGCCAGCAGCTGCCGGCCGACTGTGAACTAAAAGTACAGAATTTTCACCACTTCGTTTTCCAAATCCGCCAGGAAAAGAAGTTCCTACTTTTCCATTCCCAGATTGAGAACACCAATCAGACTGCACTTATCTTGGACTTGCCGTGAAGCAGCACAGTGGAATTCAAAGGTTCGAAAAATGTACATGTGAGGACAACGGGTGCCAAAAGCAGCGTTGCACGGTGATGTTGGCGATAACAGCTGACTGCAGGAAGCTGCCCCCATTCGTTATCTTCAAGAGGAAGACTCTTCCTAAGAATGGCCTTCCACCCGGCATCCACGTCCGGGCTCAGGAAAAGGGCTGGATGTCGGTGGAACTGATGGTGGACTGGTTGAAGACAGCTTGGAGACGACGACTGGGTGCTCTTCTTTTACCGTTGTTGCTCGTCGTCGACAGCTTCCGCGGCCATCTTGAGGAAGGCGTATGGCGCCGCATGAAGGAAATGCATACAGACATCACTGTGATCCCCGGTGGCCTGCCGTCCCTAGTGCAGCCCCTTGACATTTCCATCAATAAACCTTTTAAAGACAACATGCGGCGGCTATACGTGGAGTGGATGGCCAACGGCAATCACGACCTGACTCCTGCAGCTAAGATAAGGAGGCCGTCTATCGAGATGCTCTGCAGCTGGATTCTGGAGGTGTGGAGCAGGTTGCGAGCAATATGATCGTCTGCACCTTCAAGAAGACTGGCATTTCCAACAGACTGGACAGCACTGGTCCGACAGCGACGATGCAGCAACAGCAAGCGACATAAGCGAGGAGGAGAGTGACAGCCATAGTTGCGACTAGGAATGCCAAAAAGTGGCTGGTTGGTGGCATCAACAAAACAAATTCTTTTTACATACAGCGAAACTTCACTTCAGTGAACTTCAAGGGACCCCAAGAAAAAGTTTGTTAAAGTGAAAGTTTGCTGAACTGAAATACATATGCGGCATCTTGTTATCAGGAGTTAAAGAAAAAATCAGTTGTTGAAATTAACTTTAAACCCTTCTACTTGCAATTCTGCTTATTTGAATGTCCATTTCGGCTTATTTAGCACATTCTGAAGAAACCAGTAGTTTTTACTGCACTTTAAGACTGCAGGGGTGATAAATTCAGTCACTGCGTCCAAGCTCTCATAAATCTTTTCCGGCACAACACTAACGCACCCAAAAAAACGATTCAACCATCAAATGCTTGTGTCAAAGCCAACGACATCGATAGGTGCTGTGAATCCCACAGCTTTCTCCACAGCCTGAAACCGGAGTGTTTCTGGTTCGTAAATCCCTTAGCCATGCGGCAACAGCGTCGTTTACTTTACTGAGATACTGCGGCTGTGGCTCCGTTTGGTTACAAAAATATGTACGTAGCCAGCCAATCTAGTGCATAGACAAAGGGTTCTGACTGTTCATTACGCAGTGTGAAATGCTGTTACCAGGCGTCAAATAATGGCCTCTGCATTGAGCGCCGGTGTGGAAGTTATCGCGAAGGCCATGATAAAACAGTGCTACACAACGTGCGGTTGTACCTGTGATCAATATGACTTGGAAGGCATTGAATGGTGCCATAAAATATGTTCGTCGAACTGGAATGCGTTCGGCACTATATTTCGTTAGACTGAAATGCATTAGCATTGGGTCCAATGATGTTTCGGCACGGGATGTAAAAAAAGTTCGTACAACTGAATACAGTAGAATCTCGATACAAATTCGTAGGGAGCACGTAAAATATTCGTATCATCCCGAATTCACCCGAATTTTCTTGCTGTAAAAGTCCATGATGTTCTTTTGAACTTTTTTAACTTCGCTGTCCCACAAGACAGCCGCCTGAAAGGAATAAAACCGGGCTGTGGTTTCTGCACTCACGCTGCCGGCGCTTATGGTGCTATGCAGGACATCGAGGGCATCAAGGTTTTCCGACGTTGACGGTAGGAGATCACACTCGCCGGCATCTTCACCATCACTCTCAGACTCGGTATCCTTTGCCTCATCGACCAATTCTTTGATGGATCGCAGCCCACAGGTCGCGACGTTGTCATCCGCGGTGACGAAGTCTTGCGCCGAACCTCGAGTTTCAAGGTTCTCCCAACCCTCGATGTGAAAATCGGCGTCAGGCTCTTGGTTTACTTCCGTCGCAGCCGCATCCAATTCCGCGAAAAATCCACGCTTGCGAAAGCAGTTCGCGATCGTGTCCTGGGTCACATTATCCCAGGACATGGCCAAGAAATGTAATGCGTCAAGCAGGCTAATCCTCAAGTTTTCATCCTTGCGCTCAGTTTTCGCCAGGAGCCTCCGCACAAGCAATCCCTTGAAAGGGTGCTTCACATTTCGGATTATTCCCGCATCCAGCGGCTGTAGATGGCTCGTGGCGTTTGCGGGCAGGAACCCCACGGCGACATTGCTGAAGTTGCAGTCTTTGGGATGGGCTGAACACTGGTCGACGAAAAGCAAAATTTTTCTGTTTTTCGCTGCCATTTTCCGGTCCAAAGTCGTAAGGAACTCGCGGAAAAAATCTGCAGTCATCCATGCTTTTTTATTTCTCTCGTACAAGCAGGGCAAACGTCCTGCCAATCAGAAGCACCTTGGTTGTTTTGATTTACCTATGACGGTAAGCGGAATTTTTTCAGAGCCGTCAGCATTTGCGCAAAATAGCGTGGTGACACATTCCTTACTTTTCTGGCCACCCTGGCAAGCCTGGCCTTTCACCCACAAGCTTCACTCCAGCTGCAGGTTGAAAAAGAGTCTGGCCTCGTCAGCGTTAAACACGTCGCGTGGTGTGTAGCCTAAAATCAGCACTGGCAGTGTGTTCAGCTAGTCACTGACATGAGACTCGTCTACTTTCTTTGCTTCTAGTCCGTGCCTCTCTTTAAAACGGTGCAGCCATCCGCCGGAAGCTTGGAAATCGTCGATACCAAGAGAAAGCGCAGTGTTGTCTGCCTTTTCGCGTAGCACCTTGCCGTGCACGTTGACGCCAGCTGCTGTCACTTCGCGAAACCATGTCAGCAGGACCTCTTCCAGCTTCACATGTGTAGCCGTCTTTGCTTGCTTGACATTAGCGCCAAATTGCTGGGTGTTCCTCAAGATGTCTCGATGCCCAACAACGGTGCAGAGCGTTGACTGTGCTATGCCCAACTCTTTCGCCAAGTCAATGCGTTTTTTCCTTGGTGTTTTCGTCGACCTTCCCCAGAATTTCAATTTTCTCCTTAAAAGAAAGGGCCTTCCGCTTCCGAGACATGTCAACGAATGCTTCGGTCTTCCAGTACGTGCAGCAACTCTCAAACGTTGTGCACACGGCCGTTGCAGCAGCAAAACGGGCGTCTTTATGTGCACCCGCACCAGAGCTGCCAGGGAAGGGCTGACGTACAAAACTTCTCAGGCACGTGACCCAGCCTGGAAACAAGAAATATTGAATGGGACGCCCACATTCCTTGCCCCCACTCTCCTCCTCGCACGCTCGTTTCCCGAGCCAGCGTGCCAGAGAGGTTTTCTCTTTCTCATTGGTGGGGTGCAGTGTGGCTCTGGATGGGTTTGCTGCTCACGGGGAAGAGAGATTTCGCCACTTCTATGCGCTGCGGGGGCAAAGAGGTGAAGGCAAGCAGGGTGTAAAAAAACCGCCGGCAGCCATGGGGGCCACTCTCCCACTTTGAGTCAGTCGCTCGCGTGAAGTGGTCATTTTGCACGTTCCTATCATCTGCAATGGCTGGGGAAACTGTATAACACCGAATGACGGCACATTTTATACGACGTAGTTCATCCAAAATACATTAAAATTCGTATCATCGCAAAAATCGCATCAACCGTAATCGTATCATCGAGATTCTACTGTAGTTCGTTTAACTGACGTTTGTTAAAGTGGTATTTTACTGTACATTGCGTACAGGCTCTTACATTTGAAAAGGTGAGGTTTTAAAAGCCAGTTTCTGAACACTGTCATGCAAAATTTCAGCTCATATAACTACCGGAATTTCTTACTCCGTTTAATGAACTCTCCCCCCAAGTTGGTATGAACTTTTCTGAAAAAAAAAAAGTGGGTTCATTACGCGAGTAAATACGGTAACTCTTTCAGTACAGTGGACGAGTGCCCGATTTCTAGTGCATCCACAAAAAATTTTTTTCTATTGAATAACGACATATTTATCATTTGTATACATTAAATTATAGCTTATTAGCCTGGCTTTCTGTGTTCCAAGAGGGCATTGCTGTGGGTGTTGCTATCATTTCGCATTTTCTTGTTAAATAAAAAAAATGTTCAGAAAAATGTATAAGTACAGTAGAAGGAAGTGAGTGTACTAAGACACAAAATTACTTTCAATATTCTGAAATATACACATTGTTCCTAGTTCCCTTAGTATCAATCCAGTGTATACACCAATCTGGTACACCATATTTAGAATTTTTTATGTGCCATAGATCCATTGGCTTTATTGCTGGGCCACTCAGCATAGCATTCATGCGAAGGCAGGAAGCAATGACAAATTTTGCAGCTGGAGCAGAAAACATTTGTTTTATAGTGTGCCATTGCATTTTCATGGCAGCTCTTTCAGTTTCTAGTTTTCTTTGTTTCATATTTCTTTTTGGTTGCTGTCAAAAAGGTTCAAGGAATGAGAAGCGGACATGTCCTTACGTAGCTTCTCCTTATTCAAGTATATTTATCATTTGCTTGTACCCTTGTCGCACTGGATGTTTTAATGTCACCAGATTCGAACTAGGTTTGGTGCAAGGAATGTCGTTTGATCCATGGTGGCTCTATACACGAATGAGTAATGTGACTTGTTCACCATATCAGTGACAATAATGCTAAGAGAAAAACAGCCAGAAAAGTAGCAGAGTGTAAAAAAGCAATCCTATCTAGCATAAAACAAATGCATGGAATTGCTTCACTGAATAAGGAGGTTCACTGAACAAGGATGAAGCATTCAGTTGCTGTATATAGTCGGAATTGCAAGCAAAGCGTGTCAACTCGAAGCAATGGCATAATCGTCAACTAGACGCTAACTCAAAATGCAGTATGAGCAGTGCATTCAAGCAAACGGCGGTCACTTTTGCGTGACTAAAAGCGACCAATTTCGGAGGCTTTGACCAAGTAGCGATTCTGATCATACGTCACTGAGGTTGGAAGTAAAAAAAGCTTGTGACAACCTGCTGTGCTCTTTTCTCTTTAAAATGATGGATGTTGTAAAGTGCATAAAAGTAGTAGCATATATACATAAATGCTGCACAAGTTAACAATCGTCAAAGACACACATTTACATTGCCTCTGGGCTAGAAGAGTATACATTAGGTTTGAGTGCCAATTGCGAATGAGTTGCTCGGGCTCATTTGATTTCAGAAGTAGTTCAATTCGAATGACATTAAATACCACCGTGTAGCAGCTCAGTAATGTTGTTATATGCAAATGTCACTACGTTCAAAGGGCATTAAAATGTCTCATGTGGCAGAGGTATTAATTTATTCGTCTCAAAGTGTCATTTGGTTGAAACAGGTGCTTCTAGAAAGCACTGGGACAGTTGGTTTGTCTTTTCAATGCTCCTCTAAGTGAATGCAGCTGCTTACGCATGCTCTGTTTACAGCGTGAAAATTCAGTTTTAATCAATGCACATGTTTTGTGAATATGTTGACAATTGCTTGATTTGATTTATTCATGCCGGATAGTCCAGAGTCATATAAGTGAACAAAAAGTGGCTTTTTAATGACTTCAGAACCCATGGGGGTCAAGGTTTCAATAAATCTGTCTCTCTGTCCGAGCAACTTCCTCTCTGGAGGCCTTGTGCTGAAACTACAGTAATACCTTGTTAACTCAGAGTTGCAAAAACCAGGGAAGATTTTGAGATAAGTGGATTTTCGAGACTAGCAAAGTGGCGCAAATCGCCTGGAAAAATTGAGCGCTTTCCAGAAATATCGCTACTACTTACCGGCTCTTCAGCAGCAGCGTCCAATCTTTCTGCTCGTAAAGGTTTGAAAGAGAATATATAACATACAAGAGACGTTAAGCGGCTGGGTTTTGCGGCACTGTCATTCTATTCAGCAGAGAAAAACTGCCTAATGCTGGTCTGCTTTGCGGTCGTACTCGGACCTAGGAAGGCGTCCTCCAGCTGCTTGATGCATCGCATGAGCCGATCTTCCTCGCTGCTGCACTCAACCTTATTTTACAGCAAGCGCAGGGCAAATTTCTTGTTTCGGCTGCTGTCGGCACCTCTTGAGGTGGTTTGTCGTCACGATCGTCTCCACCGTCCCATCCATTAGTGGCCGTTTGAATGTTTTCGGTGTCCATCAGTTCTCTGCTCACCGTCACATCTTGCTCGCACAGTGCTTACTCGAGAAAAGCACGTCACTTTCAGCAGCACTGTTACCAGTAAGCTTGATGACCTCTTGACAAAGTTCCTCAAAGTCTCTGAAGTGATCTTAGGGCAATCTTCCTTTCTAGCATTAGCGAGTTGCACTGCTTTAGTAACCCCATGCTCGCCACACTCCCACTAAGTAGCTGTTCCTCTCAGTCAGCGAAAAATCTGTACCGCGTGCATTGTGCAGATTCAACAGAAATCGCACCTCTGAGAGAAAATCGCACGCACTGCACAAAGCGAACGAGACAAACTGCGCCAAGTGTGGGCAGAGGGCTTGTTCTGCGCGTGCGCCCATGGTGTGCCACGCGACATGCCACAAGGTTGCTTGACAAAGTTCATATGTTGCTGGGCTCCGACTTCATGTCGCTGGAAAGCATAGACTTCATGGCAAGTGTGGCTAAAGAAGAAAAAAAAAAAAATCGAGGGACTTCAGGCGCGGTAGCATGACGTAAATCTTGTGAAATGATCTGGTGGCATAATTTTCATTCCATTCCCAGTCAAGGTTTCGAAATATCAGCAATCCAACCCAAAAATATTTTGAGATAAAGGACAACAAATACATGGGACATATAGGAAAAGGGTCGGTGCTTCAGAAAATTTCGACTTAGCCAATTTTTCGAGATATGCGAGTTTGGGTTAACGAGGTATTACTGTTGCAGAAACATGGAGGTTAACCAAAAATCTAGAGATTAAATTAAGGAGCACGCAGTGTGCAATGCAGAGAAAAATGATAGGTGTAATGCTAAGAGATAAAAAAAATGAGCGGAGTGGACCAGAGAACAGACAGGAGTAGCCGATATTCTTACATCAATTAAAAGAAAAAGGTGGGCCTGAGCAGGGCGTATCATGCGGAGGACAGATAACAGATGGACAGTAAAAGCAACGGAATGGATACCAAGAGAAGGAAAACGTAACAGAGGCAGACAAAAGGTTAGATGGAGCGATTAAATAAAAAAAGTTCGTGGGCATAAAGTGGAACCAACTCGCTCAGGAAAGGGCAAATTGGAAATCGTAGGGAGAGGCCTTCGTCCTGCAGTGGACTTAACAATAGGATGATGATGATGACTGTCTATTGGTCCAAAATACGTATTCGGTCATTGCCCTTGCTAGGAGGTCTGTTAGTGCTGCTTCTCCCTTTGCACAGCTTATATGATAGCATCAAAACGTTCATTCATGTTAGTGTTATGTAAGGACCTCGAAGTGTGATGCCTGTAACTTTTTTTTTAGATGCACAGCAGCTTATGCCCTCCCTCCATCCGCCGTGCTGCGTCCACACCCGCACTGCGCATGCGCATCCTCCTGCTCCTCCTCTCCTTGTCTCATCTCCTCTCCTCTCGGCATTCCTCCTCTCCTCTCCGAATGGCGCGCGTTGACTGTGGAAATGCTCTTTCTTTGACAAATGCTTTACCAGCTCGCAAGGAACGAGAACGCGCCCTCGTCCGCGAGAGACAACGCTGACGCAAGCACTGTCTGCTAGCGTCAAACCGATGCAAACGTGGTGTGCACCCCCCTTGCTGCTTCGCATCGCCTCATGGTCCCCTTTAGCGGGAGATGGCGTAATTTTTTTTCTTTCATGTGCATGCTGTAGATTTGTTGCTGGCTGTGTGCTACGTGTGGAAGAAGTAGTGCTAAGTTCTTTTGGTGCATGTCAATAAATTGTAGGTTAACAATTCAATATCTTTCTGTCTGTTGCAGCTCTTGAATTCATCTCGTCTTTCCATTTTTGTGTCATCTTTACGAGTGAGCTTCTTGCTTTTTGAAGCGCTTCGTACTCACCTCAAATTTCAGCTGGAGGTAAGTTATTCTATACATCTTGTTGTACTCAATACTGTTGAAGGAGCTAAGCAACACTTATTTCCTTGTGATGCTAAGCTTTACTGTGAAATTAGCATTGCACTCTCTTAAAAAGGGATATGAAGATTTTGTTGTGCAAAATCAAGTGTAAGTGTAGATATTACAGTAGACCCTTGATAATTGCAATTTTGATAATTTGAACTTTCAGTTCATTCAAACAAATTTCAAACTTTTCGTTGGCCTACTATGTTTTCAATGTACTTAAAAGCTGCTTAAGGGGGGACCTGCCAATGAAAACTATCTTTGTTATTGATGGGTATAAACTGATGAAATTTGGCACACCGATGTAGTTTGTTATGATGATATCTTAAATGAAATCAGTTTTAAGCTACTTATTATAGTTTCTGAGTTACGTCTCTTTATGGACCCTTACACTCACCCCCTAATTAATTGGTCAGTTAGACAAAATTTCAGTACCATTTTTACTTAAGCATATACACTAAGGCCCACTGCGTGCTGTAAAGCTGTTCGTTGATTTTTTTTAACGTCCAAATGAGTACAGAAAGCTTTCTTTTAAACATATTCGACATGTTTTCTTACTGGCAACTTTTACAAAAATACAATTAAAAATGTTTGCGTGATGTGCAGGTAGAAATGAATATTACTTTACGGCATTCACCAATGTTTCAGGATCTAAGTGAAAAAACAGAATGAATTTAGCTTCATTAGTAATGAAATGGCACTGGGATGACAGCGACTGCTCAAAAAATGGAAGCTGAGAAAACGGAGCTCAAAGTTTTCTTTTGTGAAAACAGTCAAATATTAACTTTGAGCGGCTAACTTCTTGCTCGTTTATGCTGGTTTTATTTTTTGTTGGAGAAACACGGCACTGTGGCTATACTCAGGTTCGATCTCTCCTTTTTATGATGATGCCAAGATGGCGGCACCTTTGGAAGCCTATCTTTCTTGCGCTTTTAGGTGACAACACATCAAGTGTCATTTTCTCTACTGGTACCGCGTATTTCATCATAATATTCCACCACAAGGTAGAAGATCCGATGATTATGAAAAAAAATAAATAAATTGAGAAATGGAAAATTTTGACCAAATTGATCCTTCCCATTGCCATGTACCCCCTTAATTCAAACAAGAGCATTCAGTTATTCCTGCTAATTCATATTTCTTGCTTATCTTTACCAGAAATATCAGCCACTTTCATCTTTTTTTAGGTGAACATTCATGCTCACATATTTTTTAATAACCAGAAATAAACCCGATCATCTGTCACTAGCTGTGAAAGCATTTAAAATCATTGACAGAAAAAAAAATGAAAAACACTGAGGTGGCAACAGGGCACATGATAACTGGCCATCTATATTTTCAGTGGTTTGTTTCACTTAGCGATACTTCTTGCATCTGATCATTCAAACTTCTGATAATTCGAACAACATTCTGAGGTCCCCTCAAGTTTGAGTTAATGAGAGTCTACTTATAAAGTATCTTACTTTTTTTTTCTAACATAGCATACACCTCTAGGAGGTTGTGGACGGATAGCTAGCATTTAAAAGTGCTCTTATGTTATTACATTTGACCCTCATGCAAGTGTAACATGCACACGTGTTGAGTACAATGTTTTAAGAATGTTATCTCAACCCTATATAAGTCCCTCTTCGTTCTCTTTCAAAGTGTCCTGTCTGGTTAGGAAGCTTCTGTAGGCTGCCTTTGTCAATGGCTGCAGATATCTGCAATTCATGAAATTAACTTTTGTGCAGAAATTTGGCCAATATATATGTTTTCTTTCTTCAGGGTCCTTGTGTAAATGGTAGGTTGCCTGCTAGTGGTTGCTGGGTAGCACGGGCTGGTACAGTCGATCCCGGATATATCAAACTCGAATGGGATCATGAAATAGTTCTATATATTGATAATTCGCAATACCAAATATGCCTATTTGAAGGTCGTCTTAAAACAATGCAGATCTTAAATTTGTTTCCCGAGATAGTAATAAGCACTAGAATACCGATTTGCCCACAATATGCAGTAGATTAGCGTGAAAACGGCCACATTTTATTTCATACGAACAAAGCTTCTTGTAAGCCATCCTAGGACCTTAGGGATCAGCAAATGCAGTGCCTTCCATTCGCCACAACAGCAGCAAATGGCTGTGAACGCCAATGCAAACTCTCAGAGCACGGTACAAAATCGTTTATTAGTGGCGTAGACGTTCATCACTGGTCGGATCCAATCCTTCGGCACCAGCAACGTCAGCTACGATCTCGGGATCGCAGTCACCCCTCTGTACAGAGACCATAGTGCAAGTAAAAGCACGCTAGTGCTGGGGGCGAACGTGACTGAACCAGAGATGAAACGACCCGGCCGTCTCCGTTGTGAACGATAACATTGCTCCGCGTGAGAGGCCTGTTGTTGCCTTCTTAGCAAGCAGGGAGGAAACAGAGGAAACGCGCAGATGTTCTTTCGTCGGGCGAAAGGCACTTGTGGGAGATGAGCGGTTGCGTGCACTATCTTGACAGACGCTCTCCACTTAAAGCAGTACTGACACACAATTTTGAAGGCGAGATAACTTGTGGGATAGATTTGTGTGGGCACACACGCATCATCTACGAAATATCAACGGCTAGTATAGCCTATAAATACTTAAAATCAATCAACTTTAAATTTTTTGTGCAAATAGAAACGGGGCAAAACTGAATTTCGGGGAGGTTTTCCTGTTACCTGTACAATCGGGAGAAACTGTCAAAATTCGGAATTACCCGGGAGACTTGGCAGGTATGCAAACTACAGCTAACAAAAACATGGCCTTTGAGATCTGTACCAGTAGCTATGATGTAGATGACGTCATGCGACCCCAAATCTCGAAGGCTATGCTTTTGCAAACCACAAGCTCGACGACAACCATCGGAATTCGCACATCGCGTTCATGCAGGTCGTCGTTGCCGGTGCAGTCTGCTGGAGCCACAGCCGTATCCAGCTCATTTGGTGTCTTGGCCTATTAGCCTTTTTCAAACATGTTGCTGCTGCATGTTGCGATCTGAAATCAGTTGCAGTTAAGTTACTGCGCTGACAAGCGCTGTGTGACCCCCCAAATCAACACGACACCGCGTTGTCGACACCATCATGCGCAAATATGGATTGCAACACGTCAGACCGCGGTTGAAACCTGATCTACTTATGTAAGGAGGAGCGCATTTGAGGGGTTCAACACAGGTCAAAGTTCGATATATCAAATGCGGCGGTCCAGGGGTGTTCAATATAAGTGTGTGCCGTCCGTACATTCTTACATTGAATTTTCAAGGGGATTTTTCAGCTGTTTGATATAGCCAATAATTTGATACAGTTAAACCTGGATATAACGAAATTGACAAATTCCCGAAAAACTTCGTTATAAAGAGGATTTCGTTATGTGCAGATTCGGCACAAAAATTAGAAAAAGAAATGCTTAAGTAAGCAAAAAGGTAACAGACGGCAGAGCTCACCCAAAACATTTATTTTGGGTGAGAAAACATTTACAGCTCAGACCACTTAGAACGTAACCGCTTATAGTGAAGGACAGGCTATAATACGGTTTCTTCTGAGCCCCGTTTACCCTCCCATACAATTTAATGTATACGCATACCACTTAATGTGCAGCCTCCACCCCCCCCGAGATCAAGGACCAGTTATAATGTGGCTGCCGGGAAATCCCGCGGACAGACCTGGTAGCGAGCAGGCTTCACAAAGGAAGAGCGCAGTGAATCGCCATTAAGGAGGAAGGAGCGCAGAACGAATGAACAATGAGCGGAGGGAAGAACAAAAAAAAAAAGCCCGTGGCACAGTGCGTCGCGTGTGCGCCCTCTGAGGATAGGATTTGCACGGCGATGGAGAATGCTGCTACGGCCGTTAGCTATGAACACTCCTCTGCACGGAACGCGCACTTGTATCCACTTTACCTCTGTTTGTCTTCAGTTCCTTTTTAGTTCCCTTTTTTTTTTTCGATCATTTCGTGTGCACTGCCCTTGAATCGCCCCGTGATCGCAATTTCCTGTGCACCCGATCCCTGTGTTGTCAAGGGGCAAGCTTCTCGTGAAGCGCGACCCCGCGAGCTAGGCCTAACAAGTGCTGTCACCTAGTGCCAGGTTAGCGAAGTGAAGCACAGAGACTTGCGCAGTAACCAAAGAGTGGCGATGCCAGCATGTTGATAAAAACAAACAAACAAAAGCTTGTTTTTTTTCTCTTTCTCTCTCTCTTAAGCTGGTGTGGCTTGGCGGGCTAGGCCAGCTGCAGCAAGCGGCGGGATCAGGTTTGAAGCGAGGGGGAAAGGACACGCCCGCAAGGGCAAGATTGTCGGGTCGAAGGATGCAGGCCTGCCTTGCGCACGCATGCACTCGTGCGCTCGCTCTCACCTCGCAGTCGCGATGCCTTCGAACGCGCCAAGCACGACACCACCACTTCGCATTCCATTGCGGCGGAGGAGGTGCTTCTGGTTTCTGCTTGCGCAGAAGTGACAAAATTTGGGTCAAAATGGCCTGGTTGTCGGTGGAGAAAATTTGTTATTTAGAGGGGGTCTCCCGCCGCCACTTCATTACGTAGAGGTCTCAAATGCATGTGCTTCTGTGGAGTAACAGCGGGGAGAATAGAAAAAATTCGTTATATCCAGGAATTCATAATATGGAGGTTCGTTATAAGCAGGTTGAACTGTATATCCGAGTTTGATAAATCTAGGGCCGACTGTGTATGTTCATTTGCAAAGTCTGGATGGGCGTCTCTGGTAGCTCGTGTCATTTCAGCATCATCATCCGATTTTATGTCCACTGCAGGATGAAAGCCTTTCCCAATGATGTGCTATTTATTCTGTCTTGTGCTAGCTGGTTATATGTTATGCCTGGAAGCCTGTTTCATCACTTAACCTAACCTTCTGCAGTTCCTGGCTGTGTTTGCCACTTCTTAGCATCCATTCTGTTGCTCTAACTGTCCATTGGTTATGCCTTATGCTTTACATGTCTTTCCCAGGTTCATGTTTTTCTCTTAAAGGTCCGTGAAATGGCTTTTTGACATTGTGTCACTGATTGGACTATGACATTATCAAATCAGTGACACCATAAATTAAGTGAAGCATCTTGCGCTAAGGCAGTTATGGGCTTGTGTTGCCCTCCTCATTATGACTGCTGTTTCTCTTCAACTCGCTTAGCTGGCTGTACCTCCCACGACGACCAGCACGATCATGAGGTGACTGGTTATTGCTGAGGCCTTGGTAGCAACGTGGCTTCCAAGATATGGTGTGCTGGTGATGCGAACGTTCACTGCCAAGTGCCATGAAAATTTCAGAGGCTGGCTGCAAAGGTTTTCCTTCTCGTCTGATAATCTGGAAACCCTGCAAAGGCTAACAAGTATGCAGGGAAACGAAAGCTGTTTGACAGTGGTCACCCATAAGCGTAAATGTGGAAATTGAAAATTGTGGTGGTATCTTAGGGGGCAGCTGGAGGCTGCAGCCACAAATGTGTGGGCCCTGTCAACGATCATGTAGTGAGAGCCTACTGTATTGACATGGCGCAGTGACTCTGTTCACCCGTTGCTTTGCACAATTGCAGTAATACCTCGTTAACTCAAAGTTGTAAAAACTGGGGAAGATTTAGAGGTAAGGGGATTTTCGAGATGAGCAAAGTTGTGCAAATCGCCTGGGAAAATCGAGCACTTTCCAGAAAAATCAGTACTACTTACCGGCTCTTCAGCAGCAGCGCCTAATCTTTCTTCTTACAAAGGTTTCAAAGAGAAAAAAATATAACGTACAAGAGACGTTAATCAGCTGGGTTTTGCGACACTGCCACTTTATTTAGCAGAGAAAAACTGCCTAATACTGGTCTGCTTTGCGGTCGTACTCAGGCCCAGGAAGCCGTCCTCCTGCTGCTTGATGCATCGCATGAGCCGATCGTGCCCGCCTCTGCACTCGACCTTATTTTGCAGCAAGCGTAGCAAGTTTCTCCTTTCAGCAGATGTCGGCACCTCTTGAGGCAGCTCTCGAGGTGGTTTGTCGGCGCCATCGTCTCCGCCGTCCCATCCGTTAGTGGCTGTTTGATTGATTTCGGTGTCCGTCAGTTCCCTGGTCACCGGCACGTCTTGCTCGCACAGTGCTTACTCGAGAAAAGCCATGTCACTTTTGGTGGCACTGTTACCAGTAAGCTTGATGACCTCTTGAAAAAGTTCCTCACTGTCTGTGAACTCATTTGTCTCAGCCTCTGGCAAACTGGCGGCACGTGAAATCCCAGCTTGCGCAAAGCAGTTGGCGATAGCCCTTGCGTGAACTTGCTGCCAAGCGCTGCTGAGATGTACTGCTCCCAGCATGTCAATTTCACAGCCTGTGCTGTTTTCATATGACAACAAAAATCTACAGAGCAGGCTCTTTCGGTAGATTTTTTGGGCAACTTCTATCATGCCTTGGTCCATCGGCTGCAGCACAGACGTCACGTTTGCCGGCAGAAACTCGACTGTCATTGCCTCCAAGTTCTCTATTTTGCTGTGGCCTGGGCAATTGTCCACAATGAATAGGACTTTCCGCACCATCGTGTTGTCGATGGTGCGAACTTACTCTTCTAAAAGAGTTGCCGTCATCCACGCTGCTTTATTGGCGCGATAGATTATGCCATTCGGCAGTCGTGCATTTCCAAAGTACAGTGGAACCCAGTTCATACGTTTTTCAGCGGACCGGGGGAAAAAACGTAACAGCCGGGAAAACGCAACAGTGAGGAAAGCTCCGAAAATGAATGAGAACAGGGCCGCTTTGCGTTCAAACAATTTATTTCAGCAAGGTGAGCCATGCAGGTCGCCGACCGATCATTCGGACAGCCGCGCGGTACCGCCAGTGCCCCCATAGACTTAATGTGTTAAGACGACCGATATTTCGGATGGTTTCTAGCTCTAAATTCGATAATTCGGACTCCGTTCGCGGCTGTCGAGCGCAGTGAATTGGCCGCCATTATAGCCTCCGGCGCCCCGATGAGAAAAAGTATGGCCTCAGAGATCGCAATCGAAACTGTGATTATTGAGGCTTAGTTCCAGCATGACGCACCAATTTTGGAGGCAAGAAGAAGAAGAAGAAAAAACTTTATTTTCGCAAGGTAAGTTTCCAGGTGTAGGAGGAGCCCTCAGTCCAGGGCCCCCGTGGCCTTTGCCATCTTGCCAGCTCTGTCGATCAGCTCTGTTGATCGCCACGTCACTGCGATCACCGCATCCTGTTTCGGCACCACGCGCGTGTTTTGTGATTGCGAGTGCGGCTGGTCGGCTGGTCGTGTCGGGTCCGCGATCGCTCGATAGCGCTTTCACATTCCGTCTTCTTCAGTGCTTGTTTACCGTATTTACCCGCATAATTTGCGCCCTCGCATAATTTTCGCACCCCTGATGTTTAAGCCAGCTTTACAAAAAAAAATATCCTCGAATATTTTGCGCTCGCCGGCGCGCGCACTGACAGACTTTGGACAGCCGCGCAGCCGCGCCCATCGCTGCGCAGGCGAGCGCAGTCATACCGAAAAGGGGCTGCGAGTGCGATGTCCGTTTTTCAGATTCTTTTCTCCGGAAGCCCCCGGAACCCAAAGTACGGTCGCTAGAATAAAAGCACGCGAGTGGGAGCGACGAAAACGGCTGAAGCACAGATCAAACGCGCCCGGCCTATCTCCGTCGCTCGGAGACGATAACATCAACCCTATCTGGACGCCTGCCGTAGAAGCGGGGAGAAAAGGCCCCGCCCGTCTTTAACGAGCATGAAAAGACGCAAAGGCGAGGGGGGGGGGGGGGGGTGTCGCTCGGCTTCCGAGCGATCGCATGGCTGCCGAGATAGCGCTGGCGCTAGCTATCTCGGCAGCCATCAGTGGGCGGCAATTCCTGCAAGCGTGACCAAGACTGTCAAAAGTCAAATCAAAATAGAGGTGCCCAGGCGGGTACGGCGTGGCAGGTTGCAACGCATCAGGCGGGAACAGGCCCACAGTTGTGACGTAACAGCCGGGATCGCAATACATGGGACCCTATGGGAGCTATGCCGGGACCGATGAAAAACAACGTAACAGCCAGGAAAACGCAGCAGTGAGGAACGTAACAGTGGGGTTCCACTGTACCTAGGCTTGAGAGCTTTGCCAATTATCAGTAACGGCAGCTTTTCTCCACCTGTGGCATTTGCGCCGAAAAGGACCATTACCCTGTCCTTCCATTATTTCCCTCCCAAGCATGCCATAACACCATAAACTAAGGGTTATGGCTTCATACCCTTTGGTGTGAAGGTGCAGCTTGGCAACATTTTATAAAAAGCGCTGCCTCATCCAGGTTAAAGGTGTCTCTGTTGGCATAACTTTTTTTGCAACTCGGCGAGGCGGCTGCTCCGCCTGTTATCTGCAGTGGCTGTGTCGACAGTGCCATTCTCGCCGTGCACAAACTTAAACACAGACAGACAGAAAAACTTTATTGCGAATTTGGCGTGTTTGTGGACTGGGCTTCCGCCTAGGTATCGGCCAGGAGGTCCTGCCTCCTAGCGGCTTCCTCGGCCCGCTGGATTGCCCAGAGTTGTTCAGTGAGGGCTGAGCTAAGTAGCGTGGCCTGCCAACGTGCGTGGAGGCCGTCATTGGAGGCACCATTCTCATTTCTGTGTATTACTAATCCCTGGCATTCCCATAGCATATGTTCTAAAGTTGCGCTTGCATCACAGTCTTTGCATATATCAGTCATATATATATATATCTGGGTACATAACATGTAGTAGTGCTGGATTCTTGTATGAACTAGTTTGCAACTGTCGCCATTGGACAGACTGCGACCTGTTAAGTTTTGGATGGGGTGGTAGGTAGACACACCTCTGCAGTTTATAATGTTTAGTTATGTCATTGAAGCGGGTTAATCTATCTTCTCACTACCAAGCGTCGAGACACCCTGACGAGGGACCAACATCTGTCGTAGCTCGGAAAGTGAGCCCTCGAGCTACGTTGTGGGCTGCCTCATTAGGATTGTTCTCTCCAGTAGGGTTGGTGATGTGGGCTGGGATCCAGAGAATTTGGACGCACCTTTCATCACGGGTTCTTTGGTCGGTTCTGAGAATATGCAGTGCCTCAGGGGAGACTCTCCCATTTGCAAACTTGCGTACTGCAGTTTGTGATTCGCTAATTATATATTAGGCGTCAGTTTGTGCTATGGCTAGTGTTATAGCTGTCTCTTCTGCCATTTCAATGTGCCCCGTTTTTACGGTCAAAATTGTACTGCATTCTTTATTGTAGTTAACCACCGCTGCAACGAAACAAACTTTGTGTTTGTAGTGGGTGGCGTCTACAAACACTGCCTCTTTGTTGTTACCGAAGCACTTTATCATGGTCTTTGCTCGGCTTTTCCTTCTTCCTTCGTTGTGTACGTGGTGCATGTTTTTAGGTAGTGGTGGGACTGTCAGCCTCTCCTGTATGTCTCGTGGAATATCGTATTTGATGCCATGTAGTGTGTGATAACTGATGTCCAGTTTCTCTAAGATGTATCTGCCAGCTTTTGTTTTGGAGAGGTGCTCGTATTGTGCAGTACGTTGCGCTTCTATCAGTTCATCAAGTGTGTTGTGTAAACCTAGTGCAAGGAGCCTTTCAGTACTTTTACTCTGCATGAGTCCTAGCGCTTGTTTGTATACTTTCCTGATCAGGGCGTTTAGTTTCGTTTTCTTCCGCTGCAGACCAACTATGGTATGCGGCCACATACGTAATTTGCCTGATGACGTTTGCTTCTCTCATGCCGCTATGCTTGTTAGTGATTATTTTGATTAAACGCATCGTTTGAGAAACTTTCGCTTCTATATTGCGAACCGTTTCCCCGTTGGTGCCTTTAGCTTCTATGATTAACCCTAGTACCCTTAACCTGTCTACAGTGGGTATGGAGTGTCCATCTTGCATTGTGAGATGTATGTCTGTGCCTGGCTGTATGTTGTGGTTTTTGGGAGATCGTCCTCTTAAATTTTGGTCTGTATAGTAGAAGCTCGGGATTTTTCCGCTGAGCACGTAAGGCCAGTGCCTTCTAAGTAATGCTCGATGGTGTCAATCGCTTCCTGTAACCGTTCTTCTATTGAGCCATTGCTACCGTTGCTTATCCAGAAAGTAATATCATCTGCATAGATTGCATGATGTAAACCTTCGATTGTCTGCAATCTACTGGGGAGGCCGTGAGAGCTAAGTTAAATAACATAGGGGATATAACCGATCCCTGCGGTGTGCCTGCACTACCTCTGGATATTTCTTTGGATGTGAGGTCTCTTACTCCGATTTTTGCTTTCCTGTTCGTGAGGAAGCTCTGGATGTAATTATAGGTCCGCTCACCCAAGCCTAAGTTACTGATCTGATTCAGTATGGCTTCATGGGTGACATTATCGAATGCTTTTTTCAGGTTTAACCCGAGAATGGCTCGAGTTGATCTCCCGGGGTCATCTACGACCTGGTGTTTTAATTGCAGCATGGTGTCTTGTGTAGGGAGAGATTTCTCTGGAATCCTATCATTGTACATGGGAGTAGGTCGTTGTCCTTGAGGTAGTTAGTGAGTCGGGTGAGGAAGGCGTGTTCCATCAGCTTGCCTACACAGGATGTTAATGATATGGGCCTTAGATTTTCAAGTTGTAGGCGCTTGCCAGATCTGGGCATGAGAATGGTTTCTGCCATTTTCCATTGTTACGACACGTGCCCTTGTCTCCAGCACTCATTAATGAAATCTGTCAGTTTGCCCATAGACTCACCGTCTAGGTTACGGAGCGTTTTGTTTGTTATGGCTTCTGGGCCCGGTGCCAATTTAGTATTGAGTCTGTGTAAAACTGCTCTTATCTCTGCTTCGCTAAATTCCTCATCGAGGTTGGTGTTCGGCGCTCCCATGTAGTCGGGGTGAACACATGTTGGTGTCTGGGATATGTATTAAAGTTTGACCTATTTGAGGAACTCCTGTTCTGTGCCTTTATACACATGTAGAATTTTGTTTATATTTTGCCTATGCACTACTTTTGTGTCCTCCAGATTAAGAAGGTATCTGAGTAAGTTCCATGTTTTGCCTAGGCCCAAGTTGTTGTCCATATCGGAGCATGTTTCCTTCCACTGCTGGCGGCAAAGCTGTTGTGCGCATTGTGCAATTTCCTTGTTTAGTGTGGCTATCTTTTTTCTTAGTTTACGGTTGAGTTTTTGAGTTTTCCACCGCTTTTCCAGCCCTTGTTTCACTTCCCACATATGTAAGAGCCTACTGTCAATCACTTCAAGCTGAGCTGCAGCTGGAACTATCTGCGTTGCTTTTGAGATATCCTCTTTTAGGTTGGCTGTGCATTGTTCAATGTCTGTAACAGTTTCTGCAATACCCTTTCTCATATTTCTGAATTTTACCCAGTCAACGAGCTTTAGCTGTTTTCCCAACACTGTTCCTTTTTTTGATGTGGTCAAACCAGCCGCCGCTGCAGTTGAAGTCTGTGTGCCCCATTTGCTAGGCCAGAGCGTCTGCCTTCTCCATCATTATTGCTGTGGTGACGAGAAGGTTGGCCACTCTGACATTTCGCAGCCACACCATCAACACTGCTTCCGTGTCCGGGAACTTGGAGCCTCGAACCCGCTTCCGCTGGCTGGAGAAGCTCTGTTGATGTCCATTGAGCACCTTCTGCTTGTTTTTCAGCACTGTTGAAAGCATAGACAAAGGGATGCCGAATTCCTCTGCGATGCTTGATTTTGTTTGGCCTCCTTTATCCACTTCCTTAATTAGGGCCACCTTCCTTTCTAGCATTAGCGACTTGCACTGCTTTAGTGATGCCATGCTCGCTGCACTCATGCTAAGTAGGTGCTCCTCACTGTCAGCGAAAAATCTGTACCGTGTGTGTTGCACAGATTCAACAAAAAGCACACCTCTGAAAGAAAATCACATGCACTGCACAAAGTGAATGAGACAAACTGCGCCAAGTGTGGGCAGAGGGCCTGTTCCGCAAGTACGCCCATGGTATGCAACACGATGTGTCACAGGGCTGCTTGAAAAAGTTGATATATCGCTAGGCTCTGACTTCATGTTTCCGGAAAGCATAGACTTCATGGCAAGCGTGGCTAAAAAAGAAAAAAAAAATCGGGGGACTTCAGGCACGGTAGCATTGCGCAAATTGAGTTGAATTGAGTCTTTATTTTCATGTTTGGTACGACATGAAGGATGGCGGGAGTAAAAGCTGCACTAAAACAGCTTGGCAAGCTCGTGCTACCTAAAAATAAAGAAGTCAGAAGCAGTGGCACACAAATAAGATAATAAAAGCATAATACACAGAAATATGGTAATGTAAATCAAAATAATTACATAATCTAAATGTAACACGATACAAAAACATCAGAAGCTAGAGTAGACTGTGTATGCATATGTTAGAAAAATGAATAATAGGTCAAACAGATACAAAACGGTAAAGTACATGCATGATACAATTTATAAAAACAGTGATACATATTTTGTGATCATATTTCTATATTTACATCAATTCTGCTTAAATAATTTAACATTCTGGGAATAACATTGCATAGCATTTGGTCACCATACTTTGGGCATGATCGAGGTATTAACCAGAGGTTATGCTTATGGGTATCATATTTATTCTCCGAAGGTTGTAGGTTGGTTAAGTCAGATATTTTGCTTCAGCTCTTTTTATTGTCCTACGAATGTTGTAACTGTAAAGATTTTGAAGACTGACTAATTTATATTTTTGTTGCATGCAAATAACTGATTGATCAGGTTCTTTCTTAGTGATAATTTTCAGGAATCTATTTGGGTGTCTAGTGAGCTTCTCAATATTTGTTTGTGTTGTGTCACCCCTCGCTATAAAGCTATAGTGAACATAGGACATAAACAAGCAATGATAAATCATAAGTATTGTTTTTAACAGAAGTAGGTAATTGTTGTGATAAATTATATGAAGTGCATGTGCTGTTTTTCTTGCCACCTGTTCTACTTGTGTGTTCCATAAAATGTTATTTGAAAATATGACACCTAATGTTTTGATGTTATGCACCTTTTGAATCAGACTGTTATTAAAATAGAGCAAAGAACTTGCTTATACCTGCTTTCCTTTTGCTGGAAAAATAACCGCTTTGATTTTTTTCGGCGTTTATTAATAGCCCATTGGAATATGCCCACTTATATGACTTCTATAATACAGTAAAACCTCGTTATAACGAAGTTGAAGGCAGAGCAGTAATTACTTCATTATAACCATTAGTTCGTTATATCCAATATCAATTTCATCTATAGGAATTTCAAGGGGAATTGCGATTGCTTCGTTATATCTGATAGTTCGTTATATCCGGATTCGTTATAACGAGGTTCTACTGTATATTATTTCCTTTTTGAATCAACTGGTCACTATCATGCGCAAAAATATGCTTGTATCGTCAGCATAAATAACAAATTTTGCTGAGGTATCTATATTTACAATGTCATTAAGGTACAAATTAAATGAAAACGGACCTAGAATACTGCCTTGAGGCATTCTGAAAGTGTTTGGCTTAGTCGTCGAATCTTGTGAAATTGTCTGGCGGCGGAATTTTTGTTTCACTCTCAATCAAGGTTTCGAGATATCCGCAGTCTGACCCAAAAATATTTCGAGATAAAGGGCAACAAATACATGCGACATATAGGAAAAGGTTCGGTGCCGCGGAACATTCTACTTTGCTGATTTTTCAAGATATGCAAGCTCAAATTAACGAGGTATTACTGTACATGGCCTTGCAGCTTGACATGCCACCAACAATGAGATTTGAAGCTGGTAATGCTTTAAGGATAACTGAAGGTGTTTAGAAAAAAAAAAGGAAAAGAGAACCCTTCGCATGAACACAGTTCATGCAGCTGATCTCAACATGCAGCACATGTTAACTTGGGCACACAGTGTTCACTGTCCACTGGAAGTTCAAGGCTGTGGTAGTAAACTGTGATATTCTGTGTTTGCTGCTGTTCTTTCTAACAAAACTAATGATAAATTGTTTAAACTGTTGCAAACTACATTCTGTTACACTTATTATCGAGAAATTATTCATGACGTCACGTGGGTGAAGGCCATCAAATCAGTCATGTGTGCATTACACGGCCCATGGGCAGGGGCAGTTGCAAACTCTTGAGGTCGAGTCGAGTCGCGTTGATGTTTAATAATGGGCATATTTAAACCCCTGCAGCAAATTAGTCTAACCCACTTATAACAATATTTAGATGCCATGAAAATTTCATTGTAATAACGATACTTGTTATAAGAGGGCTGTTTGAAAAAAAGGCCAATAGTTCCTTCCCACACTCTGTATGCTTCCTTGCACAATAGGGCTAAGATAGCAAAAAGGAAAGCTTATGTGAAGGACACTTATGTTCAATTACCCTGGTATGGCTGGTATTACCCTGCTAGTGCTATTTTAATCCCTACCATTTACTTCAGTGGCCAGGAGAGAGAGCACTGAGGCCCTTCTGGGAAAGCTAGATAGGGTTCCTCAGAGCTAGAAAACCTTGGAACCACTGTCCTTTGTTCAGGGTCAGCCTGGTGTGGGAGGGTGGCTGAATGGAAGAGGGGCAGGGAGACCCTCCAGGAAAAAGGGTTCTATTGTATGAAAGTGGGGTGGCCTTTTATAAAGGGAAGGTCAAGTGTGCAGTGGCGAGAGTTTCTGTTATCTGTTCAAGGATTTCACTTTCCATCACTTCTCAGCACCAACACAGGGCAACCCAGCAGCTAGACAACATTGTTATAACTGATAATGTCACATGGTGGCATTGTAGTGAGAGAGTTAGTTCTCCATAGAAAACCTACAGTAGTTGATGGTGCAGTGGCTCCTGATTGTTTTGGTAAAACTGGTATTGCTATCCTATAATGGGTCCAACCCACTACCGCATAACACTAGCAGTGGGTTGGACTGTATGATACTCACGGATTGAAACACGAAAATTTAGGGCTAAATAATGCACATACTTTTGTTTCTACCATCTTAAAATCAAGCACAATTAGTGTAATATTAGTTCTGATCCTTGCAAAAGAACAAACACCACCTTTAGAGGCCACATTCACAGCTACATGACGTAGTTATAGTGAGCATATGTATATTTAGTTGGTTTAATTTGGTTTAATTCAATGCGTACATGTTTCGTTTCATTGCCTGAGCACTGTACACACTTAACGCAGAGTGCTGATATTCATCTGCTAATGATTGGGAGGACTTGTGCTACTGGTGCAATGCCTTTTTCCAAAATCACTAAAAACCATTTCAGGGTCTCTCTAATGTTAACTGGAGCATTGGCTGCCCCTGTTTGTTTTCTGATCTAGTTTGGTGTTGTGTTTTCCTCTCTAGTAATGTTACATTTAATGTGTTGTATTCCATCCCATGCTGCACAGTCTTTTACTTCTGCTTCAGTTTCTTTGTTGTCCTCTGAGTTTCTGCCCCGTATGTTAATACTACTAGAGAGTCCTAACTAAAGCTGGTGGCATGGCTAAAGTGATTGTAGTAATACTTTTCTCAAGGGTGTGATGTTCTTCATTTCCAGATGTATCTCACCAAGCTTATGGAATTGATTGTAAGTGAGTCAACCGCTGTGACAAGGGATCAGAAGGAGCTGTCTGTGGAAGCTGTGTTGCAGTTTTGGAGGATACCAGGCCTCATCACTGAGTTGTACCTCAACTATGACTGTGACCTCTTTTGCTCCAATTTGTTTGAAGATCTCACAAAAGTGCTGTCAAAGGTCGGTGAATGACTCAATGCAGCCATGTGTCTTTTTATAAGTATGCTAGTTTGGCATGTGCTGCTGTTGCTTATGTTTCCCACACATTTTTCAGAATGCCTTTCCTGTGGCAGGCCTGCAGCCTATTCATCTCCTTTCACTGGACGCTTTGCTTGCTGTAATTGACAGTATAGAAACACGGTGTCACTTTCGCATGTTGAGTGAAAGCCAGGCTGCTCGTGGTGGAGCAGTGTCAGGTGAATGGAACTTCTCACTGTCATGCATTTTGTAATGTGCGTCTTGATTGTGCTTTATGCCCAGGTTCTTTTTTTTTTTTCAAATCTTTATATAAGCCTTAGAGTACTCCAACATGTTAATTTTGCTTTGTCAAAAACTGCTCCAAGTCACAATTTTTCAAGTGCATTGCTATTGCTCAAGGTTACAATGTATGAAAATGCATTTTGGCTCTCCAACAGGGTCACTGCTTGATGGTGATGGTGAGGGCTACCACATTGAGCAAGCTGTGCCATTGGATCAGTGTCATGTGGCCCCCTTTGGGTATCAGTTGGGCCAGCAGTTGGTCCACAGTCAGAATGGGGCCCCTCAGAGTCCCACTTCTGGAGTGAAGAGTCACATGAGAAGCTCAGTCTTCATGCGGCCGAATCGCAAGTTCATTTCTGAAAATATCCCATCTCATGAAGAGCTGATGGCCATCAAACATAAGAAAAAGGTGTGCATTTTAACTGGCTTATTGAGCTGGCCATCTTCATAAATTATGCGTGCTAAATGTGAACTACAATGTTCGCGAGGCTTGAAAAAGATACGGTTTGAAAGGAAGTTACCAAGGTTAACAGTTTGATGTTGTTTTATGTTTTCAGCAGGAATCCAAAGCAAGAAAAAGTGCTCATTGATCTTGTGATTTAAAGACAGTTTTAGCTCACCTTTCAACTGCACTGACATATGTTGGAAGAACTTAGAGAAGTTCACTTATAGAAATAGTATGTATGATGTGAATTGCAGACGTGGCACACTCATTGGTGAACTGAGATGCAAAGCCAGCTTGTACCACTTTATTGCTGGCATGACATAATAGCGGTGTTTTTCTTCTTTTCAAATGTAAGCAGCACTAATTTTTCAACATGGACATAGCAAGGCTCACAGGACCGGCACTGTGTAGTCCTTCTGTGTCCATGTTGAAGAAATTAGTGCTGCTTCTAAAAGAAACATATTACTTCATGTGTGTTGCAGAAATGAGTTTCATGACAATACTAAGGAACTCTGGCATAGAACAATTGGATTTAATTTTCTGATAATAATATGCTGTAATCAGTTTAAAACATACCAATAAAAGTAGTAAAACTGAAAGGTTTATCTGAATTGACATGGTTGCATCATAAATTGCGTGGCTGCATGAGTCTACAAATTCTTTCTTCCACAGCTGTCGTGCAGTGAAATGCTCATACTATAGCGTGCATGTGCTCACCACATTGAAAGTTTTGCCATTACAGTCACTGTCCAATAATTCAGACTTGCTTGACATTCGGGCATCTCTGTGTCACCACTGCTACACTATAATAGAGTTAATGTTTAAGGACAGCAGGAACTTCAGGCACTTACCTAATAGCACACCAGGTGACAACAGAAATTCTGTAATTGTCTGTTAATTTGGCCACCATATTGAGCAAGAGCAGGGATATTGTTATTATGATACATTGCTGGCAAGGTTGTTGACCATGTCTCCACTGTCTCTTTGAAGCCAAAACTACTGTAGCCTAGCTGATCTAGTAGCCACCAACAGCACCCAAAGTGCAGGACAAGACAAGCCAAGCCAGGCTGCAGTTTGCACAATTCTTCATGCAAGTGCCATTCTGCACACCGCACATATATTGTTAGCTTATTTTTATAAAACTCTCTGAACATTGTATCACAAAGAAACTAGCTCAAAAGGGCCCTGCAACACTTCTCTCTTCTTCGTCTTGATGAGCATGGTGGAAGCATGAAAATGAGTGCGACTTCACCATGACTCACAGGAGGTTAAGCTGTAAAATTGTAATATATATTCTTTTAAAAGGATCTTTCTTCATTCAGATACGCATTACTTAAGGCTGAGCTAAGTAAGTATTGAGCTTGGCAGCACACTGGTCGCCGCCCCGTTATAAAAGGAACGCTAATAACACCCATCCATCTGTTCATGGGGGAATGAAAAAAGGGTGAGAAACTGATGTCAGTGTCTGTCATGATGTTAAGCTTTTCCTCTCCAGTCAGATTTTTTGCTGTGAAGTTTTCTCGATAAAGGCAAAGGCACTGCTAGCACGTGCTTTGCGATGTGGAGGGTTATTATGCGAATAATGGTGACAGAAGTACGTAGATTAGGTTCTCCAGAGCTGAATGTTCAGGGCTTCCAGTTGATTTAGTTACAGTCAGTGCTCCAATGACACTGTCGAATGAGCAAATTAAAGCAATACGTGCATCACACTTCTCAACACAACAAGTCTCACAAAAGCCGGGAAGCTGCTTGCGCTTGGGCTTTGAATGTCTTTTCATGCCTTCAAAAGAATTTCGCAGTCTCCTTAACTGTCTCGAATCAATTTCTAATGTCCATGACTGAACAGGCTGTGCAAAGCACAGTGTTTAAATAGTGGCTTGCACAGTGGGTTTACAGCATAGTTGGATACTTCTCGTGAACTCTGGCTTGCGCACCATTTACTGGCCATTGAGCTGGTGCCATCATACCTTTGCCCATGAAAGTTGCTGATGTAAATTCTCATGCTAATTAAAATTTTATAATTTCCTCTACGTGACTCCGGCAATTTTGGTCATGTACAGGAACAAAACCCAGAAGTACCTACTTCCATAATCTAGTTGCTTGCTTTGTTCAGGTAGCGGGCACATATCTTTAAATGCTTAGTGCCAGCAACATCTGTTGTCCCATCCGTGAGTGCAGGGAAGCAGGACATATTTTTGATCCTTGAAATGTTGTTGTTTTTAATGAGGGTGCCATAAATGTCAATGTTCTCATTCTGACCTGTTAGACTTAAGTATGATGTGTTGCTGGAGCAGTTCTCAATATGCTGTTTAAGACAGCTTTCATTGCAACTACTCCGCATGCATAGCATTGCTTTAACATTCCCTTCATTCTCTAATGGGATGTTGCTGAGGTCTACTTGTCTGCTGTCATTGTGGCCAGGAGAAGACTGGCCTTGTTATCCACGAGAAATAATTGTGTTAACTATAGGGGCAAATTGCATTATGTTTTCCTTTATCTGCAACTTTCTTCTGCTGCTGGGCTGGTAGGCTGTAGTAGGTACAGTGGAACCCCGGTTTTACATCCTCCGGTTTTACGACGACCCGCATGTTACGACGGATTAGTCCGGTCCCGGCGAAAGCCTCATAGACACAATGCATTAAAAACCTCAATTATACGATGCGATCTTACGCCAAACCCGCGTTACACGACGATCCACGCGAAGCAGGGTGACCAAACGGCGAAGAAAAGGGAAGTGCCCACGGGTGCCTTTCGTCGCACCGGCTCTTCGTCACCCCTACGCATGCCGAGCGCTTGGGAAACCGGTTCGTTTCGGCTTTCCAGTGCCGTTCGTTCGTCTTCCCCTGGCCCTCCCATCAGCCGCCGGCGCCGCGAGTAGCGGCATAGAGTGGCGCGGTTGTTCTCTTCCTCCCCCGTTCTTTTCACCCTTTCCGACCAACCATCTCTCTTCCGCTCTCCTGCGATCTCCGTCCTGTGATAACGAAAAGCGAAGCGGCACACACAAAGGCAGACATCGCGGCGACAACCACGAAGCAGGCGCTAACCCTAACCGTAGCAGACGACGCACGGAGCAGCCACCGGAGAAGGCCACGGCGTCATCATGCGCAGCAGCCAGTAGCGGCCGCACGTTCCCCCACTCTCTCAAGGAGCGCGCGCTTGGCGCAATCGCAGCTTCGCATCCGAGCGCGGGATACTCGAATGCCGCTGCGAGCCCCCATAATCATGCGCGAACCATGCTTCCACCGCGCCACCGCTGCTCCCGCCAACGGTGGTAGAAAAAAAAAGCGCACAACTTTAAAACAAAACGAAAAAAATGGCGCCGGTCGGTTGAATGGCAGCGTGCACGGCGCTTGCTTGAAGTTGCGCTGTTTCGGAGCGTGTTTGAGCGGCACAGCAGCTGCCGCTGCTCGTAATGTATTTGATATGAAGTAGTTTTAGGACGAATTAGGCGCTGAAAATTACAGGAGGGGTAGTTTATGACACATACAGTGCAAATATGCGGGTTTCCGAAGAGCATGTTTTTTGCGATTTTTCGACTTTCAAAGGCCGCGTTCCCCCTTTAGTGTGTGCCATGTTTCGCTACGGCTGTTGCGAACCACACCAGTGGATTGCGGCGCACTCAAGGGTGTAAATTTTTCTGTTCGGATTTTACGACGCCCGCATTTTACGACGATTTTTTGTGGTCCCGAGAACGTCGTATAATAGGGGTTTCACTGTACACCATTGCGAGTGCTTTTATTAAAGTATCAGCTGCTGATTGGCTTTCCTGATCGTACTTTTTAGAGTATGTTTTCACTGTTGGCAACGTCTGGACACAAGTGTGTCAGCGAATGCATGCAGCTATTTACCAACTTAAGGGTGACAAAATATACACATACATGGCAAAACAAGCCCCCATGTAGCAAGTACCGTATTTGCACGATTGTAAGTCGACCCATTTTATTGAAACTTGAAATCCAAAGCAGGGGGGTCGGCTTACAATGGAAACTGAAGCTATACTGCCAATAGTTTTTTTTCTTTCGACTTGCAATTTTTGGGAGGGTCAACCTACAATCGAGTCGACTTAAAATTGTTTTAACGTGGTAATTAGCCATTGGTGTTTATCTAGCCATGCTGGTTGAAACTTCCACTTTTGTTGAATAGGGGTACGTGAATAATGAAATTGTTGAATACAAATAAGTCAGAAAGCTGTCTTTGAATATTGAATCGCATATTGAATATGTATGTATCATTAAAAAGCTGCAGAGCAGGAAGTAAGATAACTTTTGCTACTCTTTTGAAACAAATTGGGGAAACTGCATTTCACTGGACTCGAGCAAGTTGAAAAAAGTTTTGGTAATGCACTCATTAGAACTCATATGTCGAAAAATAACTACCCAATACCTTGACAGTCAAGTTCTTCCTGCCATGTAACAACGCAGTGTAATGCTTTTTATATAAGCATTTCAATTTCTAAATATTATAAGATTGTTTAGGTGACTTCATTGAAGGGCGCAGTTGACCTTCATGCAACAAAATGTGATCACGGTATGCAGTAACCAACCTGCCGTGGTAGCTTAGTGGCTAGGTGTTGGCTTGTGAAACTCAAGGTTTTGGGATCGAATTCATGCCATGGCAGCTGCATTTCGATGGAGGCGAAATGCAAAAAACACTTGTGTAGTTATGTCTGGGTGTACATTAGAGAACCCCAGGTGGTCAATGTTCCTCCGGAGCCCTCCTCTGCGGGTCCTGCCTCATAATCACATATGGTTTCGGCGTGGCCCAATATGGCAGCAAATACATTTCATGGCAATTATGTTTTAACTGTTGTAGGTTTAAAGTGGGCATGCATTCCCTAGGTGTGTGCAAATAAAAATGTTTTGGTTCAAAATGAGTAGTCCGTCAAGTAAGGTAATCTTGAAACAAATGGTTTGATAACTACCACGTTATAGGGAATGAAACTCAGTAGTTGAAATCTGTCTTTTGTAAGAAAGAATCCTTTATTTGTGTGCTTAAAACGTTAAAAGTCATTCCAGGGAAGCATTTGATGACATATCTTAGACGATTACCTAAAAAAAAATGTGCGCTGACTAGGTGCTCTGTGTGCTAAGAGAAGCGACCTTGTTTCTGCACAGATAATGAGCTGGGATATGCACTAGCTCCTCCACATTCAGTAAAATGTTCTTTTAAGTTCTAATACAGTTCAACCTCGATATAACGAAGTCGGTAAAATTGGCACTTGACTTCGTTACACTGAAATTTCGTTACGTTGAAATTCGTCTCTCAGCATGCAAATGAAATTCCAAGAATGTGTTGCAGTTGTGTTCCACGTGTGGAAAAATGTTTATTTACGCTTGAAATAATCAGACACTTTTTTTAAGTTCTTCATGGTCATCAAAAACGGCATTATGTGCCATTCATAGGCCCACAACGACTGCATGGCCTCTTCGTCTCTCACAGAGCCCGCAAAGCGCCTCAGTGTGTCAGTCAGCCTTTACATAATGCGTCAGCGCATGGAACAGCCGAATGCGTGCAGCGCTCCTACTATCGGCGCGTACAACTGCGGTATGATCTTGCAGGCGCAGAGCGCTTATCGTGCGAAGGCACAACGAGGGATTGTAACAGGGAGGAGACTTCAGAAAGTGCCGTGCGCGATAACAAAAAGTGAAGCGGAAAACAAAGACCAGCCGCATGGTGACAGCAACGAAGCAACGCTAGGCCTAGCCACAGCAGACGACGCACAGGCCGACTGCCAGACGAGAACGGGAAACTCGAAAGCTTGCGGGAAACTCGAAAGCGCCTGCGAACTCTCAATCATAAGCGAATTGGGTTTGGACCACGCCGCCACCACTCCCGCCGACGGTGGAAGAAAAACTGCAGGAATTTACGAACAAAACGAAACCAAAATGGCGCCCGTAGGTTGAATGGTGTGAAAACGGCGAAAACACTTGAAGTTGGGATGTTTCGGCACGTGTTTGGCCAGTGCAGAGGCTGCCACGGTTCGCTTTGAGTCATCAACGAAATTTCGTTACATTGAAAGTTCAGCGACATTTACTTTGCTATATGAGGGCTAAATATACATGATGTTCTATGGGTGCAAAGTTACAGAAACTATACTGCTTCGTAACATTGGGGATTTCATTAAATTGAAATTTGTTACATTGAGGTTTAACTGTAGTGCATGAAAGAATAATTGGAAAACCAGGCTTGTGTCAATATCACTTTTTTTGTCTCAGAGTAAAAGTGCACAGAATGGTAATTAGTGCAGAATAATTTCAAAACAAAATTGGGATATAGCAGTAGGATTTAAATATTATGAGCATAAGGTAGGTTGTGTTTCACAATTTGTCATGCTTAGGCAATCTGAACTCGTATAAGCTGCTCTAAGACTGAAGAAAGTCTAATTGGTGTGCAGGTAATATGCATACGTCTCCATAAATTGTGGCTTCACAGCAGTGTTAGTTTTTCCTGGAAATGGTGTTTCACTGCACAGATATTGATGCTGCAGCAAAACCAACCTTACAGGTGGCTTACGTGCAGTTGGATAACATTTACCGTATTTACCCACATAATTTGCGCCCTCGCATAATTTGCGCACCCCTGATATTTAGCCAGCTTTACAAAAAAAAAAAAAAGAAAAATCCTCGCATATTTTGCGCTCCCCATCCCGCTTGAACCAGCTCGCCGGCGCGCGCGCACGGACAGACTTAGAACAGCCACGCAGCCGCACCCATCGCTGCACAGGCAAGAGCAGTCATACGCAAGAGGGGCTGCGAGTGCGATTCTTTTCTCCGGAAGCCCCCGGAGCCCAAAGTATGGTCGCTAGAATAAAACAATGCGAGTGGGGGTGACGAAAACGGCTGAAGCAGAGATCAAACAAGCCTGGCCTATCTCCGTCGCTCTGTGGGTGCATGCGATAACATCACGTCGATCGGGACACCTGCTGTCGATTCGGGGAGGAAACGCCCTGCCCGTCTTTAACGAGCATGAAAAGACGCGAGGGAGGGGTGGGGTGGGGGGGGGAGTGTCGCTCTGCTGCCGAGCGATCGCATGGCGGCCGAAGTAATGCTGGAGCGTGCGCTATCTCGGCAGCCATCAATGGGTGGCTCGTAAACCCTTCTATGTGCTGCGCTCTCAACGTGAAGGGACTGCGAAAAGTGTCCATAGAGCAGCCGTATTCTCTTACACCAGCGTTTTGTAGTGTTACGTGAGATCGTATCCAAAAGAGTTACCGTGCTCGTTGCATTATATTACACGTGATTTCGAATGTGTTCGCGAAATCTCCATGTAATTTGCGCACCCCCTCTTCGGAGCTCTAAAATCGCGAAAAAAAAGTGTGCATATTACGCGAGTAAATACGGTATTCGTTCTGATTATTTCCAAATTTTATAAATTATAAATTAACATTGAAGCAAACCCAGATACAGTAGTATCATTCGATTGTTCACACATACCTAGTATTATGATGTTTTACTGTAAAAATAATGCATAGTATATATGTAATTTGTTACTTTGAATATTTGCTGCAGTATGCGATGGAATAACTTTCTTTTGACATGGTCTTTGTGGTAAAAGTGGCATGCTACCATTCACGACCAATTTGGAACAAATACAACACAAACTGGTTGCAGGTCGTGCATGGACTCAAACAGTGCGAACATACAACAAAATGTGCTTCGCCACCATGGGCACCGTCATTTTGCGATGGCGATGACACTGCATCTGACCCTGTAAGGGGAGGCCATGGCTAATGCTGCGAACATAGTTTTGGTTTTGTCCACACTCAATTCTGACGTGCAAGCAATTTTTGGACTCATTTTATTGGAAAAAGGGTGCATGTCAGATTTGAGTATACAGTAAAACCTCGTTATAACGAAGTTGAAGGGGGAGCTGTAATTTCTTCGTTATAACCATTAGTTTGTTATATCCAATATCTATTTAATTTATGGGAATTTCAAGGGGAATTGCGATTGCTTCGTTATATCCAATAGTTTGTTATATCCGGGTTAGTTATAATGAGGTTCTACTGTATAAGGTATTTCTGCAACCAATGAGAGAGCATGGATAAGCGTTGATGCGGTGAAGGTTGGAGGGGAGTGAAAGAGTGGAAAGGATAGGTAACCTTCTCTAGGCAGGAGATTACCTACAGCGCCGAGTGCCAGAAGGCATCTCTCTCCCCATTTGGAAAATTGGTGCGTGCTTGTTGGTGCTGGAAATTGAACCCAGTGCCTTCTGCATTGGAGGCTGACAATCTAACCACTCTGTCACTGCTGTGGTAGGGTGTATGAAGCATCTGTACAGAGCCAGCGCAAGCTTCGGGTGCGGGTGCCTACATGCTACAGCATTCCACTATGAAAGAGACTGTAAATGCATGATGAAAGCACGGTGTTACTTGGCATTGACATTGATTTTCAAACAGTGGAACGGTTTCAGGCTACTCCTGCTAAGACATGTAAGATTGGCCTAAAACGAGACACTTCTACACTGAGATAATTTCACACTAATTGCTGAACTGAAGTCATGCTGGCAACTGTTTAAAAATTTATCGATCTGCTAGGGAAACCATTCTAAATCATCTCATTAATTCTTAATTGTGGATCCAGGCAAGGTCACATTGGGGAGACCTGCAGATCAAGGTGGGTATGAAGGGTTGAATGCTATTGCTCATCAGAGGGCCTGTGGTCATTGTGACAATCATTTGTCATGCCAGACTGGATGCTGAAAGAGTGGTACTCTCACGCACACCAAACTTTTACAGATGGCAAAGGAAAGTTCACTTTAGAAAGGCACATTTGTTTCCTCGCTTGCGGTACGAAGGTTTTTCACTTGTGCATGCTGCTAGGTTGATGATAATTTTAAGATAAACTGTATTGATGGATGCACATACCAGCATGGAAAGGGGTAAGGAAGGATTGGCACTTTGAGGATCAGCTTCCCCAAAATCCAGAGTCGCTTCTGTCCTTCAGACATGCAGTGAAACCCCGATTATACGACATTCTCGGGACTGCAAAAAAGCATCGTAAAATGGGGGCGTCGTAAAATCCTAACAGAAAAATTTATGCTCTTGAGTGCGCTGCAATCCGCTGGTGTAAATCTCAACAGCCGTAGCGAAACATGGCACACACTTGAGGGGGGACGCGGCCTTTGAAAGTCGAAAAATCACGAAAAACATGCTTTTCGGAAAACCGCATATTTGAACTGTATGTATCATAAACTACCCTTCTTGTAATTTTCAGCGCCTAATTCGTCCTGAAACTACTTCATATCAAATATGTTATGAGCAGTGGCAGCTGCTGTGCTGCTCAGACATGCTCTGAAACAGCACAAATTCAAGTGAGCACCGTTCACGCGCCATTCAGCCAACTGGCGCCATTTTGGTTTTGTTTTGTTCGTGAAGGGGGGTCCTGCGCTTTTTTCCACCGCCGTCGGCGGGAGCGGTGGTGGCTTGGTGGAAGCATGGTTCGCGCAGATTGGGGGGCTTGCGGGGGCATTCGAGTATCCCGCTCTTGGGTGCGAAGCTGCGATTGCGCCAAGCGCGCGCGCGCTACTCAAGAGAGTGGGGGAACGTGCGGCCGCTATTGGCTGCTGCGCGTGATGACGCAGTGACCTTCTCCGGCGGGTGCTCCGTGCGTCGTCTGCTACGGTTAGGGTTAGCGTGTGCTTCGTGGCAGTGCCTTCTCTATAACTTTCATTGCCTGCTAGAAGGGGAGGAGAACAATAGGCGGCGGCCGTCGAAGCGAGTGCAGCTGCTCACCACCAGGCATCGCCACATAAACTTGGGTCTCTCATGTTGTCGGTCACGGCTCGCGCGCTCGCGCATCACCTGTGCAGATACGGTTGCTAGTCTCGTTTCTCGGGTTACAATTGCCTGGGTGCTGATAACGATCGGTAAAGGCCACAAAAAGGCTTCCTCGACTGGTAAGCTCTCGATCCCGCTCGCGACAGCATGTCAATCAACCAGCCAAGAACAAGACTTGGCAAAACCAATTGCTATAGCGCCCCACAACGAAACAAATTTGTTCCAAAAATCTCGAGAAATCAAAGTGAACCAAAAAACAAGCGCTTTCTCGTTGCATCTCGTTGCAATCATCTTGACCATTATAGTTCATTCTTTGTTAGCTCACAAGCTTCAAACAAGTAATGAAATGTGACTTCCCATAATAGAAGCCATTTAGAACCAAGCTGGGACCATTTGGTCCTAGTTAATTACCAGTTTCATGTTTTCAACAAACATGCAGTGCTGCAAGTTCGAACAATATGAGCCTTTGTCGTCGTACAACAGTGTCATATGGTGAAGCGGACTAGGTAGGTGTGGAATGTGGAATGTCGTTCGTTTCGCTGTGTTCTGCGAGCGCGTTCCGCGTAGCGTTGAAGCTACGTACGTCATTTTGGTGTTGCCGTATCCTTTCCGGAAAGTTTTGGTCTCGCCGATGTAAATGGCGTGGCAATCAGCGCACAGAACCTCGTACACTAGCCCTGGGGAATCTTCCTTTGGCAGCCAGTGTTATGTAAATCATTTTTCCATTATGTTCATACGTTATACGAGTACTTACACAAAAATTCTGCATCTTTTTTTTTATTTTGCAATAAGTATCTAACTGCATCACTTACCTCGGCTGCAAACCTCGAGGGCTCGAGCGCGCGAATGTTAATACTAGATGCGAAGCAGCTCTTTGACTAGCCTGTGTACGCCCTTTGTGCGTCCGTACGGCGAGGGCGAGGGCAACGCGCTGCCCTCGCCGCAGGTGTTCGAGCGGTGCCAAGTAGGTCACGCAGCAGCTGCACGTTGACGTCACGCTCCCCTCGCAGTGCGCGCTGACGCCACTCTCTCCCTCGCCTGCCGCGCGCTCGCCGCAGCTGCCACCTCGTCCGTTCGCCCGCAACACCTGCCGCTACCGCCGCTCGCTCCGCTACCGCGACCGACAAAAAATTAACACCATCTTCCCAAAGGGAACCCTGACGGGATGCGAAGCACCCGCGTTAGCGCCGTTCAACCCGTGACGCCACCCGTGCGCAACGCTGCTGCTTCGCATCCCATCAGGGTTCCCTTTGGGAAGGTGGTGTTAATTTTTTATTTTGTATACGGTTTTGTGTAGCCCAGACGCACTTTCCGTTTCAAAGAGCGATGAGTGAGGCGGCACCCATGATGGCATTCATGTAAACATAGCTGACTACATGTGCACAAAAAACCGCGTTCACATGGACACCATGCGGACAACTCTTTTGAGTGAAGGCTCCCTGGGTGCTGCTGTAATCCCCTCTGGGGAGTTTCAAACATGCGTGATCCCTCAAAAATGCGCTGCCGAGGCGAGGACGTCAGTTTGTACTCCGGTGCAATTCTGCCCCCTCTTTTCGTCGGAAACGTCTGCTAGGATGAGCGTTCTCCCAAGAATCATGGCAGCAACACGAACTCGTCACGATGGTGGCGACTGGTTGTTTACATGAAACACAAAACCGCGTTTCACATGCAGTGGGGCCACACGCACGTTAAAATTGATATTAAATATGTTCTAAGCTATATCAGCGGTTGATATTTTGCAGACGATGCATGTGTGTCGACGCAGATCTATCCCACAAGTTATCTCGATCACCTTAAATGTTGTGTCAGTATTCCTTTAACTGGTGTTTAATTCACTGGGTCGTGATTGCATGACAATGTGAGTAACATATGTGAAGCGCAAATAATCATGTAAAGTTCAAAAATTATTTGCACGAAAGTGACTTCCTGTGACGTGTTTTCTTCTCTTGTGCTTTCTGTGTCATTTAGAAATATATTGCTATATTTATTGTAAAATAAATATTTCTTGGACAAAAAAAATGTCAGATGTGAATTTACAGCGACGTTGATGCGCTCGCGGCCGGACTGGTGGAGCGACGCGCGCAAGTGCGCGCGCGCGTCACTCCTCCAGTCCGCCCGTGTGGCAGTTTGCCTGTTTTCATCATCAGAAAAAAAAAAGATAAAATTGCCTGACCGACCAGGTGTTTTTGAAAAATATAGGAGAGGGTGAGGAGGAAAATTAGAGAAAGAAGGACGAGAAAGGGTAGTTGGAGAATGAGGACAGAAGACCGAAGCGAAGATCTCGGCGCCCCCTCCGGAAAATGAAAAAGTCTCCGCCTATGCTCCCAAGCATCTCTCAAAGCCCGAACGTGCAAACATTCCAGAAAGTACTAGCTGCCCAATGGCAGACTAGTTAAAACCACGTGGGCGAAGCGGGCAGCCTTCCACAGTGATGGGCCGCCGCCACGTCCAGCTGGGAGAGGGGGATGCAAGGACATTCCGTGCAAAACATGGCGTTGCGCGGGACGCGCTTCACACCAGTCCCCACATCCCTCCCTCCTTAAAAGCCCCCCTAAAAAAAAACAATACTGGCGATGCCGATACACAATAAAATCCGAGAGCCCCAAACCAAAACAAAAATACCAGAAACAAACGCGACAACACAACCGCGACAAGTCTCTCAAATGTCCTGATTGTCCAATGAAGCTGGCGCGCGCCACAGCATCTTCACAAACCCTGGACACCGGCCGCAGCAGGTCTAACGTGCCGTCGACCCTGTCGACTCCCTGGCTGCACCCAGTGCAGCGACCACGGCTCCGTCCGCAGCCTCGCCGTCGACTGCCGCCCCGCTCCGGACACGCAGACTTCGGCCGCCATATCAGCGCTGTAGAAACACATACACACAAAAAAACAACAACAACAAAAGGACAAAAACAGTCGCGCAGCACAAGAACGCAAAATCAAGTTAACCAAGAACAGTAAAACAACCCGAGGTTAGAAATCATTCTCAAAGTAGTGAAAAACAAAAACTAAAAACAAAGGAAACTGTACGTAAACAGAAAGGAACACTTAGAAACTAGGACAGCGAAGAAAAGCCAACGAAAGCTTAGAGAGAGAAAAAGAGAAACCTCTCTGTCAGGTTGTCTCTCCATCTGAACTCAGTCGGAGTGTAACGAAAGTAAACGTGGTCTTCACTAGTGCGATGCCATATGACCTTATACTAGCGGATAATCCTTCCACGAACGTGCACTGCCCATCCGTGACACCAAACGAAAAGGGACATCCACCACGTGTCGCCTACGGAATGAACAGATGCGGAAGGGACGGCTACAGCTGGGAATTCACACTGCACTATGCCAGATCGCAGAGCACAGTAACTTTAACTAAAGCCTTCCGTTCTAACGACTGGCTAGAATTATTGCAGAGGCGCGCAATCGCTCTCCTCTGCTGTCGGGGTAGGGTTCCACTGCTGACGCGCTGCAAACATGGCAGCTAACCGCGAAGGTGGCATGATGCTTTGGCAGAGCTCGTATGGACCGCGCAGAGTGAACCCCATTTTCTCTCGGGCCACGGCAACACACGCCGCTTCAGGCCCAACCCGCGCTCGTCGCAAAACCACACAACGATACCACGCGCGCGCCACGTGCAGCACAACACATTCAGGCGCCTCGCCTCCTGTAGACGATAAAAACAGCGAAAGAAACTATTTACACTATATACACATGGGTCACCCTGCCATCAGCTACGTCGCTCTGCAGGCCAACGAAAAAAGAAAAAGAACGAACAAGAAAAAGCCAGATTCCAGAGGAGTCCAGTGAGGATGGACCCCTTTCCCCACGACCGGCCGGCTGATTATTACCACAATGGCTTCCCTCTCTCCCACCGCCGGGACGCTGCATCGCTCTCCCCGTCTGCGTGTGCGAAGAGACAGGTGCCCGAGGTGCTATTCACAGGAAAAAGGCTTTCCCTCTGCCTTCTTTGTTCCCCTCAGCAGTCGTTCTGCCATCTTTACCTCCTCGGTGCATGTCGGCCATGTGCACCGAACAGCGCCTGTCAACTTTTCACGAAGACTTTAGACGACCCGGGCAAGAAATAGTGCGTCAACTATTCTCTCACTGGCTCTGAATTTACTGAAGAAAGACGTGCACGACGCAAAGTCTAAAGAAAGCCGTTGGACTCACCGACTTGAACGTTTAATGGGAGACAAGATGGTCAATCTCCCGGCCATGGCATGATGGAAGCCTTGGTCGATCCAACGAGTTTCCGCCACCAAGAAGGAACTGCTGAATCTCGGTAACTTGCATCGCGCCTTTCCTCGTCCACACTTCGTCTCACACAACTTCGAAGCGGGTTACCAATCCGTTTGAGAAGTGACATTTGCCTCTCCTCACACCACGATACATAGACAGAGATAAAGGATGGACAGAAAAAAGAAAGAGATACGCGTGACACACGGTAGAGACGGCCACGCTCAACCAAAGCGCATTTGACGCTGGGAACTGAACGCAACTTCCCCACTCTGCTGACACCTGCTTGTCGTTTGAGCAACCAAGGGCTAGGCACCTGGCCCCACGTTGGGCGCCAAAATGTGGGGTATTTCTTCTACTACTAGCTGCGGCATCGCTGCTAGCACCCCGTGCTGTGGATTCGAGTGCTCGACGAGCAGAGAATGAGGCCGTCACGTTCGCGCGCTTGCTCGTCTCAGTCATGCATCGCTGCGCGCGTCAGCCTGCGGCCTGTCTCGAGGCAGGACAGCACGAACCGTTGCACGCGGCGAAAGAGGAGAACATTAGGCGTCACTCTCCCAGCATGGTAATTTAATAAACACGTTAAAGGGGTCGTGAAAAGAGTTTAGAGATGCCGGTTTGTAATTTTCACTGCTTCAATACGCATTCGACAAGCCGATTCCAAAATATTTCGGCGAAATATTCAGTGCACGTTTAACAACGCCCGTTTTAAATCTCAGCTTTCTTGCGCTCCCGAAACGACTATGCGACACTACCGGCCGGCGTGGTACTATTTGGTGACGTTGAGTTAAGATACTTTTAAGTTCAAAGGCACAGTGAACTCGCGTTTGCTCTAAAGGAATCGATTTACTTGAAAGCTAGAAAGGAAGAAAATACTTGGAAACCGTGCGGTGCCACCATTCGGAAGAAAAGCGGCAGCACGGTTTGTTTTCCCATGGCCTCCGAGGGCGCGCCAATCTCGGAGGTATGACGGCTACTAAGATGACGTCATCTGCAAAGTTGAGGCGAACGCGCGCAGTGAAACCGAAACCGCATTTTTTTATCGCTCTTAATCAACGCACACGGTGGAACGGAACAATGCATATTGTTGATTGGAGGGTCAGGACCCCGAATACGCACTTAGTACAAAATGTTCAGAAAACGTTTCACGACCCCTTTAAATGATACAAACAAAAACAAGGCCGAATCTAAAGTCGAATTAAACCTAGAGAAAGGACAATAACGATTAACAACACGCGAACACAATACCACAAACAAAGGACAATAACTAGTACAACGCGAACACGCAATACACACAAAGACCGTACAGGGAAGGAACCACCTAACCCTCGGCCAGCGTACCCGCGACCGCGCGCCCCCAAAAAAAGAAAATAGAAGAGAACATACAGAGATGGGCGACGGTCGCAGGCCGCTGCCGGGGGTCACTAGGGCCCGCAAAGGCGCGCAATCCGACCGATGGCCACGTCGGTTGGAGGGTCACAAAAGTACGTGCGCACCCTTCCGAGTCCTAGTGAGTTCTCCCAAGCATCTCTCAAAGCCCGAACGCGCAAACATTCCAGAAAGTACTAGCTGCCCAATGGCAGACTAGTTAAAACCATGTGGGCGAAGCGGGCAGCCTTCCACAGTGATGGGCCGCCGCCACGTCCAGCTGGGAGAGGGGGATGCAAGGACATTCCGTGCAAAACATGGCGTTGCGCGGGGCGTGCTTCCCCCCGGTCCCCACAGTCAACAACACTGCAACATGTATGCTTTTCTTCTGATTCTCCCTTGAATTGCGCTCCTGCCAGTCAAGTGCCCTTCACCTTTGTTTTCCCTGCTGACCAGCTGGGTTGCTGCCAGATGCACCCTTTTGTGTCTCCCATCAGTTAGGAGAGGGAAAGGTGGTTGTTTGGAAAGAGAAAATGACTGCATTATTTTCTAAGTGTCCCTGTGCAAGTGTCTCCCTCTCGCGAACCCCCTTTGAAATGAGGGTTTTTTAAAAGCTGTATGCTGAAGAAAGAACCAAATTGGTTTTGAAATATCGGGCTGATAATATTATAATTATCTTATTTGGTTGGAGCCACTTTCAAATGTCCTGAATAACTTTCCCAACTAGACTGGAAATTTTGTCTTAATGTTTATCTTAATGTTAGCTTAAGTGTATGGTGAAGAGATAAGTGTGCATTTGTATGATGCGAACATGCTGCTGCAAGAATTTCGTACATAGGTGCTGTGATAAGGATGTTGAAAGATATAAAACAAACTTTTCATGGCTGCTTCAACCAGTTTCGATTTCTCGCTTGGCCTCCCTACCCCTTTCCACTGTGGAGAGGGGTAGGGAGGCCATGCAGTACATTGTACTTCAATGTCGTGTTGCTTTGCACTTCAGCAATGCAACACATCAGTGAATCACCGCTACTTACTGGTATGTGCGACAACTGTGCAGCCTAAACCACATCACTGCAGTGCTGAGGCGCAGTTTCATAATGCTGGTTTAAACTAGTGGAGGAGCTCAATGATATGTCAAGGTCCCCATTGTGAAAAGTGATGCCACTTAGCAGGCGAAAAGGACAGGTCAAGCGCTGGAGAGGGGCGAAGGAATGGGTTTTTGAAATAGGGAGTCTGTGTGGGGTGCAGTGCTGGGATATCTGCAAAAAGTGATTGCTGCGGCCTTTTTTTTTTTTTATAAATGAGCAAGCTTGTTTAGGAGGTGTGAAAGAGAAAGTCAGAACCTGTTTACCAGTCCTTTAACAAGGCCAGTAATCTACTGGCATACTTCGTCAACTACAATCATATCAGTAGTGAAACGTATTTAGCACTGCTCATTCATTGGCTATGCTGAATGCTTTGAAGCCTATTTAAGATATTAAAGTACACTAGAAGCATGCACCATAATTTATATGCTTCTGCACTGACAAGTTACAAATAATGTAAGGCAGGAGCACAGCTGTTGTCTCGAAGCCTTTATTTCGCTGAGCCTCGCGCAGAACGAAGATGGCGCTCACTGTGATGATGATTATGTATCGGGTAAAAGATGAACGATGAATGTTTTGCTTACATGAATTCCCCCTCGCGCAAAAGCGGCCAACCTGGCCGCTGTCTATGGCGGTGAGGTACGTCGTATAAAAGGTTTCAAACGGGAGACATGCACAACCTCCGTACCACGGTAGCGGCCGTCAGAAGGCATGACAACGGGAGTGACGCGATAGTTCACTGGTGAAGTTTGCTCAAGCATAATGTAAGGTCCGATAAAACGTGACTGAAACTTTTCGCGCAGACCGGGAACTCGGGTTGGGGTCCACAACAACACTTTGTCGCCGGGGTGGAATGAAATGAGGCGGTGAGATGCGTCCAGTGCTGGGCAGTATCGAAGATACATGTATCTTAGATACTATCTTAGATACTCCTTCAGTATCTTGTATCTGTATCGCGATACATCTTGAAAGGCGTGTATCAGTATCTGTATTTTCGATACATTGAAGAATGTATCGAGTATCTTAAGATACAAGATACTGATGTCGGAACATTACCGCGCGACACTAGAAATACTGGCAGAAGTCCGCTGCTCAAGCAGGTACTGCCGCCACTAAGCTTATAACGCTTATAACCACCCGCCACGGCGGCCTAGTGGTTAATGCGCTCGACTGCTGGCCTGAAGGTCGCGGGATCGAATCCCGGCCGTAAAGGCCGAAATCCGATAGCGGCGTTATACTTGAGTCCGGTGCAGTACTGTACTTAGATTTAGGAGCATCTTAAAGAACACCAGATGGTCTAAACTTTCAGAGCCCTCCAGTACGGCATCCCTCATAATTATATCGTGGTTTGGAGATGTAAACCTCAACAATTATTATTGTGACCGTCCCCACGAGCTCTTTCATGACATTTTCCACAAGCAGTGAAATTTCCAGTGTGTGATCTTACTTGGTAGGCTGACGACACCTTTTGCTGAGAAACATCGTAACTAATAATGTTACAGCACGATTCGTTCTATTATATATATATATATATATATATATATATATATATATATATATATATATATATATATATCCATCCTTTCTGACTCACATTGTTTTTTTCGCTGTCACAAATCACAAGGTAATTCGCGAAATCAATGTCAAGAGTATGAGTAGCGGAGGTATCCTGCGACACTTTGTACCGCTACGATGTCTGGAATTCTCTCGTAGAGAGAAATTATTACAAAAATTGCACATTCGTGAATCCGTCGATGACGAGCGCTTTACGCGAGCACATAACTAGAATTTAGGAAGTCATTGCGGTTTTATGTCCTTTCTGTATAGAAGATCCGGCACAAAATATGTCGCTACGAGCGTTGTTACTCCTGTACACTTGTCCCGTGGTCCGGTACTGCGTAAACGGTATACGCGTACGGACCAGATTAAACTCAAAGTCGTAATTGCGGCATCGTGCCGAGGTTTTGCATCGCCATTTTTGTTATTAGGTGGGAAACCACTACCTGGCTGGCAAGTAGAGCATCGACTTCCATGAATTACAAAAACCACAAAAAACCGCCGACAGCGTAGCTTACGCACAGCTGTCATGTTTAGCAGCCAAAAGAGCCCCAATCAGTTGTTTGGGAATGAAAACAATATAATTATAGCCAGAAAACAACAGTTGTTGAGATACTAACACATGTTTCATTCAAGTTAAACTTGGTTGGTCGCAGTTCTGAAATTCTAAAGCAAACACTCCTGTTCATAGGCGTTTTCTGCTGCATTATATATGTCTGTAATATGAAATTTATAAATGTATCGAAGTATCTTAAGATACAAATGGCAAGTATCGTATCGGATACAATTATTGAGGTGGTATCTTGTATCTGTATCCGAAATACTTCTTGCCCGAGTATCTTGTATCGTATCGCGATACAATTTCAAAGTATCTTTGCCCACCCCTGCATGCGTCGTAGCGAGCCTTGTGTTCCTGTTGACTTGCCTCGGTGTTGAGGCAAGCACGATGGCGACACATAGCAAGGCGAGACAAAAACTGCTCACTTAGCGATGGCGACGAGTTGACAGAGACATCAAAAAAGGAGGCGTCGAGGAAAGATGCTGGTTGCCGTCCGTAAACCAGAAAGAAGGGCGAATAACCAGTAGTGCGTTGGACAGCAGTATTATATGCAAACGTCACGAATGGCAGTACAGAGTCCCAGTTGGTGCGATCAGCGTTGATGTACATGGATATCATATTGGAGAGGGTACGATGAAAGCGTTCTGTGAGGCCGTTAGTCTGAGGATGATAGCTGGAAGTCATCTTATGGATGGTGTTACAAGTGAGGAGGACGTCCTCAAGCAGTTTCGACAGGAAAGCCTTGCCACGGTCACTCAAGAGCACGCGCGGAGCGCCGTGCCGCAAGAAGATAGCTTCTTAGAAGAAATTAGCGATCTCTTCCGCGGATCCAGAACGTAGCGCCGCTGTTTCGGCGTACCTTGTCATGTGGTCTACGGCCTTGGCGATCCATCTCTTTCCGCCAGCTGATGTTGGCAACGGTCCGTAAAGGTCGATCCCTATCACTGCAAATGGAGTGTCGGGACATGGAAGAGGTTGCAGCAGCCCAGCGGGTGGTAAAGTAGGTCGTTTGTGGCGTTGGCACAGCGAACAAGAAGTGATGTATTTTGCGACAGAAGTGGCAAGGCCAGGCCAGGCAAAACGAGTGCGGATGCGGTCGTAAGTTTTATGAAAGGCGAGATGACCAGCCGTCAGATCGTCGTGAAACGTCTGCAGTATCTGTGCCCTGAGTGACCGAGGGGCGACCGGAACCCAACGCTGTCCTTCGGGGTGGAAGATGCGACGGTACAGGGACGGTACAGGATTGAGTTTGCAACCTTGAAGTTCTTTAATTGCCGACGGGTCCGAGCATTAGGAGGACGTGATGAGCCATGAAGGCGTTCCATAATTGAGTAGCAGTAAGCGTCGTTGCGTTGGTGTGCCGCGAACGTGTCGGGGTGGAAAGAAGGACGGCCATCGAGTGCGGCGAGTGACAGGACTGCGGACGATTCGTCCACAGGCTTGCTCACGGTGCGTGGTAGGCAGGGAAGGTCGGAAGGTGACGGTAGCGGGCAACGACTGAGGGCATCCGCATCATTATGTTTCCTGCCGGATTTGTACATGACGTCGAATTCATATTCTTGAAGGCGTAGTATCCAGTGACCTAGACGTCCGGATAGATTCTTTAACGTCGACTGCCAGCACAAGGCATGGTGGTCGGTGACGACCGTGAAGCGGCGGCTGTGGAGATAAGGTCGAAATTTCTGTACGGCCCAAACAACGGCAAGACATTCCTGTTCGGTTATGGTATAGTTTTTTTCTGCCGAAGTCAGTGTCCGACTTGCATATGCGACCACACGTTCTTCAGAAAGTCTCTGTCGCTGTAACAAAACCGCACCGATTCCATGGCCACTGGCGTCAGTATGGAGTAGAGTGGGTGCGGTGTTGTCAAAATGACAAAGGACTTGTTCTGACGTGAGGGCACGCTTCAAAGTGTCAAAAGCCGTTTGGCAGTCGTCGAACCATACATACGGAGTTCCCGAAGGGAGTAGACGGTGAAGCGGGGCAGCAATCGTAGCGAAGTCTCGGATGAAGCGGCGGAAGTACGAGGCGAGGCCAAGAAAGCTGCGCAGCTCGTTGAGGCGCTGAGGCCTCGGAAATCGGAGGACGGCGGTAACCTTATCGGGGTCAGGCCGAATGCCGTCTTTGCTGACGAGGTATCCCAGTACTTTAATAGTTTTGCTCGCAAAGTGGCACTTCTTGGTGTTGAGCTGAAGACCGGCTGCAGAAAGATACGTGAGAACTTCGTCTAGGCGCTCTAAGTGCTATGCGAATGTTGAAGAAAATATGACTATGTCGTCAAGGTAACATAAACAAGTCTTCCACTTGAGGCAAAACATTCATCGTTCATCTTCTTCACCGATACATAATCATCGTCACGGTGAGCGCCATCTTCGTTCTGCGCGAGGCTCGGCGAAAGAAAGGCTTCGAGACAACAGCTGTGCTCCTGCCTTACAAAGTGGTGGAGGTGCTGGGTATTGTCCGAGCGATGCAGTTTTCCCTCCAAAAACTGCAGCACCTAGTTTTCTGAACGGTAGTCAGAAGCGGGAGTGACTGGTCGCAGGGGCGATGTTGAGCGCCGAAGAGGAGAAGGAGAGCGTCGGCGCCCTGGACGGTAACTCTGAGGTGCGTCGGGTGGAGAAGGTGGTGAGAAGGAACGCGTCGACGGGCGGCGATGGTGCTGACTTGGAGAGGACGCCCCGTCCCTTTCGTAGACATTGTAGCCACGGCGTTCGTCCTGTTGGCGTTTGCGACAAAACCTGAAGATGTGTAACAGGATGGATTTGCAGGCTAGTTGGTCAAGCATCATGGAAAAAAACAGCGCGAACACAAGGACGATGAAACCAAATCACCAGCAATGTTAGAGGCCACCTTGGCGATCATTGTAAGCATTGTGGTTGTAACCCCCTGTATAAAAAAATGTGAAATTTTAGCAAAAAGCCCCTCCCAGTTGACGCGGGAAATTATAGAAGCACATAGGATCGCCTTGCTGGAGGATAACTGTGTCAGCACCCCATCTGTCGCTCTCTTAGACAAAGAAATTTCATATCTTTCTGCTAACAAGCCTTAGATGACCGTTTTTATAATGTACATGCAGCATGTGCGGTGATGACATTTGCTTATTCCTTCATGTGTTGTTTTTATCATGAGATGACCTTTGCATCTTCCTGTGTGTTTATCAGTGTATAACACTTGTGACGAGGCTCATACATATGTATATATGTACGTGTTCGCCGAAATAAAATCAGTTGATAGTAGCGCTTCGTGGTGTGGTGTGTGTTCCCTTTTCATCGTCCTTGTGTTCACGCTGTTTTTTTCCATGCTGGAGATGTGCCCTCGAATGCCACAGTAGTAGCATACTGGCCAGGACGAGCGCCAGGGTGTGTAATATGCTGGGACTGGCGCACTGGGTGCAAATGCCGCTATGTTGCTCTGCACAGGAACAGGTGGCACGCGCTGTGCAAAGGCGGGTTGCATGGCCGCCATTTGAGCATAAGTCGCGGGTGGGGGTGGCGGGGGTGGCAGCGTCGGGGTATTGGAGGCCACAGTGCAAGCCATAGCGGACAACTCCTCTTTGATGATGTCGCAGCAGAGCATTAGGGGCGGACGACGGTTGCAGAACGGGCGAACAAGAGAGTCCTTGCGCTTGTAGCTCTTCGCGGATCAAAGTGCGAATCAACGTGCGCAAATCCACATCCGTAGAAGGTTGGGTGTCACAGGCGTCTGGCTGTAACCAAATGGCTTGGAGTTCATCCAGATGCCGACACGTTGCGATGATATCGTGCACGGTGCTGGGGTTCTTGATCGCCAAGGCGTTGAACGCAACGTGTCCTATCCCTTTCAGAATATGCTGGACGCGATCCGATTCCTTCATGGCCGAGTCCACGTGGCGGCACAAGGCGAGGACGTCTTCGATGTACGAAGTGTACGTCTCTCCTGGATGTTGCCCGCGCCCGTCGAGCTTTCGCTTGGATACTTCAGAATGGATGTTGGGAATTCCGAAAATCCTGCGAACTTGTTGGCAGAAATCAGACCAATCGGCGAAGCTGCTCTGGTGGTTAAAAAACCAGGTTTTAGCGACGTCGGACACATAGAAGCCGACGTGACGAAGTTTCTGAGGGTCGTCCCAGTGGTTGCACGCGCTCACTCTTTCGTAATCCTCCAGCCACTCTTCTACGTCGTCACGCGGGAGACCAGAGAAGATGGTGGGTTCACGCTGCCGGGCGGTGATGGTCCATGGGGGAGCGGCCAGGTGCGCGGGGGCGTTGATGCCCGAGGGGCCAGGCTGCTGTTCGTTACTCATGGCAGTGGACAGCCAGAGCAAACGGCGACCCGAACGTAGCTCCAGGGAACCGCGTCATCGTAGAGGACCAAGGGATCGAACCTTCCACCACTTTGTAAGGCTGTTGTAAGGCACAGCTGTTGTCTCGAAGCCTTTATTTCGCCGAGCCTCGCGCAGAACGAAGATGGCGCTCACCGTGATGATGATTATGTATCGGTGAAGAAGATGAACGATGAATGTTTTGCTTACAATAATGACCACATGCTGAAATCTAATTGTGCATCTCTTTATGCCAATTTTGTGGAGAGGAAGTGTGTGCACTGTGGGTGTATGAAAGGAAAGTTAGCACCCACCTTGCTGGTTTCTGCAGGACTCATTTGCCACACCATGGGTGTAATGTGTCGTGCAAAGCAAGAATCTTTATTATCTTGATACAAGTTAGGGTGACTAGTGACGCATTGATTTTCAGGCTTTGTCTCGGGTTTGCATGAAGAGTGAGAGAGAAATGCTTGAAATATTCATTACGTAGTTAAAGTATTTCAGATATGTTGGGTTTTTTTTTGCTGAACATATGGCTCTGCTGGGGCCAACTGATCAATTTGAACTACAGTTAAGCCTGCTTATAACAAACCTCCATATAGCGAATTCCTGGATATAACAAAGTTTTTCTATTCTCCTCTGTTACTCCATAGAAGCACATATATTTGAGACCTCTATGTAACGAAGTGCCAGCGGGAGAGCCCCTCGAAATAACGAATTTGGTCCACCGACAACCTATAGGTTTTGCCCCATATTTTGTCACTTTTGTGCGAGCAACAACTGGAGGCACCTTCTCCGCCGCGACCAAATGCGAAGCGGCGGCAGCGCGCTTGGCGCGCTGGAAGGCACGACGACTGCGAGGTGAGAGCGAGCGCACGTGTGCGTGTGTGCGAGGGCGTGCGAGGTGGGCCTGCATCCCTCGACTCGGAGATATTGCCGCCGCAGGCGTGTCCTTTCCCCCTCACTGCAAACCTTATCCCGCCGCTTGCTGCAGCTGGCCTAGCCCGCCAAGCCGGCACCCTCCTTTTCCAGTTGATGCTGCCGAGCCGCGCCGAAGGTAGAAAGAGAAAAAAAACAAACAAGTTTTTCTTTTTTTAAACGTGCTGGCAGCGCCACCCTTTGGTTACTGCGCAAGTCTCTGCGCTTCACTTCTCTAACCTGACACTAGGCGACAGCGATTGTTAGGCCTAGCTCATGTGGTCGCGGGCGGCGCACCTCACAGGAAGCTTGCCCTTGACAACACAGGGATTGGGTTCACAGGAAGTCGCGCTCACGGGGTGATTCAAGGGCAGCGTGCGTGAGCATGCGTGAAATGATTAAAAAAGAAAGAACTGGAGGCAAACAGCGGTAAACTGAAGGTCACGGGCGCGCGTTCCGTGCAGAGCGTTGGCAGTTGACAAACGGCCGTAGCAGCATTCTCCGTCGTCTTGGAAATCCTATCCTCAGAGGGAGCGTGCGCAGCCTTTCTTTTTCCCCTCCGCTCATTGTTCATTCGTTCTGCACTCCTTCCTCCTCCGCGGCGATTCGCTGCGCTCTTTTTGAGCGGTGCACTTCCTCTGTGAAGCCTGCTCGCTACTTCGATTGTCCGCGGGATTTCCTGGCAGCCGCACTATAACGGGGGGTGGGGGGGGGGGAGGGAGGGGGGTCTGCACAGTAAGGGGTATGCGTATACATTAAGTTCTACGGGAGGGCAAACTGAAGTCAGAAAAAACCGCATTATAGCTGGTCCTTCACTATAAGCTGTCACATAAGTGGTCTCAGCTGTAAATGCTTTCTCACCCAAAATAAATGTTTTCGGTGAGCTCTGCAGTCTGTTACCTTTTTTGCTTACTTAAGCGTTTCTTTTTCGAATTTTCGTGCCGAACCTGCATATAACGAAATCCTCTTTATAACGAAGTTCTCCGGGAATTTGTCAATTTCGTTATATCCAGGTTTAACTGTAACTGTCCCACTCAAATTAAAAAGTCTTCAAATTATTGGGATTTGATTCCATCTGATAAAACTCCTTTGCCCTTTTGTACCTTTTCAGTCTTCTAGATTCAGCTATATTAAAAATTTAAGGGTTTCTGCTTTGGGTACATCTTGAGCTTCCATGTCTCTGTCACCGACCTTGAGTTATGAGACACTGGACACAGTTGCCGGAAAGGGTTCCAAGAACCGATGTATCAGTTCCTCGAAAATGATCCCACGAAAGCTTGGACAATTAAGCTTTAGGTCCCTTCGGCACACTAGCAAAACGCCAGCTGTGATTCAAAGACTGACTTAGAGCCAAGGGTGATCAAACAAAACAAATATATTCCCATTCAACAGGCAGTTACACAAAAACATGCACAAACATAGATTGGCTACAACTTTACACGAAACCAACACCAAGTGTACAAGCTCATGCACTACAATAGAGAATAAAATAAAGAGAGTCCTATTCAGCAGAGTCGCTGGAAGTGCCTTGTCAACATGAAGCTTGCAGGCCGAGCTCATCGGTTGGCTCTTGGAGCAGCGCTATTTACTTCTTCTTTCTTCCTTTACTGAGTCACATTTGTAAGTCACATTTAATAATTATTCGAAACGACTAGGGCTGCTCCTAACAGCCCGTGGTCGACTCCTTATATTGGCTTCGACGGGCGTTCTTGAAGATTCGGCGCTGGCCACGTGATCCCAGCACACGCAATGCTGAGGGAACATTCTTGATTCACCTGGAACCTTCGTCGCTTGGGCAGCACCTCTTTCTCCCTCACATGTCGCAAGGAGTGTTGGCATGAGCCCCTCTCCTCTCGCTCTCTGTCTGACTCGCATACTCACCCGGTTGATGGGATGACTCACTGCCACATTCCATAGTTTCCCAGCACATTCTAGAAATGCGCCGTCTAGGCTTCGGCCAGCTGTTGCGTGACCTTGGGTCCATTGAGTCCCTTACTGCGCGTGCCGTTTTCTTTCTTTGTTGTTTTTGGCGCGCCGTATCTCATTCGATGCCGGGTTCTTTGATGTAGTGGGCGCTATTTTGTAACAGTCTCGCATTTGTCTTACAGTGTGCAATTGCTTTGCATTTTACTACAGTTTTGCTCGCATAGCTGATGTGTTACTATTGCGTTATTTTTTGCTGTGTGTATAGGTCCTTCAACTTTACAAACACAAGAATTGATGAAGCACTCCGTATGTACCTTGAGACATTCAGGCTACCTGGGGAAGCACCACTGATATCCTTGCTGTTGGAGCATTTCGCAGAGCACTGGCATGTAAGTATGATAATACCAGACTAGGTGTTTTTCTGCCTGCATTTAGTGTGCACAGAGCTGTTACATTATTCAGCACAGGGAGTATAATTAATTTTGTGAACTGGAACAAGACATAAACCGAAAATTGTTGCTGTTTTGAAATAGAATGCATGTAGTTAACACAAAAGTCCAAGGGTGTCTGTATTTCTTGTTTTAAATTAAACTAAACAAAAGAACTCTTTCTGCAAATCGCATCACCTACTTGCAGCCCATTACCATTTGTAAGGCACAATATGCAAGCGAGTATGGACAGATAGATGTATGGCATATGTAAACTATGAACAAAACATACGATAGGTAACTGCAGTTCTGAACTTGACCATACTAACTAGAATTGCTGCTTGCTTTGAGCTGTGCAGCTTTGCTGGTGAGTTGTTGCTGGAATGAAGGCTATTAAGAAAAGCTGTGCTGCAGAATGTAGTAATAATTATTCGAAACGTGTTATTGAGAAGTGTGTGTAATCAGAAGGTTATGTTTACAGAGGTAAAGCTGTAAGGCAAACATGAGAGCTATGTGTTTTTGCAAGTTGAAACCTCTCACTGGTGCCGTGAATAAATTTCATATCTCTAAAAAACTAATGGCACGTTAAGACACTCAACCCATTACGTACGAGAACTCATGGGGTGCACCCATGTGCAACAGTGGAGGCCATGCTATTACTGAGTGCAAGAGGTATTTGGGAACACTGTTCCTTATAATTGTAGACACCAATAGGCTAATCATATCTACCAAGCCATGTGGCTTCTTGTTGGTAGCGCCCTTATCATTCATACGGCACAGTTTGTTCAGAGATGGAAGCATGCAGGTTGATGTTGAAAATAAAGTTCCATGCAGTCCTTGTCCTGTTTGTGTGCCATGACGACTTGGAAATTGCCGCCTTTCTGAGTATAGCGAAGTCTCTTGTTTACAAGATGCGAACAGAACTGATGTGTTCTGGCAGCAGCATGGGATCTGTAGTGAAAAGGAAAAAGCACAGTCAGTGGTCAGACGTTGTCAGAACCCCAAATTATCTCCGGCGGCTGCAAGTCAGTGTGAGTGATGACCCAAGGAAGTCATTGCAGGCCATTGCAAAGGAGCTCCAAGTCACAGGGTTGGATGTCAGGCTTGGTGTGCACGAGGACCTGAGGTGCCATTCCTATGTCATAAAGAAGTGGCAATTCAAAACTCGGGAGAATTGTCTGCTGTTGTCGAAGCACTTGCTAAGCAAGCTGAAAAGACGTGAGGAACCTGGAATGCTCTGTCTTTTATTTTTCTAATATGAAAACTTTGACAAAGACTAAAGGGTTAACCGCTGTAATGACAGGTGGCTTTGCGCGAGTGCTGATGAGGGGCCTAAAGTGATGCACACAAATTCCCGCTTTCTGTGATGGTGTTAGCCATCGTCAGCAACAGGGGTGGCAGAAGGACTTCACGTTAATGCTGCTGCATATGTGCAGGTGCTTGCCACTGTTAAAAAGCCCTGAAAAGTCCTGGGCTGTTTTGAAAGGCAGATTTAATGTCTTTCAGCAAGATTTCGCTCCTGCCCACACCTGCCCCGACACGGTGGTCTGGTGGTTATGGCACTCAGCTGCAGATCCACAGGATCGAATCCCGGCTGGTGGCTACATTTTGATGGAGGCGAAATGTTGAGCCCCGTGTACTGTGCTATGTCAATGCACGTTAAAGAACCCCACGTGGTCGAAACTTCAGGAGACCTCCAGTATGGAGTCTCTCATAATCATAGCGTGGTTTTGGGATGTTGTACCCCATAAACCAGTGAATCCTGCCCACACTGCCTGCATCACCAGGAGTGGCTGACTGACAACTTCGATGAATGCATCACTCACAACTTGTGGGGCTTTAGTTCTCCAGACTTAATCCACTTGACTGCTATGTCTGGGACGTCTGGGGTGTTGAGAGAGAGGCCAATAAAAACAGCCACATAATGCAAAAGACTTGCCTGAAGGCTGCCATTGCTGACTAAATGGCCAACATCTCTAAAGACCATTGGATCTGTGCGTGTAGCAGTTTGTGAGGCTGAATTATTACTGTGAATAGTGGATTCACTGAGTACTTGTGAAAATAAACTTTAAGAGAAGTGTTTTCCAATGTCTGGTGAAAATATGCCTATATTTACTGGAGATATCCTTCTCTGCCTAAACCCAGCATTGTGTTCTCAGGTATACCTCGCACACCCGGTACAAAAGCCGATGATTTGAAAGGCAGTAGTATTTGTTTAATATGTACGCACATTTGGTACAACATGATTCACAAACATGATCCATTGTTTGCTATTTTTTGAACAACTGAAATTGCAGTCACGAGATGGTACTGGAAGGTAGAGCGTGCTTCATTCCTTGATTTTGTAAAACTAGTTCTGGCTTCTTTTATATGTGGCCTCTTCTTTGATATGTGGCACATTAAGCTGGATTCGTGGAGAGTTCTATGGGAGGGTAAACGGGGGTCAGAAAAAAACCTTATTATAGTCGGTGCTTCACTATAAACGGTTACGCTATAAGTGGTCTCAGCTGTAAATGTTCTCTCACCCAAAATAAATGTTTTGGGTGAGCTCTGCCGTCTGTTACCTTTTTGCTTACTTAAGCGTATTTTTTTCAAATTTTCGTGCCGAACCTGCATATAACGAAATCCTCTTTATAACGAAGTTTTTCGAGAATTTGTCAATTTTGTTATATCCAGGTTTAACTGTATAAAATTTTTGTAGTATAAAGTAACATGCTGTACTAATTAGAGAGCATAAGCACAACAGCATGACCTTATAGTTCTCAAGCTGAAACGCTTCATTTACGTGCTCATAGTAAATGAACCTTAGCAGAAAATATTTTTGGGTGAGTTGGTTCGTACTTGAAACGGAAAAAAATGGAGCGCTATAAAATGGCAGACACAGAATGAGGAAGCCTGTCCTGTGTCCCCCCTGTTTCCATGTCCCTGTTTCCGTGTCCATTGTTTTTTTAGTGCTCCATTATTTTCGTTTCCGTAAATAAAATCCATCAAGAATATTTGCCATGTATAGCATGAAACCAGAAATAAATTAGGCTTGCTTGTATTGTATGTGAGCTGTATTGTGTCATGTTTTTTTCTCCTTTTTCATGTTACTTTTGCTTAGTAAAAATGCTATCAATTCCTAGAAAGCCTCAAAGTTCAAGTTTTCATTCCTGTCTAATTAAAGCAAGCAAAGGTAAATTCCAGAATGTTCTTTTTTATTTATAAGAGAGTGTGCTCAAAGGTGGTAATCAGGGGAAAAAGATGCATGTCAGTGACAGCAAAGAACTGGCATTGCTGTTCAAATTTTATTGCTGCTATAGCTCCCAGATAAGTTTTGCTCCACTAGCATCAGGAGCCATTTGGTATATGAGGGGTGTTAAAAAAAAAACTGAACTTTTGAAAATACCATGCCAACCAGCAGAGCGAGCACTGCACTGCTGCTGAGGGCATTTAATGGAATGCTTAAGCAACTATCTGCTATTTGGTGTGTTTCTCTATGGCCATTAGTTGGTGAGTTGCAGCCATTAAAGTGAGCACATGCACAAGTTCTTTGTCAGATTAGTGCTAATGTGAAGATGAGAGAGCTTGAAGAACAATATTTCGTGTATGCACTTTTGGTACAAAAGGTAAAATTTCACAGAAGGGTTACAGGAAGTACTCTGAGTCGTACTCGGTGCAGTTGAACATTCTGAACATGATAGAATGTTGGTAGAGGACAATCCCTAGCCTGAATGACTTTCCGTATTGTCACGTTGTAGTGATGCACGCAGCACTCAAGGCGAAGCACGCAGGACTCAAGCGATGTCAAGCGAACTGTTTATTGGGCGAACTTGTGCCCAGCAAAACAAAGCCAATGACAATGCACAGCAATAGCGACGTGAACAGTTGTCGGTCGACGGAAAGACTGACAAGTGGCGTAATGCGTCGGCTTTTATACACGCGTCATAACACGTTCTTGCATTATCTCTGGAGTTCCAGAAGTCACTGAAATGTGCGCGTCAAGCACGCAAAGTTTCAAGAATGGTCGACACTGTTCCAGAAGTGACATGCAAGATAAACGCGGCCTGCGTTGCGCGTAACAGAAAGTGATAACAGCGCTCCCCACAAACAATCAAAATGAGTGCGTGTGTCACTGAGAAGTGATAACGGCTTTCCACTTAAACCAAAACAACCGCACCTGTCACTACCCCCTTCTGAAAAAGCATCGTCCCGCTGCTGAAGACAGAACATGAAAGTGAGAGTACATGCAATGAATTAAGTTAACAATGCATCACAGTTAATCAGCGCGCGTAATAAGGTTTAAGTTGCACCATGTGTACAACTTCAGGTCGGGCGCGGCGCCGCTGCGATGGTGTTAAGCCATCGGGCACGACCTTATAGTCCAGTTCACCACGACGTCGGACCACCTTGTAGGGTCCAAAGTAGTGCCGCAAGAGCTTCTCACACAATCCCCGTCGTCGTATCGGCGTCCAGACCCAGACAAGGTCGCCGGGTTGGTATTCGGTGTGGCATCGTCGAACGTTGTAGTGGCGCCTGTCGACCGTCTGCTGGCTCTTGATACACAGGCGGGCTAGCTGTCGAGTTTCTTCAGCGTGATCCAGGTAGCTGGCAACGTCGACGTCTTCTTCGTCGGTGCTTACCGGTAGCATGGCGTCAAGTGTCGTTGTTGGGCTCCGTCCATAGACAAGCTTGTATGGAGCAAGCTGTGTCGTTTCTTGCACGGCCGTGTTGTACGCGAAGGTCACATACGGAAGTATGGCGTCCCACGTCTTGTGTTCAACGTACATGGCCAGCATGTCGGCGATGGTCTTATTTAGACGCTCGGTGAGGCCATTCGTCTGCGGGTGGTAGGCGGTGGTTTGGCGGTGGTTCGTGTGACTGTACCTCCAGATCGCCTGCGTTAGGTCAGCCGTAAAGGCCGTACCTCTGTCGGTGATGAGGACCTCCGGTGCTCCGTGACGCAGGACGATATTCTCAATGAAGAACTTGGCGACCTTGACGGCAGTGCCCTTGGCCAAGGCCCTTGTTTCAGCATAGCGGGTGAGGTAGTCAGTCGCTACGATGATCCATTTATTGCCGGAAGTCGACGTCGGGAAAGGCCCCAGTAAGTCCATGCCGATTTGCTGGAATGGCCGTAGAGGTGGTTCGATGAGTTGCAGAAGTCCGGCTGGACTAGTTGTTGGCGTCTTGCGTCGCTGACAGTCTCTGCATGTCTTTACGTAATGTGCGACGTCGGCAGTGAGGCGAGGCAAATAGTACTTCTCTTGTATTCTTGATAGTGTGCGGGAAAAACCGAGGTGTCCGGCTGTCGGGTCGTCGTGTAAAGCTTCCAGAACCTCTGGACGTAACGCTGAAGGCACCACGAGGAGGTGGTCGGCGCGGAGCGGCGAGAAGTTCTTCTTCAGGAGAACGTTGTTCCGCAGGAAAAACGAAGCCAGTCCTCGCTGGAATACTTTCGGCACGGCGGTGGTCTTGCCTTCCAGGAAGTCCATGAGGCTCTTGAGCTCTGGGTCAACTCGTTGGCGTTCCGCGAAGTCATCGGTACTTATGGGTCCCACTTGTTAAGGGCTGCGACGCGGTCGTAGATGTCCAGCCAGCTTTCCGGGTCCTTGTATGGCGATCCGCGGAAGGTAGGTGGCTCTTGGGACTGGTGCACGACCACGGTTGCCGGAGATCTTGCTTCCGTCATCATGGATGCTGGTTTCGTTGCAGCCCTTGTCTTCTTGTCCTTGTTGGGGAGCGGCAGGTATTCTGGCGGGAGTCCTTGTTGTCTGCGGCTAGCTCGAAGGACTGGGTTGGAGTCGTCCTCTTGGCAGCTTGGGCTTGGCTTACGGCTGGACGGGGTCGTACGGTACATGGACCGAGAAGCACCTCCACCAGATGTCACGTGGTAGTGACGCACACAGCACTCAAGGTGAAGCACGCAGGACTCAAGCGATGTCAGGCGAACTTGTGCCCAGCAAAACAAAGCCAATGACAATGCACAGCAATAGCGACATGAACAGTTGTCGGTCGACGGAAAGACTGACAAGTGGCGTAATGCGTCGGCTTTTATACACGCGTCATAACACGTTCTTGCATTATCTCTGGAGTTCCAGAAGTCACTGAAATGTGCGCGTCAAGCACGCAAAGTTTAAAGAATGGTCGACACTGTTCCAGAAGTGGCATGCAAGATAAACGCGGCCTGCGTTGCGCGTAACAGAAAGTGATAGCAGCGCTCCCCCACAAACAATCAAAACAAGTGCGTGTGTCACTGGGAAGTGGTAACGGCTTTCCACTTAAGCCAAAACAACCGCACGTGTTGATATTGACAGACGGTGACAGCGTTGGGAGTTCTTGCTGTGATTTTTGGAAATAATCGTTTATCTGAGGAGTTTCAGGTGAAATTGACATTAGAGAAGTATCATGCAATCCCCAGCCTGGCCTTCCCCAGACAGGGTCTGCTTTCCCGCATTTAATGCCTACGTTATTGGAAAACCAGACTTGGACGTTACATCATGATACTGCTTCGGCTTACACTTTACCCCTTCTCCGCAGCTGCTTGGGAAAACATCACACTTCTGCTATACCCCATCCACCCTATTCTTCAGACCCAGCCACAGTATACTTCTTCCTGTTTCCATAGTGAAAAGAGCAGGCGTGCAAAACATGGACACAAGGGGAAGAAGAAGACAACACGAACGCTGAACTTTCCCAAACTTAAAACCATTATCTAGAAAACTGCATGAAAAAACGTGGAGGGAGGAATGTTTGTCCAAGTTTTTTCACTCACTCTACCAGATAATGGAATACCAACTCCCCCAAGAGTCTATTCTTCTGCATTATTCTTAAAACCATGTTGAAAGTTTCTGAACCACAGAAGAGATTCAGGACGATGCAACAAGGCACCTCCGTGCCATCTCTGAAAGTGCATTCCAGAAGGCTTTCGAAAATGGAAGAAACGTGAACAGTGCATTTTAAGTGGAAGGGACTACTTTAAGGGGGACAGTGCTTAATATGCTGTACAATGAGCAACAAAGGAGTTAGAGCAAAAGTTCATTTTTTTTTTAACACACTTTAAAATGTTGGTTAAAAAATAATTGTTGGCTTTGACGTCTGAGCTTGAGAAACTTCCTGCTAGTTGGCTTCAAAACTAAAGACGTCATACTCATCAGGCATACAACTTGGGTAACTTCCTTGAAATTCAACAATATAAATCCCATCTTTCTCATTTATTCTCAGATTGTTGCCATTACCATCTCTTTCCCTTACTTTACAAGGTGAGGTGAGGATGCCCTCATGAGGATTTAATTAGCGTGACACCATCATGCCCATGTCTATTCTTGACGCTATTGTCCACATGCGTAAAATCCACCAAAAGCATTGCACATTTTACTGTGTAATGCTAAATCCACTAGATAGCGATGCACCTCACAAATGCAGGCCTGCTTATGTTTGGACATACACTGTACACAGAGTACATAATTCTCATGCTAACACAAAGTCCTTACACTTGTTGCTACATGTTGTACTTTAAAATATTTATTAATAATACAAAGGAAGCTGAACATAAAATGATAAGGAGTATTACCGACCCATTAGCTTGTTAAGTTATCTGGCTGAGCTTAACATGACTGGTATAGCAGCAGCAAATAATTTGTTAAGTGGCCTTTTGTCAGGGCAGTCAGTGACGTTTGGGGCTCACTGCATGCATTGCAATGTGGCTCATTGCATGCTTTTTACTGCTTCTACCAAGTTTTCAACATTTCGAGAGAGCTCCAGCCCAGTTAACCGGTGGTCTCATATAATTATTCTCAGTACATACCGTATTTACCCGCATAATTTGCGCCTCCGCATAATTTGCGCACCCCTAATATTTAGCCAGCTTTGCAAAAAAAAAAAAAAAAAAATCCTCGCATATTTTGCGCTCCCCGTTCCCAGCTCGTCGGCGCGCACGGCCACGCCCTTCCCTGCGCAGGCGAGCGCAATCATACGCAAAAGGAGCTGCAAGTGCGATGCCCCTTTTTCCGATTCTTTTCTCCGAAGCACCCGAAGCCCAAAGTACGGTCGCTAGAATAAAAGCATGCAAGTGGGGGCGACGAGACGAAAACGGCTGAAGCAGAGATCAAATGAGGCCGGCCCATCTCCGTCGCTCGGAGGGCGGATGTGATAACATCACCCTGACCGGGACACCTGCTGTCGATGGGGGAGGAAAGGCCCCGCCCGTATTTAACGAGCATGAAAAGACACGAGGCGGGCGGGGGAGGGAGTGTCGCTTGGCTGCTGAGCGATCCCATGGCTGCCGAGATAGCGCTGGCGCGCGCGCTATCTCGGCAGCCATTAGTGGGCGGCTCGTAAACACTTCTACGTGCTGCGCTCTCAACGCGAAGGGATTGCGAAAAGTGTCTCTGGAGCAGCCGTATTCTCTTAAACCAGCGTTTTGCAGTGTTACGTGAGATCGTATCCAAAAGAGTTACCGTGCTAGTGGCATTATACTATTATACTATACGTTATTTGAAACGTGTTCCTGAAATATCTGTGTAATTTGCGCACCCCCTTTTCGGAGCTCTAAAATCGCGAAAGAAAGTGCCCAAATTACGCGAGTAAATACGGTATTTCTGAATATTTTACCTTGCATTCATTACTGAATGCAAGGCAATTTTTCAGGCCCACAGTGGTAGCCTTTCATTTAATAGCTAATCTTGTAATCTTGAGTGTTATGGTCATGCAAATGTGTATATTTTATAAACAATGTGCTTGAACCTTTTACAACCTTTTTTTGTTTAAAGGAAGCTTCCCTTATGTATGTTCAGGGCACTTTAGAATAGCACAAGTACATGTGCCAATACTTAGGTCACCTGAGATTAAGAGGTCTTAAATTGTTTGAGTAGCTTTGAACTGCTCTCACAATTCCCAATTTCAGGCAGTTAGTAAATTTGAACGTGGATTCCCTCGAAACTAAAATTTCATTGATATGGATCTTTTTTTGGCTGCATAGGAGTGTTACAATGTCATGGTTCTCTGTTTTTGTGGCTAATGCTGCTATTTGCAGAAGAGCATGAAGGAGCCATTTGCCAACAGTGATGCTGCCTTTACATTGGCCTATGCTGTAATTATGCTGAACATGGACCAGCACAATCATAATGTCAAGAAGCAAAACATCCCAATGACTGTGGAGGTAACTGCTACTAATTGGCAGGTTTCCTTCAAACCTTTCATATTTATTCTTTGCTGTGGCTCTAATACTTTTTGCTTGATCACTCAGGACTTCAAGAAAAATCTAAACGGTGTGAATGGTGGTAATGATTTTGATAAAGACATGCTTGAAGAGATATACAATGCAATCAAGTAAGTTGGCTTTCTCAATTTAGTTCAAAGTTCTGCATGATTATGAAAGCAATGAGAATTTATTCTGGCTTTCTTCAGAAATGAAGAAATAGTGATGCCTGCAGAACAGACTGGACTAGTCAGAGAAAACTACCTTTGGAAAGTAAGTGATTCTTTATTCTGATAGCTTGACTCATTTAGCGAGTATGATGCCTGCTGTGCTGCACCAATTATCACACTTGGTATCTGTAACATTGGCACTGCTTTCAAGGTTGTCTTATGTTTGGCATATACTGAAATTAGGCCAGGGGCCATAATTATACACAAGCTTAAACTCCTCTGTGCTCTTCCCACAGGTGTTGTTGCGAAGGGGTGCAGGCAAAGCAGGACACTTCATGCATGCACCTAATGGACTACTAGACCATGACCTCTTCACACTGGTTTGGGGCCCTACAGTAGCTGCACTTGCTTCTGTCCTTGATCGAGCACCCTGTGAATCACTTGTGTTGCAGCGAGCCTTGGGTGGATACCGCAAGTGTGCCATGGTGGCTGCACACTATGCCATGAGTGACGTGTTTGACAACCTTGTCATCTCACTCTGCAAATTCACTGCACTGAGCACTGCTGAGGCAAGGACTGTTTCTTCTTGTGCTGTAAGATAAAGCTGCTAAAAAATAGGAGTCTGAAAATGCTAGTAGTTCATAAAGTTACATTGAATATGAATCAAATAATACTGAAAGTAGTCAAACAGCATTTGAATGGTATAGTTATTAGGAGTGTATAAATAATCAAAAGTTCCAATATATTTTCGACATTTGTATTCAGTTAAAAAATTAGGTACTCAGAATTTTCAAATACTCAAGGTGATTCGAATATTGGGAAAGATCGAATATGTAATCCTGCCATCTTGCTGGAAATGACTGATCTTCTGTGTTTACGCTAGGTGCAGGCCCGTAGCCAACGGGGGGTGCCCTAGGTGTTCAGGTCCATCCCACAATTTTTTTTGGGGAGTAGTGTTAATAATGTAATGTAGTGCTAATAATGTAAAATTTAAACCTATTAATAATGTTGCACTCAATATACATATTGCGATTTTCACCAAAAATAAATCATGAAAATATATGTTTTTATCTAATAGTCAAGGCCTTCAGTAAGTGCCCCCCTCCCCTGGGAAAAAAAAATTGCTTGCTACAGGCCTGGCAAGGTGCCAAGACTGGCAGTGACTATGCGAGTAAGCATGGGTAGTGCATGGAAGCATGATGGCAGCCAACGATTAGCACACCAGTACGTACGAGTTATCGTCACTGACGTGCACTACCATGATTAGCATCTTCAGCCACGTGCTCAGCAGTGCTGTTGGCACTCATGTAGCCATGCTGGTGTACTGCACTCTTTTAACTGGCAACCAAAGCGTGTTTACCTGCCTTTTGCAGCTGCCTTCTTGTACAGGACCTTTTCAGCATGCATCGCAACGGCCTGACTATGTGGAATAACCAATATTCTTTTATGATAGCCTTTGGCATTGTTATCGCTTGATTTAAGCTGTGGTATTTTATCAATGCAGTTTGTGCTGATATATCTTGTGTTGATGTGTGGTTGATGGTGTGTGAGGGTATTTTCTTGACATAATTATGTCTAAAAGAAAATACTATTTGGAAAGTGCATTTATGTTTTGATATTCAATATTCAATTCAATATTTAAAGCTGTGTATTTGTATTCAATTCGTATTTGAAGATTTTAATATTCGCACACCCCGAGTAGTTATGAAATGAGCAATACCTTTTCACAAGTAGCATGATGCCTGTGTTCAGTATGTGCATGTTAGTAAATTTGTTATTACTCTGACTGTTATAAAGTATTGTTTACTTAAAGCGTATTCTTATGGTGAGAGATGTTTATTGTACAGAGCAGGATAATGGATGGTAGTTGAAGGCTCAGCGCTTCGCCCAGAATCGAGCCACTCTTCGTTCTCCTCTTTCACACTTCGTTGGAAGTCCAGTATCAGTTCCCCTGTTGCAGACAGTGCTTACTGGACGAGTCAGTCAGTGTTGTGCCCGGTATGGCTTCAACCGGGCAACATGAGCGACGTCAGTTCTTCTGGAATGACGGCCAGTAGTTAAGAGCTATGATATGATGCATGTAACATCACTGAGATGCAACAAAACAACAAAGGGACTTGCGCAGCAGGTCGAGAACTTCTGGTACAAGCCATACTTGTGGCATGGAGTCCACAGCCATAACACATCGCCTTTGCTGCACAAGACATGCCGATGTCGCTTACTGTAGCGAGCCTTTGAGCGGTTTTGTGATGCGAAAGTCCGGAGATATGCTATGCACTGCGTCTCCTTTGCACAATAGAGTGTCTCGGCAAGAGGTGGTTTTTCCTCCTTGGAAAGCGGGAGAATGGTGTCAAGGTTAGTGCATGGTGGGTGGACGTGGAGAAAATAAAACGGGCTGAAACCGATGGTCTCATGTTGCGCAGTATTGTAGGTGTAAGTCATAAGAGGTAAAATTGCATTCCAGTTTCTGTTCTTCGAGTCGATGTACATCGCAAGCTTGTTAATCAGAGTTCTGTTGACGTTCTCAGTCAGTCCGTTCGTGTGTGAATGGTATGAAGTGGTGCAATGAAACTGGGAAGCTGACTGGCGCAGCTCTCCTACGACGTCGGCTACGTACTAGCAGCTGCAGTCACGTATAAGTTGCATGAGGGGATCCATGCCAGAAGGTGATGCAGCTTAGAAAGAAGTATGAAATGTGCTTGGCCTTGGCAGCAAAGATTGGTGTGGTTTCAGCGTTATGGGTAAGATGGTCGACACAAATTATAATCTAGCAGTTCCCCAGGATGGATCTCAAAAAAGGGTCTATCAAGTCAATACCGACAACCTCAAAGGGAGAACATGGAGTCGCTACGGGATGGAGAAGTCCCGGTGGTGCACTAGTTTGAATGTTTTTATTGTTGGTAATCTCTGTAAAACTCCTTGGCTATTGTAACTATCTCATCCCTATTCGTGATCACATTGCCTTGCCTGTCTCGTAATGCACATGTCTGATTATTGCCTATGCCTAGACATCTCTTCACCGCTTGCAGGCTCCTTCCCTTCTTTAGAGCATGCTCAATCCGCTCCATATTATGCTTTCATATGTCGGCTGTCTTACGCTTATTAACTTTGAAATCTCCGCTAGTTCTATTCTGTCAGTTGCATTAGATACTATCATGCCTTGCTATTTTCTAATCAAGTCTTTCGTCTCCTGGGAAAGTTTGCTCGTAATCTGTCTACCGATCTTACCTCCTACCTCTATTGCACACTTTGTAACAATGCACGTGAGATTATTGCTGATTTCTTGAATGCAAGTGTCTGCTTGCTCTGTTAGTGCTGAATATCTGTTTTGCAGCACTATCCTGAATTCTTGGACTTTCTGTCTTACTGTTAGCTCATTGATTGGTTTCTTTCGTACTAGCTTATTGCGGTCCCTCCTCAAGTCTAGCCCAATTCGAGATCTCACCATCCTGTGGTCACTGCACCTAACCCTGCCCAGCACTTCCATATCTTGCACGATGCCAGGGTCATCACATAGTATGAAGTCTATTTCATTTTTATACTCGCCATTTGGGCTTCTCCAAGTCCACTTCCGATTATCCCGTTTAACGAATACCGTATTCATGATGCACAGATTATTGCGCTCTGAGAACTCTACTAATAAGTCCCCTCTGTCACTCCTACAACCCACACCACAGTTCCCGACTGCCTTGTCTCCAGCCTGCTTCTTGCCTACTTTAGCATTGAATTCTCCCATCACAATAGTGTACTGCACCTTTACTTTAGCCATTCCCGATTCCACATCTTCATAGAAGCGTTCAACTAGCTGGTCGTCATGGCTGAATGTAGGTGCATAGCCCTGTACAACCTTTAATTTGTACCTCTTATTAAGCTTAATTACAAGACCTGCTACCCTCTTGTTAATGCTATAGTATTCCTCTATGTTGCCAGCAATGCTCTTGTTGACCAGAAATCCCACTCCTAGTTCTCTTTTGTCCTCGAGACCACGGCAGCATAGGACGTGCCAATTTTTCAGCACTGTAAAGGCTTCCCCCATCCTCCTAACCTCACTGAGCCCTATAATGTCCCATTTAATGTCCGCTCATTCTTCAAACAGTACCTCTAGACTCTCCTCGCTAGATAAAGTCCTTGCATTAAATGTTGCCAGGGTCAGATTCCAATGGCGGCCTGTCCAGATCCAGAGATTCTTGGCACCCTCTGCTGTGTCACAGGTCTGACTGCCACCGTGGTCAGTTGCTTCGCAGCCGCTGGGGACTGAGGGCTGAAGGTTAATTGGCGTATTCATGGGAGGTCATGGCCGTTACCTCACCAGGGTGGCCAATCCTGCTCTGGTGAGGGAGTGCCTTACTGGCTATGGTCGCCACTATCCAGCCGTACACCAAGCCTCCTTCTACAATTCAGTCAACACGTGGATGTTTTTTTTAATCCGGTGGAGAATGGCCTGGAACCGGGATTCGAACCACGGTCCTTTTGCACTGCGAAGCGGATGCTCTACCTCTACGCCACCGCTGTTCAGAGATCTCACAGTAGCCGTGATAACCAGGATAATAGTGAAAGGGGAAGTAGTTCAGAGGAGGTTGACATTCCACCAGTAATGACAGAGGGAGTAATGAAAGCTTTGAAAGAGATGCATGTGAGAAAGGGACCTGGTGAGGATCAGGTAACAGCAGATCTCTTGAAAGGATGGTGGGCAGATTATACTGGAAAAACTGGCAAGCCTGTACATGCAATGCCTAATGACTGCGAGCATACCGGAATCTTGGAAGAATGCGAACCTCATCCTAATCCATAAGAAAGGCGACACAAAGGACTTGACAAATTACAGGCCAATTAGCTTACTGTCAGTTGTCTGCAAGGTATTTACCAAGGTAATCGCTAACAGAATTTGTGCCACCTTAGATTTCAGTCAACCTAACGAACAAAAAGGGTTTCGTAAAGGCTACTCAACAGTAGACCATATTCACACTATCAATCAGATGATAGAGAAATGCGCGCAGTATAACCAACCCCTATATATAGCCTTCATAGATTACGAGAAAGCATTTGACTTGTTCAATACCTCAGATGTCATACAGGCATTACGGAATCAGGGCGTAGACGAGCACTATGTGAGGCTACTGGAAGACATCTACAACGGCTCCATAGCCACCATAGTCCTCCATAAGGAGAGCAGCAAAATACCTATAAGAGGGGCGTAAGACAAGGGAACACAATTTTTCCAGTGTTATTCACAGCATGTTTACAAGAAATATTTAGAACACTGTATTGGGAACAGGTGGGGGTAAGGGTTAATGGTGAATACCTCAGTAACCTCAGATTTGCTGGCGATGTAGCCTTGCTAAGTAACTCGGGAGATGAATTGAAAAGTATGATTACTGACCTGAACAGGCAAAGAAGAACGGTGGGCCTGAAAATTAATATGCAGAAAACTGAAGCAATGTTCAATAGCCTTGGGCGAGCGCAGCGATTTGAGATAGCTGGCGAGGCATTGGAAGTAGTAAGTGAATATGTCTACTTAGGCCAGGTAGTGACCCCCTGATTTGAGTCATGAGGCTGAGATAATTAGGAGGATAAGAATAGGGTGGAGTGCATTTGGCAAGCATTGTCAGATAATGAATGGTAGCTTACCATTGTCTCTGAAGAGGAAAGTGTATAACAGCTGCATCTTACCGGTACTCACCTACGGGGCAGGAACTTGGTGGCTAAGAGGGTTCAGCTTAAATTGAGGACGACACAGCTAGCTATGGAACAGGAAATGCTAGGTGTAAGCTTAAGGGACAAGGAGAGAGCAGAGTGGGTTAGGGAGCGAACGCGTGTTAGAGACATATTTGAGAAGAAGAAATGGGTGTGGGCGGGCCATGTGATGCGAAGACAAGACAACCATTGGTCATTAAGGGCAACAGAGTGGATTCCTAGAGAAGGCAAGCACGGACGGCAGGGGGCGGCAGAAAGTTAGGTGAGCTGATGAGATCAGGAAGTTTGTGGTGATAAATTGGACCCAGTTAGCACAGGCCAGGAATAATTGGAGGTCTATGGGAGAGGCCTTTGCTCTGCTGTGGGCATAGACAGGATGATGATGATGATGATGACTCTTGGCAATGCTCACAACTCGCAACGTATTTGGCTGTAGCTTGACGCATGCGTGGCCTGTATGAATGTTCCAATGTGTGGTGGTGGTAGGTCCCTCCGCCAAATTCCATATGGCCAGATGTTGGGTCGTTATGCAAAGCTTATAACACGGCTGCAATGCCTTAGAGACAACGAAAAGAAATGCGGCCCTTTTTCCCAGAAAAATTGCACTTGGAAAGTATGCCATCCTGTATAACGAAAGGGCACGGATGCGGCATGTTGATGGCAGTGAGAAAAAAGGAGCCAGACTATAGTCTTTGAATTATTGAGTACGAAAGGGAAGTGAGTGCATGGGAATTTGCAATGTCCAGATCTGTGGTCTACAGAAAAAAAATATGAAGCAGATTGCAGAAAAATCGATAACATCGTCATTGCAGGGAAGCAGGTACAGTACATCTCTCTTCTTCACAGTGTTCAGTCGCCAGAGATCTGCATAAAACCTCCATGAACCATCCTTGTTCTTTTAAGTATAACAGGTGCATCGCAGGGGCTAGATGACTCCTGAATAACTTTCTTGGCCAGGATTTCTTTCACCTGCTGAGCCATAATATTACACTCAGACGAAGTTGCTCTGTATTTTCTCTGGCAGATGGGATGGGCTGAACCAGTATTAATCACATGGTGAGCGCGTGAAGGTGGTACTGGAACTTCATGGCCATTCTGTGCGAAACCAAAGACTGGTGCATGATTGGACAGAATTCAAACCTATGTTTCTCTCTTCTCCAATGAAAGAGACTTATTCACCATACCAAGGAATAGGTCATCATTTGGGCAGGCCACATTGGATCCATCCTTTTTGTCGTCGCTAATGGCTGTAACACATTATCGCTTGTGTCCTGTTCAAACACAGCCAGCTGCACTCTGCTAGGTAGTACAGTCGGCACGAAAGAGGCATTTATCACCAACAGCAACGATCTGCTGCTGCTCGCAGAAATCACACAATGCAGTACAAACACTTCCTTCTTCGCACAGGTCAGCTGGATTGGGTCAACTGTAACGTCAATGTTATCTTGTCTGCCACACCACAGACTTCAACAGGAACTCAAACTATAGACTGTGCCCGTAGAGTTATGTCCTCAACGATGGCAATAGTGTTGTTGTTTTGTGGGGTTTAACGTCCCAAAACCAGCTCTGATTATGAGAGACGCCGTATTGGAGGGCTCCGGAAATTTCGACCACCTGGGGTTCTTTAACGTGCACTGACATCGCACAGCACATGGGCCTCAACATTTCGCCTACATCGAAATGCAGCCGCCGCAGCCGGGATTCGATCCCGCGACCCTTGGATCAGCAGCTGAGTACCATAGCCACTAGACCACCGTGGCGGTCAACACATAGTGTGTTGGCTGTGCTTAAGCTCCTCACAAAAAGCAGATAGTAAAACTTCACCAGCACCGCAGACAGTGGTGGCTCAACCTTCTTTCAGAAATTCCATCCCCAGGATAACATCATGAGTAGAATTCACAAGAACCGAAAACACTGCCTTGAACAATTTTGCGCCAAAAGTAACAGTTACGGTATACACCCCCATCGGGCGCAATGGTTCCCCACTCATGGCACGAAACATTGCGTAGTTTTCCCAACAGAACATCACTTTCCGACCGATTCGGGTCTTGAAATTACTGCTCACAGCGGAAACAGTTGCTCCCGTGCCAAATAAAGCTGACGTGGGAACTACATAAGAACGTTGACCTTATTCTGTAATATTGAAACTGGCGAAGGCATATGTGTGTGCAGTGAAATATGTCCAGCGACTTAACCTTCATCGGCTGGCCATATGGTTTCTCAGCAGAAGAGGAGAGGCGAGATGTTGTCGGCCAGGTGATGGTGGTCAATACTGGTGGGAAGTTGGTGGTGTCTCATTCTGCACAGATGTAATTGAATCGCTGTGGAAGTTCTGATGGTAGTCGTCGCATAGTAGCTGTCCGGTGGTGGCTAGTGATAGTTACTACATGTACTTGTGCGGCGGGAGTGTGCCGGTAGTCATTCATACTGCAGTAGAGGGGCACTCTGGTGCTCCGAGCAGAATCGGGCTATATTTCTGCGGGCACCACAGTGAAAGCACGCACTACATGCTGCTGAAGGTCATCAGCGAGGTCTTGCGACGCTGTAATGTCAGAGGGGGACCTCTTGAAGGGCTCGTTTCGTGGCTCATAATTGTAAGTGTGATGACGTGGTTGTACCGGCACTCTTGAGTCATCGAATCCCACCATATTGATGGACACAGGCCGGGGCATGGCGTGAAAGCACCATGGACATGCGCATTGATGTAATTGGAGCGTTCCATCGATCAAGTTTTTCTCACACTATTTCTCTTATAGTTGACACCAGATTGCTAGACAAAGGGCCCACATCAGTGCTCGTGACAGTGGTGATGTTAGGGAGTCGACCAAACGTTGCCGAAATATACGGAGCTTTAAGAGCCTCGAATGCACGGCAGTGTCGGATGATGTCATTTGCTGAATTCAAGTTGTCCTTGCCTTTGAGGTAGTGGTATATATCCTCAGCAATTCCTTTGAGGAGATGCCCAAGCTTATCCTAATCTGGTAATAAGCGCGTCCACACTTTTGCACAGCTTCGGGACTTCCTCTGTGTACGTGGTGCATGTCTCCCTGAGAATGTTGTGCCAACCTTTATGCGGCACGCTTCTTTTTACGGGCAGGTCGCTAAAGCACTTCTTTATCTCATCTGCAAAATTTGCCCATGTAGTCAAATTGTCCTCCTGGTTCTCGAACCACATCAGCATGGTTTCCTCAAGAAACAGTGGGACATTGTTCCACTGGTTGACCATGTCCCACTGGTTACATAGACTCACCTGCCGGTAGTGTTTGGGCCATTCTTCGACCTTCTCCAGGAAGGCTGGAGACAGCCTTCCTGGAGAAGGTGCGTGACTCCCTGTAATGTTGTCCTGAGGTGCTATACGAGGGCGACAAGTATGAGGGTTCATGGTCCCTGGTACTGGCAGAAGGCCTGCGAGTCTGCAGCTTCGGCAAAGCTCCAGTGGCAGCTCTTTTGTCGTCCTTCGGGGCTCAAAAGCATTACCCTAGCGCCTCCACCAATCCTGTTATGGTGAGAGATGTTTAATGCTACAGAGCGGGATGACAGATGGTCGCAAAATGCTTAGCGCTTCACCCAGAATCGAGCCACTCTTCGTTCTCCTCTTTCACCCTTTGTCGGAAGTCCGGCATCAATGTGGAGCTTTAAGAACAAGATGAGGTAGAAATATGAAGTGATCAGCAGTAGGTAAACATAGGAAGCCTTACCCTGGAGCCAACATTTTAACAAAGAGACAAGCCTTTTTGTCAGGGCAAAAAGTACTTTCCTTGGCACATTTATAAAAGTAAAGCAAAACAAATAAAGTGGTTTGTCCAGTGCCTGACCTTTACAAACATGTGCAGTAATTATCACAATAAAACTAAAAAGGCAAGTCTTGTGGCTTACTTAGCATCTCTAATAATGATAATTGCTAGAGCTTTACCTTCCAAAACTGTGATGTGATTATGATGCGCACTGTAATAATGGATAGCTTCAGAAATTTTCACCACATGAGGTTCTTTAACATGCACTGACAATGTACAGTACAGCATTTTCACCGCCATTGAAAATGCGACAACCGTGGCCAGGAATGAACCCGCGTCTTTCGTGTCAGCAGTCAGGCACCATAACCACTGCACCCCTGTGGCAGATCACTCAGCATCTCTGTGTACCTTTGAGTCTAAATGTGTACTGTGAGTCATGAGTGGTGACACTAGTGTCAGAAATGTAGCTTTTATTGTAGTTGAAGTGGTTGCATATTATGGTGTTTTGAGTGCATCAAATGATGCTGTATTGAAGGATACTATTTTAATTTAATCTGAAGAAAAAACAGAGATGCAGTATCTGTAAAAGTAAATACCGACTACCAATAGGCGTGGCTGAGTGACATTCTGGTTTAAACTCAGACAAAAATTAGGTGTGTTGCTGTTTAACTGAAACTTTCAGTTTCACTTGATAGGTTGGCTCCCTGAGGTACATAGCATGTTCTGTATAACTTTTAGCATCTTATGATTTATATCCGCGACAACTGGGATGAAACGTGTGGTATTTTTGCTGCAGTTTTACGTTTAATCATGCCCAGTTGGTCATGTAAAGTAGATGTGAAAATTATTTCAAGAGTGTTTGAGCTTGTGAATAATGACTGTTCTATTCAACTGGCAAGTCATATAGCTTACAATGTTATAAAAAGTTTTGTGGAAATGCATAGCCCTAACTTTGAGATATTTGAAGGATGGAATGGGCAGTAGTGCATATTTTATACCAGCAGTCTTATCAGTTTACTTAAGAAGATTCATTTTTAAGCAAGCATGTTGGAGTGCGATACCATTTTTCAAGTGTGATTGATTAAATGATAAGACTGGTGGCTACTAAAAGGATGCATGTTAAGTAGGTTATGCATATGCAAAAGCTTTTAGGTATGAAGATTTTGGTACATATTAACAAAATCGAGGCACTTGAATTCTGAGTGAAGCCATATATGGCATCATTCGTAGCATGTATGTCAGGCACCCACTGGTTTGAATGAATGAGTAAACATTTAGTGTGAGCAGACAAGAGATGGTTATCCCCCTGTGGGTGGTCTCCTAAGTCCAGGAAGCCACACACCATAGCAGCCAGCCTAGCTCTGGAGATCAGAAGGGTCAAAAAAAAAGAAAAAGGAGGTGGTTGATCCCTTTTTCATAGGAATCGGTATAACACGAAAGTGAAACCTGTCTTGAAAGTGAAACCATGAAAGTGAAACACGAAAGTGAAATGGTGAAGCTGTGGACTGCATAAGCGGCACTCTGGTGAATCGGGGGGCAGGAGATGGGTTGGGCACTCTGGACTTGTGAACCCATTACACGTAGACATCAGCGGCACCTCGTCACTGTACAGGGATCCTAGCCAGTTCTACACAAGTGAAAGCTCTCGAAGAACTCGCATTTCTCCGGAGGCACTGCTTTGCATGCGCCAGAGCCCAGCGCAAAAACCTGTCATAAACAAGGAGCGTCCGCAAACGTTCGAACCTTGCAAGCGAAACTGAAGGGGTTGTCAGCGAATCGGTTTGTGAATACACACTCCACTGCAGCGAAAGGGGCATCAATTGCTTGTTGACAGCCGTTTTTGCATTCCCAGAGCAGAGTGCGTCGCAACACAACTGGCCACACAAGACAAATTTGTGGCAGTCGTATGGTTGTACTTTGCCCCAGCTGCACGCCAATGTGCCGGCAGGACGTTGTGGAGACATGCCGCTTATCTCCGTGGCAGTCTAAGCGCTGAGACTACGGAGCACGTGATCTGCTTCACTCCATTATTCCTAGATGGTGTTAACACCACTGCAAACCAAGAGTGCAGCAGAAGAGAGGCGATTTTAATTTAAGAGAAATTTTGTTTTCTAAACACCTTTGCTTTAACTGGACATCAGTTGCAAATGGTAAACCAGTGCAGTGAAGATATAAGGCCCATCTGTCCCCTCTACCTCCAATGTCTCGGTGGTGTATTGGCAAACGTTCCAGCTCCTATCTTCGCATCCTGGGTGAATGTGGGTTTCAGTTGAGTGGGTGGGGTGGAACTTTCTCATTGTAAATGTGTGTTCATTTTTTCAGATGTCCACTTCTATTACGCAAGTATGCAACTGATTTCTTGGTGGACCTCGGCATAAAGCACGTTTGTGTTAAAAACTGTAATAAACCATAATAATTATTGGTGTTATGTAGCATGGGCAAGCTACGTTAAATATTCATCAGAGTTTTGTATGGGAATGAAGTGGTAATTTGCTTCGTAGGGGCATTTTTAGGGATTTAGTTTGGACTGTTAATCTTGGTTGAGCTATTCAGTACCAGCCTGTAACACCTTTTTTTTTTTTTTTTTTGCAGATGATAACAATGCTTTGGACATAGTTTGCTTTGGATAATGAACAGTTTGTAGTGGTAATGAATCATATTTTTGAATTTGGGAAGTGCGGTGTGCATAATGGAAACATCAAGCAAAGTGTAAAAGTTCAGGCAGCTGTTGGGCATCTAGAGCTGCCAGTTAGTGACCTGGGGCTGTATCGCCTACGGATTCTTTTAGTTTGATCCTTTTTATTCCTCATCATCATCTGGCTGGCTGAGTGACTGATCCAGGCAGTGCATGACTTTACACAAGCTAGTAACGAAAAGTAAGAAGAAAGAGAATTGTTGCAAAATACGGGCTCTGCAGTTAAATGAGCCCTCATATGTGATGCTGGCTTGGCATGCGCACATTTTTTAGGGGTCATGCTTGTCATCCCTCTTAATGTAGTTTGATGCTATAAAGGAAACCTGATGGAACTCTTATATATATATAATATAAACAGATCTACACCTTTGAAATCTCAATAAATGTCTAGGCTGGGGCAAGGCTATCGAGTGCACTATCATGTAGCACTATCATTATCGCATCACCATTATGTAGCAGTGGGCTGAGGGCAAGGATGTCATTAGTGTGTCCAGGGCAAGCACAAGTCCACTTTTCCCTTCTGCGCAACCAGAGACTTTTCCTTCATTCTTTGGTCACTATTACTATCACATACCGTGTCACTATCAGTCATGCGATAGTGGGCTGAGGGCAAGGGTGTGGTTAGTGGGTCAAGGACATGAATATACTGTGAATGGGCTTTATTTATTTATTTATTTATTTATTTATTTATTTATTTTCCTTTGCATAATGACTATCATGGTGCAGTGTGGGTTGTGGGTCAAGTGCAAGAGTAGGTCTGCTTTTCCCTTCTGCGGGACAGTGGACATCGGGGACGTCGGGGACAGCAGGGATGGTGGGCTCCTAAGCAGCTCTGCTGTAAAAGAGGGCTTTGTAGCATCAGGGATGGCAGGGATGGTGGGCTCCTAAGCAGCTCTGCTGTAAAAGAAGGCTTTGTAGTTGAAAAATTTGCCTCAGTTTTGGGATTTAACCCTGTACCAATGCCTTTCTGGGGCAGTTTTTTTTACCATTTGTGCTACTAATTGGAAAGCTAGCAGGCTGTAGTGTGAGAGAAAATGAACCGATAACCCAAAGCAGGGGGACTCTTAATATGGTGAATCAGTAAGGGTGCACAAATGTTTGAAAATTTTGAATAATGAATTTAGTAACATTCTATTCGATTTGGTACCTGGAATTGAATAGTGCATATTTGAAATACTGAATATTTTTAAAATAGTTGACAAATAGTCAGCACCAGGGTGTTGAAACAAAGTGTTTTTATTTAGGTTTTTGTTTTGTTTCACTGACAAAAGTTCCATTCCAGAATGAAAAAAAGAAAATGTTCTGTAACGGTTCGTAATGGTTTTTATTTGCATGCAAAATTGTGAACTATTTTGGCAATAAAAACATAGTATTTATTTTTTCTTATAAGCGGGCTATGAATTCTAGGGTCATGCGGAACGCTTTCGGTCAAGGGACTGAGTGTGATCTCAGAAGCAGCATGTCATGTGTACTTTCCAAAATGAGAAAACGCACTTCAGAAAGAAGAATGCCCGCTCCAACCTTACCACCACATATAAATACTGCTTGCACTTCGCTCTCTTCGATTTTCTTATTCAATTCCGAGAAGGTGTGGTCTTTTGTCAAACAGTTCCAGCAAACATACACCTCCATAGTCAGGACAGCTATGCTTCCTGGAATACAGTTGTAATACTGCTTTTTCTGAAGGCCTGTCATTACCATACTTCAGTTAACACACACATGATTTGTTCTGCCATGTCACGTTTGGGCTAGCTGTAAACTTGGGATACCAAATAGTTGTACCAGTACAAAACAAAGCAGTAAATTATTCCGAGCAATATTAGTAGTGGGTTCAACTAGCTGTTTGTTCTACTGCCTGAGAAAGTGCAAATGCTGGCCCTTGTTGTCCCCTTGTTGTTTAATGTTGGCTGTTTTTGATTGCCGATGTTTCCCTTGAACCGAGAGCCGATAGCAATGTTCTGGTTTGTGGGGTGAACACGGGGTTCTCCCACGCTCGAGGAACAAAGGACACAGTTCACCGCAGTGCAAAACCATCATCATCATCATCATCATCCTGTTTAGGTCCACTGCAGGACGAAGGCCTCTCCCAACGATTTCCAATCCACCCTATCCTGAGCGAGCTGGTTCCACTTTATGCCCGCAAACTTTTTAATTTCATCGCTCCATCTAACCTTTTGCCTGCCTCTGTTGTGTTTTCCCTCTCTTGGTATCCATTCCGTCGCTCTTACTGTCCATCTGTTATCTTTCCTCCTCATGACATGTCCTGCCCAGGTCCACTTCTTTCTTTTAATTGATATAATAATATCGGCTACTCCTGTCTGTTCTCTGATCCATTCTGCTCGTTTTTATCTCTTAGCGTTACCCCTATCATTTTTCTTTCCATTGCACGTTGCGTGCTCCTTAGTTTCATCTCTAGATTTTTCGGTGTCCTCCACGTTTCTGCACCGAACGTTAGTACTGGGAGCAAACCAACAGTGCAAACCAACAGTAGGGCATTTATTTGCACCTTCTACACATAGTAAGCACGCTAGCCGAACTATACAAACCAGGCATCCTAATGCAATACCCCGCGCGTAATCGATGACATTCGACTCACCGCAGCAGGATACCGAGCGAGTAGTGTTCGCCCATGCCGGAACAGTCAGCCTATATTGCTCGCGAGATAAGTCGCGCGAACAGAGGCGCAATCGGCGATTGGGAGAGGCATCTGCGGAATCGTCCCAGCGGAGCTCATCGCCACCGCGCACACAAGCGTCGACCACGCGCGACGACATCTCAAGGCCAAGAGAGCCAGGATCATTCCCCGTCCGCGGGCCCGCGAATCCTCGCTGCCAGGTAGTGCTACCGCGGGAACACCAGCACCATACCCAGCGCAGTGGTGCGCATGACGATGACGTCACATCTCGTGCCCCGCGGGAAAGCCACCTTAGAGGAGCATTGAGGAAACGCGAGCGCCACGCGATAGAAATTCAGGGGATGTCAACATTCCCACGTCCCGCCAATCTTAAACAACCACATATCCCTGCAAAAACACAGCAACAAATGCAATGAAAATACAAGCAACACATTCAGCGTCACTGTGCTTTGGTTATGTCCACGCACTTGTGTCCTTCACGCGCACCACCACTGGCCGACCCCGCCGGCGTCGCTGCCCACGTAGTGCCGTTCGCGCCGCCACACAGGCGACCTGTCTGCAGGCTTGACCAAGGCTTCGCAATGGGGATCCAGGCCAGGACTCCGAAAAGGCGACGTGGTAGGCACGAGCAAGCGTCACTCGCACCGACGCGCCTTCCGACCGAGAAAGCCGCAACAGCTGATGGCATCTGACAACACCCGTCTCAGCAGCCGAGTGTTGCGAGCAGGATGCAGACAGACGTTGATTCCAGGGCTGCCATGGCGGTAGTAGGTATCTCCATGGCCCCGAAGTCCGGGCAGCAGCGTGGATGCTCAGAAGGTGACAAGCTACGGGTGACGTCACTCCTGCTGCATACACTGAAAATAACGCTCTCGACAGAACACTACGTTAGGGCAAAGGAGAGCATTTGTACGCATAGGCCACGTGGTACAACAGAAAATAACGCTCTCGACAGAACACTGCATTAGGGCAAAGTAGAGCAATTGTACGCATCGGCCACGTGGTACGACAAAAAAGAACGCTCTCGACAGAACACTGCATTGGGGCAAAGGAGAGCAGATGTACAGTCTGTTTCACACTTAGGGGAAATCTCGGAGTGCCTTGCAACGCGATGCGGCCATGATGCGGCGAGCGCTGGAGTCGGCCAGCAGCGGCTGCTCGCGCAGGCGCAGACGCGCGATGCGTGCAGCCTTGAACCGCATCGTCTGCTACGACAGCGCGTGCTGACTGTATTGTCGGGAAGCGTTCTACTGTGTTCGGCATCCAGCTGATGTCATCGTTAACGTGAAAAGTCAGCCGATATTCTTCACTAAAGGTTGCGCGTCGCCATCTCTTTTGGCCTGCATTGGCAAGAAAGGAGCTCTGCAAACATAATTTGACAGCAGATTTCCTTTGTGTTGCCGGAGGGCCGGGGTACTGAGCGGGGGCACGTACGCTTCGTCGCCGCGTCTGCTACCGTAATGCGCAGCGACAATAAACGCTGAACCAGTTTTACTCAAAGCATCCTTGAATCCCGTATCTGCAGGTAGTCGTGTGGTTTTAGCCTCGCCAATGGCTGAAGGAATGCAGTGCTATTGCATTTTGTCTTTTCAATATTATTAGATCCTTTTTATCTCACGCAGTTCAGAGAGCGCCAAATCAGCAAGAAGCCCAACATCCTCAACGAGTGGGCCACGCTTCGACGGGACACACCACCCACTCAGTCCCTTTACGCCTTCCTTCCGTTCAGAATGAGCGCTGTCATGGCTTTTGCTGGGTACATGACCCGACATGACTAAGCAAAGTTGGGAGTGCGACGCATGCATTTCGCGCCGACGGAGAGCGCCTGTCTCGTGTCACTGCAGTGTTGTTGAGGAAGAGCTATTTCCCTCTCAATTTCGTCACCTAAAGCGTTCCTTTATTCCGATCCATTTATCTGATCGTGATCGACCTGCATAGCTATTACTGTGGAATGCTTTTTTTTTTCATTTTTTGTCAAGAAAAGACCGAGCACGAGATGCACACACCGCAGCATTTATTTCGCTGCTCATTGCAGCAGCAGACGCGGTGACGAAGCATACGTGCACCCGCGCAGTACCCCGGCCCTCCGGCAGCAAAAAGCAAGTGTGTTGTCAAATTAGGTTTGCAGAGCTCTTTTCTTGCCAATGCAGGCCAAGAGGGATGGCGCCGCACAACCTTTAGTGAAGAATATCGGCTGACTTCTCACGTTAACGATGAAATAAGCTGGATGCCGAACACAGTAGAACGCTTCCCGACAATACAGCCAGCACGTGCTGTCGTAGCAGACGACGCGGTTCAAGGCTGCACACATCGCGCGTCTGCGCCTGCGTGAGCAGCCGCTGCTGGCTGACTCCAGCGCTCGCCGCATCATGGCCGCATCGCTTTGCAAGGCGCTCCGAGATTTCCCTTATGTGTAAAACGGACTGTACACCTCGACCACGTGGTACGACCGCTTCGTTCGGCTAGCACGGGATTTCGGCGGGTACTGAGGCGCTAAGTTCACGTGAACAAAGGTCGCTTTCTTGAGTTCACTCCGTGCGAGGCAAGCTAGAATGAGGGATGCAAAGTGCGGCACCTCAACGCCACGGTCCGACTGGTTGTGTCCCACGTGCGACAGGCAGCTCAAGGAGCCTTAGGCCTAACGTATTGCCGTGCTCGACAACAACTGGCATCCAAATAACACTCACACAGGGCACAGAATTTAGACAGCCGTGAGGAGACTAGCTCTGCTGGGGGCCCTCTCCACTCGCTACGTGCAAGCAGCTGAACGATCGGCGCCCACTGTCCTGGACAGTGTCGGAACGCCCGGTGCCGAGCCGCAATACCAGACAGCCCGACACCCGTGGCCTGCGGCCACTTGGCTCCCTCAGCCGCGACTCCCAGAGTCAAAGAGATAGAAGCTAATTACATAGAAAATCGGACCACCCACGAGGCTTCCATACTCACTCACTTTGGGCTCGCATACTATCCACGGGCACTAAGCCTTGTTCTCCCAGGATGCAGACCACGTGTGGCTCTCGTAACGACGATCTTTCAAAACGTGCAAGTAGCATGCCGACAAGTTCAAACACGCTGCCGCATCCAGTCACCTCGCTGCCAAGAAAGCATGCCGCCAACGCCAGCGATCAAAATCACGCTAGGTGTAATCTCGACAGGTTCAAACAAAGGTTGCCATGAACAGAGAAAAAGCTGTTTTTCGATGTTCCAAGAGCTCCACGTTGGGCAGCCCGATGTTGGGGGTGGCCACGGGGTTCTCCCACTCTCGAGGAACAAAGGACACAGTTCACCGCAGTGCAAACCAATAGTAGGGCATTTATTTGCACCTTCTACACATAGTAAGCACGCTAGCCGAACTATACAAACCAGGCACGCTAATGGAATACCCCATGCGTAATCGATGACATTCGACTCACCGCAACAGGATACCGAGCGAGTAGTGTTCGCCCATGCTGGAACAGTCAGCCTGTATTGCTCGCGAGATAAGTCGCGCGAACAGAGGCGCATTCGGCGATCGGGAAAGGCATCCGCGGAATCGTCCCAGCGGAGCTCATCGCCACTGCGCGCACGAGCGTCGACCACGCGCGACGGCGTCCCAAGGCCAAGAGAGCCAGGATCGTTCCCCAGTCCGCGGGCCCGCGAATTCTCGCTGCCAGGTAGCGCTTCCGCGGGAACACCAGCGCCATACCCAGCGCAGCGGTGCGCATGACGATGACGTCACGTCTTGTGCTCCGCAGGAAAGCCACCTTAGAGGAGTATTGAGGAAACGCGAGCACTACGCGATAGAAATTCAGGGGATGTCAACATTCCCACAGGTTTTACTCCTGAATAAACTAATAAATAACATACTGGTTATGTTTTCATTCCAGTGAAAAATGTACTTTATTTTTCATTTTTTGTTTCTAGTTTTCATTCCATTCCGACACAGTGGTCAGCACCGACAAGAAAACTTCAAAGGAAGGAAACGTCAGAATTGCGAGGGGTTATCTATTTAGTCATTGAACTACCATGAAGCTTGTAGCTCAACCTTCTACAGGACTGTGGAGTCTATATTGATCCCCAGATCAATATGTTCTTGCTCAAAATTCTAAAGCAAAGGTGTTGTCTATCTACTATCGTCATCATGATATCAGTAGCTTTGTTGGCCAAGCTCTTGGCGATGTGTCAGAACTGTCTCTAACGTGCTCTCATGCATGGAGGAAGAAAAAAAAAAGCTAGGAGAGGGCATCATGTGACAACATTGAAGTCTAGTCATAAAAAAGTTAAATGAGAAAATCATGTGCAATAGGTCTCAGTCACGTTATAGGCAAGTGATAAGTTAATGTATTATCAAGTGGCACCTACAGTTTCTTAATATTGCAAAGGCTCTAGTCACTGCTGTTTGCTTAATTGTAATTTTGTTGGTTAAACCTAACCATAGTGTTCCTTTGTCATTGCTTATGAATATTTCGTTGAAATAAAACATTGTGGGAGTTTTGAAAAGTTTTGCCTTACTATTTGAAAACTATTCGAATAGTATTCTTTTCATATTTGTATTTGCTTTGGTTTCATCATTGTTCAGTTCGTATTCGGTTTGGTTCTAAAGTTAGCAAGTTAACTATTCATACTCCCCTATAAATGAGTTTTTTGGAACTCCAAGATGATATCCATGGAGCTAACCATTAGTCAGGTCAAGCAGATGTTATAGCTAAGAGAAAATCTTGAAGCAATGATTTTGTGGACCTTATCATTTCATAACATAATAGTGCAAATTGTGTAGTGTGACACTGTGGTCTTCTTAATATGGACTGTGCTAACCCAGTTGTGGCTTTTGTTTTTCATCCCGAGTGTGCTTTGTGGTGCGCAGAGTCCCGAGTTGGTGCCTGGGGTGCTGGGAAACAGTCAGAAAGCGCAGCTGGTTGCCAAGATGGTGTTTGGGCTGGCCCAAAGACATGGACACATTCTCCGTGATGGCTGGAAGAACCTTGTTGACTGTCTTCTGCAGCTGTACAAAGCCAAACTGCTACCTCGAGCGCTGGTCACTGTAAGTGTCAGCTGTCAGTTTTCTGATTGTGCTGTGCCATTTACAGCAGACAGCTGTTGCTATGTTGGCTATGTTGTTCGAGCTGTTATGCAATAAAAACTTGATAAAACAAGAACAGACGTAATGAATTATAGAATCTAATGAAGTAAATGTGTATAAGGTATTGTTGGTTGGACTACACTCTTATCTTGGTAACCAAGTTGAAAATGTAGAATCTTACATAGTATTGATTACAGTGAAGCAAATACAGTTGATTCCGGATGTATCAAACTGAAAAGGGATCACAAAGCAGTTCAATATATCAGTAATTCAAAATATGAAATACAAATGCCTACTTGAAGCTCGTTTTAGAACAATTCATGTTTCAGATTGCTTTCTTGAGATTGTAACAAGCACTAGCTTGCCAGTTTTCCCACAATATACAAATCAACAACATGAACAACAGTTGCATTTTATTTCATATGAAAGAAGTCTGCGCTTGGTTTAAAACTTGTTGTGAGCCATCAAATTCCTGGTGTCCTCAGTTTCCAAGATGTTTACCTCTAAAGAAAAACAGGGACGGAGGAAACACGAGACTACACGGTCGACACTTTAGCAGTAAACATGTCATATAGAAAAAACCAGCTATGCCAAATTGAAGATCCTCAGTATCATTCAGGCCTTGCAAATGAGCAAGTACAGCCCCTTCTATTGTGCCACAACAGCAGCAAAAGATGGTGAACGCCAATGCAAGTTCTCAAATCATGGTACAATGTTGTTTAGTGACAGTGTAGATGTTCATCACTGCTCGGGTCAGATCCCTCGGCACCAGCAACGTCGGCCACAATCTCAGCGTTGGTGTGGTCAGAAGCAGTTCATACATTGTCATTGGCACTGATGGAGTGACTTGCTTAACACTATCCAAAATGGCATCTGGGGGCACTGTTAATTCGCAAAATTCATCAAGACATCCTACACTGTTGTCTTCGGCAGTGAGCCATGCAAAGTCAACACCTGGAACCACAAAGCGCGCTTTACAGAAAGAGTACACAACAGTGCTTTGCTTGACTTAGTTCCAAGCACCAGTCATCATTTGTGTCTCTTTGAGAAAGTCAGTTTTTAGTTCACCAAGTTAAACTAAAAACAGGTTGATGAGGCATGAAAAAGACGTGCAGTAATCACTCATTATAGCAGTCAACTGGACAGCGAAAAAATTTGATATAGGCGACTACTCACTAATGGTTTGAAAAGTCTAGCTTATATTGTGCTACAATTGCAAGGAAGTCAACACACCACTTATTATGTGAAACAAACGTTTTACTAAGGTGCAATGATGTGGCAGTCAAGAACAATGTCAATTACTAGTACTTCCGCATCTGTAGGTGGAGCGACATCACGAAACCGCAGTGTCAGGCAATGCGAATGAAAGTGATGTCACTAAGGCTCTATAATTGTGATCAAGGCTTATCCAGATCTCACTGATCGCCATTACATGTTAAGCTAATCCAGATCGTGTTTGGCTCTGACGTCAGCCAAATCGCTATGTGCAGGTCGCAGTCATCTTGATCCCTATTGGGCCTGGTTGTAATAAATGCGATTGTATGGAATCATGTAATCTGAACTGGCATTGTTTGTGACTAAAAGTGCTCATGTGACACCAGTATGAGCCAAAGTCACCTTCCACTTCTTCACTAGAGGTTCTATGCACAGCCTCATAGAAACTTTTAGGAGTGTGGTCATCAGTCGTCAGGCTCACTGGCGGCCACACTTTGGCTGTTGCAGGAAGTGCTGGTCCACGTACGGTGAGATTGGCACTTCTGGCTTTTCTCAGTCACTGCAGAAGTGCACTTTGTACTTCAGGAATTCTGGATCACAATTCCTCTTTCACTTTGCTGGGAAGCCCTTCTTGAAACCATCCCTCACAGCTCTCTTGTTCTCCATTACAGCTCTTAAATTGTGGTGCATCGAATCTGTAAGCGATGTCATTTTTCTCTACCTCTTTTAACAGCAGAACTTTCGTTTTGAAATCCAAAATTTCTGTCCAGAGACTGCCAGAGCCATTAGAGGGTTTTAGTTTGTCCATAGACTTCTTTACGCTTGCAGACACCATTGTACTGGAGGTGTCTATGGCAAAAGCAGCACTGGTAGTTACACTTAGCAGCAGGTTGCTTAAATATAATGCATTCGATTTTCTTTTTAGCTGTGTGACTGTTCTCGTCAAAAGAAGACAATGAAAGTAACTGTGATTTAATATCTCACTGCTAATGCTGCTTTACAAGCAGTCAAGCAAAAGGTGCAAGCCATGGTGATGTTAGGTCTGTGTGTCTCTGGTTAGGCTCCGCATCATCAGGTATTGCTACCAGCGCTGCTAATCATGTAAGCTTTTCCGGTAAGCCAGTATCCGTGAATGTGAAGAGGTGCACGCACAAACTAAAATCCTCTATTTCTAACCATAAGTCACAAAAGCACACATGGAGCACGCTTAAAAAAACATGCGATCACACACTCTGCAGTAGTGGCACGAGCCATGATGTCATCGTCATCTCACTGCAATGCTGGGGATTGCGCCTGTGTTCCTGCGGTAGTGCTACCTGGCAGCAAGGATTAAAGTCCCTGAAAAAAAACTAAAGTAACGCCAAGTGCGCCCCTTCGCCTCTGCCTCCTCTCCTGGCCGCGGCAGCAGCGCCTCTACTGTGTCCACCGAGAAACTGCCTACGCGAAACTAAAAGGCCATGAGAAACCACGCGGCTGCACCGCTGCACGGGGTGCACTGACACCACTGCTAAAGCTGCGTGCTTGGCGGCTAGTAGGAAGGGCTTTGAGGGCCAGCTTCGCCCGCAGAGCACGCGCTCCATTTCGCGGGAACCGTCTTCGGCGGCCATTGTCCCTGCGCACTAGGTCTCCGGCTTTGCCATTGCCTCGGCGTGAGTGCGACATAGCCGTCCGATACACTGGAGCTACACATCTCGACGTTTGGCATTTAGCTTTCCCCGCGGAAGCGAAAACTCCCCCATCTTTCCGTTGTTTACGTGCTTTTTTTGCACCCCAAAACATGCAGCGCTGTCGGCAGATTCAAGCATGATCGCGCGAGGGCGAGCAGACGCCGTGCGCGGCGCACGCGGGGTGGACAACCAAGATGGCGTTCGCCCGACCTTCAAAAAGCTAGTGGCACGCCATGCTTTGCCATCGCTTAGCGCGGCCGAAGCTGAATTTGCATGGCACGCAGGGGCGCTGTCATCGAGACCGTCAGCCCAAGCACATCGGCAAGCGAACGCTGGGCTCTCGCGTCGTGTGCTACTCGCTTCCGGGGATGGGTTTTACCGGTACAAGCGCTTTGCTTTTATGACGCTGTATATTTAATATATTGCATAAAAACTCATAACTGCGTTGTAACCGTGAACCTGCCCCACGCTATGCTGCCGACACCACGCACATAAACACACATCAAGCACGTACCCACTGATGATGTACTGCATCTTTTTACACTTTCAGAAAAAGAAACACGCCACTTGCCTCTAAACGCATTCTACTGTCGTATTTACCGGCACTTTCCTAATTATTTCTCTCAAACCCCCCCCCCCCCACACACACACACAGGGTCGCTTACAACCGTAGTGCCCTCTTGCGTTTAGCTGAACCTACGACGGTGGCCAAGTGCCTTCTCAACTAACTTCATTTCAATCTACAAAGCAAACGAGAGAGGAGGTACCTCCACACTGACACGAATGGCGCTGCTTTAGTTATTTTTCATGGACTTTAGCAAGGATTCGCGGGCCCACGGGGAACTGACCTCGGCCTCTTGGGCTTGGGATGTCGTTGCGTGTGGTTGACGCCCGCGCGAGGTAGTGACGAGCTTTGCTGGGATAATCTCGCAGACGCCTTTCCCATTCTCCAATTGCACCTCTGTTTGCGAGATATATCTCGCAAGCAACATAGGCCTAGTTTTTAGGCATGGGAGAACACTACTCACTTGGTATCCTGTTGCAGTGAGTCGAACGTCATTGATTCCGCGTGGTGTGTTACATTAGCATACCTGTTTGTATAATTTGGCTAGCGTGCTTACTATATGTAGGAGGTGCAAATAAATGCCCTTTTTGTTGGTTTGCACTGCGATGTACTGCGTGCTTTGTTCCTCAAGTGTAGGGACCCTACTTCCTCCCCGCAAGTTCCAGGTCATTTGGTACCTCTGGCTGCTGGCCTATGTGAGAAACACTGTTGCTGTGTGTTTCAACCTAAAGATGGTGCAGCAGGCAAGTTAGTGCATTCGCAAACTCTGTGCAGCCTTTCCATCAGCTGCATGTGCAAAGAAGGATTGCAACATATTACAACGCAGTCGCTAGGTGATCAACATTTGTAAGGAGGAACACACTTTAGAACCTTGCCGTGGTCCAACATTCTATACTATATTGAATGTGTCGGTGTGCAGGGGTTCAATGTACATATGTCTGCACCAGCCCTAACATTTGCACTGAATAGCCCCGCCACGGTGGTCTAGTGGCTAAGGTACTCGGCTGCTGATCCGAGGGTCGCGGGATCGAATCCCGGCCGCGGCGGCTGCATTTCGATGGAGGCGAAATGTTGAGGCCCGTGTGCTGTGCGATGTTAGTGCACGTTAAAGAACCCCAGGTGGTCTAAATTTCCGGAGCCCTCCACTACAGCGTCTCTCATAATCAGAACTGGTTTTGGGACGTAAAACCCCACAAAAACAAACAAACAAACATTTGCACTGAATGTTGAAGGGGATTACACCTCTAGAAACTTTATTGGCAGTCATTCAGGCTGTCCATGATGTTGCTGCAACCCTGAAAACAATACTCAAACAAAAAGCTGGGCTAGTGTGAACTTAATTTTTTTATGCATTTCCAATGTTAAGAAAAATGGAAAAAAAAAACAGACATAGGCATAGGAACCTACTCAAAACAATAAGTATCCACATGAGCTTCCTTGCCACTGCCCCTCGCCACACAACACAACAGCTCTTAAAGATTTGTCATTACAGCTTTTCCATCACCCCTATTCATTTTTTTTTTCATTCAGTTATGTTATAACAGTTATCATTTATAACAATGGAATATTTGTGGCACTTGAGAGTCTTATCAGCACATCCAACTGTACTGTCAAGCCCCATGATAACGATCTCATGCAACAACGAAAGATCTCACAATCCCCGGCGAAAGCCCGAGGATTAAAGGCATTTTGTATCTCTCGGAAACAAAATGTAGCGAAACCATGATCTCACGATAACAAAATTTGCTGGACCACTGGACCCAATGGTGACTCCAACTACCATATTTACACGCTTCTAACGCGCAACTTTTTTCCGATAAAACGGGTCCAAAAATCGTATGCGCGTTAGAATTGAGTGCAAACGAACGACACTGTTACCACATCACCGTCGGTATCAAAATGGCTGCCTCCTATGAGGTTTGGGTGCTGTCGAACAGTCACCGGTGAAAAAATCAACTAGCGGCGCGGCGGTCTTTGGCGTGCATAGTTTCTGTAGTTTCTATGTCGCCGCCGGTCCCGCGCTGAACGACACCACGATGCACATGATGTGTAGGCCGATGATACTCGCCGTGCCGGCTTGGCTGTCTTGTGGCCAACCGAAGTCGCTACGTCGCCGATGCAGTCTCTGAGACGCCCACCTGCACCAGCTTTCGGTAGCATTCATGGGTGGCCGTAATGGGAAATGTGGCTCATCATCGCATTTCTCCCTCACATTCGTGCTGAGCCCGAGCTTCTCAGTCGTGCGCGCAGCTTGACGTCTGAGATTGCATCGCGGCAATCACGGAGCAATCGGGCAATCACATGCTTAGGTTTAGCTGTGCCACCCTGTGCAGCACACATGGCAGCATGCTGCAGCAGGCGTGAGGGAACTGCGATATCATGGAGGAATGCACCACTGCGAGTAAATGATCTTATCGCCACTTCCATGCGGCTACACCCGGCAACGTTTGGCAGTTTTATTGGGATGGAGGAGTTATGAGTCAGCGTGCCGAAAGTGTTCGAGACATCGCGGATTGAGTGAAGCGGGAAAGCTATAGCGCGGCCATTCGAGGGACTGCGGGGGTTCAAAGTTGGCGGTGCGTTTATTATGTGAGTGCGTTCATTACATGAGTACAGCATTTGTTTTGATGAATGTGAGAAGGTTGATTACAAAGGACCTTTTTTTCTGTGTCACGAAAAACGGGGGCGCGTTCTTCTTCTTATTTTTTTTGGTTGCGGGAAGCGGGTGCGCATTAGAATCGAGTAAATACGATAAGTCCAAGGAATGTGCTCAAATGCACCTTCTATCCACTTATATTCGCAAAGTAATGCCACAGACGCTTGCATGGTGGCCATGACATTTTCAATATGGCGGCACACATGCAAGTGTTCTTTGGCGTTACTTTGCGAATTTAAGTGGGCAGAAGGTGCATTTGAGCACATTCTTTGTACTTAGTTGGAGTCACCATAGGGTCTTACAGTCTGGCCTACATGTGCGCTGCCATATTGAAAACGTCATGGCCTGTGTGGTGTTGCTTTGCGAACCATCTTGGTTGTTGGCTGATCATGTTGCCTCCATTTATCACCGCGTCACCACTGTTTGATGTTAGTAAACCTGTGGTGAATGAAAATTATTTTAGCATTATTTGCGCTTAATGGGAACCAGCATAGTGTAAAGCTTAGTAGCGTGCACTGAAAGGCGGCCGCCCTTGTGCTACGGCGGCCCGTCGTGAAGTGTGTGCTTTTACACCATTCGCTCTGCTGAGCAGTCAGCGGCGATGCGGTGCTTTTAGGTTATCACTGATGCGTGTTATAACAGCACAACACATCACACACACACTGCCGCTGAACAGATGTCATGATAGACTTCCGGGGATAAGTTGCCATCATTTGCCATCATTGTGTGCACCTCCGTACAACTCGATATCTGGCATTGCTGCATTCTTGTCGTAATTCCGATTCTGTAATTGGAATCTCCACCCGCCACACTATGGGTTGAGGAGTGCAGTTGGCATATTTACTCGACCCTATAGCCTGTACCTTTGTTTCAAAAGCTTCTTGCTCGCTCGAATCGAGATGATACCAAAACCACATTGGTGGCATTGGTAGGAACTTCCTGTCAGATTGGTAAGATGCAGTGTCGTTGCCATCGCAAAATGGTGATGGAGGACATTTCTGGCAAGTTTGTGGTGATTTGCTTCGTGCACGACTTGATCTTTGTGGTTGTGTCTGTCCTCAATTAAGTCCACATCGTGATTCGCTCCTTATATTATCAAGCGCTTGTCACAGGAAAGCCATTTTTCACTCTTAAATAGCTGCGTCGTGTCTTCTTTGAGCGCTGAAGGCTCATGACTGTGAGTAATGCAAAGAGCGATAGGGAAAGTTAGGGAACCCGTATGCAGCCATGTAGGCTCTCTAGGAAAAGTTATGCGGGCCCCAAACAGGAAACTACCCGGACCTCGAAAATAAACCCGCAATCTTCTGATAATGCCTTAATGTGCCTTTTTCACTGCGAACTCTTGAAAACTGAATATGTGTTAGATTTGGGTAAATACAGTAAGCCCTCAGGGCATAAAGGCGATTGGTGCAGCGGGCATACTATTCAGCAAGCGATACGTGCCACTCCATGCATGAAAACTGAATTGTGAACTCGTGTCAAACATGATTTACTAAACTTGCTGTTGGCAATGAAGCAAGGTCCACCAAAGCAGGCTAACAAGATATTTGCAGTAATGCTTCGTTTTTCAGTTATTTTCTTCTTGCACTGCCCTATTTCGTGAACAACGAAATTCCTGCAACAGCGAATTTTTTCGTTGTCCCCACGGGTTTTGTTACTGCGGGGTTCAACTGTATATTAATGTTTTAATCACTGTCAGACAAACACACGAATTTGTGTATGAACCATTGTAATGTTAGGTATTTCATTGTAATGTGGCATGGAGTCAGATTGTCACATGACGCACTGGGAAAATGTCTGTTGTACCACTAGTCTGACAATCTCACCATTGCATAGCCGCAGCTTGCATGGGAGTGGTTGACGTGTCATGTTGCCGGCCACATACAATGGTGCCGGAAGAGTCCGGTGCCAGTGGCTGCTTTGATTGGTGGGACTGCAGCCAATAAGTCAACATACTGATCCTGTGCGATAATCTGATTACGCAGTGCATCATTACAGTAGTGCAGAGCATATATATGGTTTGGAAACATGTGAAGAAAAGGCATGCAAAACACTTACACGAGGGAACATAATACAATTTCTAGGTATCTCTGATTTTTTTAGCCAGATCATATTGTTGGCAGTACTCCCCCAGAGCTTCTAAGCCGTTGTTAAACTTTCACTTCAAGCAATTTAACATTTTAAAGTAGTAAGATATAAAATAGCTATGTTGTGTCTGAAATCATCTCTAACCAAATAATGTGTACACCAATTAGACGCAAGCTTTAATGCATAGTCAAGTGCCTTTTAGAAGCGGGGTTGTCCTAGATTAGCTGCAGTCACAGTGGCTGAATGCCTAAAGAACTCTGATTTCACCTGGAACGTGTGCGGTAGTGCGGAATAATAAGAAAGAATCATGAGTATTCTGTATATCTGTTCCATTTTGTACAGGATTAAGAAAGTCGGAAGTAGATGTGTTGTGAACATATTTTTACTTATCCCACTATGTTGGGTAGAATATGTACTGGTGTGCATAGGAAAAATGAGCAGTTGCTAGAGAGAAAATGAACAGACATTTGTCCTGTATAGTACACTGCCAACAATAATTTTACTGACTGTCGCATGGCTTTGGTAATAAGATTCCATTTAGTTGCAGATGATTCTACATAGGACAAATATTGTGTTATATTAGTCGGAGATTAATTGAACATAGATGGTCGTTATCCATCGGAACACTGTGTAATCTACCGTTGCACTGCCGGCACTGTAACTGCGCAACCCAAGTTGGATAAATGTGTGGTTTTGTTCTGGCATAAGAATGAAAAAGCATGTTTAATGGTCTAGGCCTGGCATATCAATAATAGTGGAAATACCTGTATGAGTCAGCCATGGATTAGCTTAAACAGAGAAGAGATAGAATGTCTTAAGAGTTGTCTCTTGCTTAGACCAGCAAGTGTACCCGTTTGACAAGTGGCACTACCATTCGTGAGCATGCACAGATAAGTTGTGTGTCTTCTTTCTTTTTTGCCTCTGTGCTCTTCAGTTGATAGTTGGTGTTCTTGTTGTCCACTCCTCTTCCCTTGTGTCTTGCACACCTTTTTACATAATGAATCCTTTCCAACTTGCCAGCTTTCTGTCCTTTTAAATTGGAAACCAGTGGTAGACCTTTTCCTGTCCAGGTTGAGGTTCCCTGCTAGCTTTCTTTTTTATGTAAACTTGATCTGACAGTATCTTGTGTATGCCCAGAACAAGTGTAGGAGTATTTTTGCGGCTGATGTAACTGTTAAAATGAGGCTTGACCATTTCCAACCTTGATGTTTCTTTAAGGGAAATATATTTTGTTGTCTGTGCACTACTTGCCAACTGCTGAATTTATATGGTGCTTTGTATGTGCGAATACCAGGTCATGATGTTTGAAGTTTGCTGTTTTTTATTTGGCAATGAAGAGTGTAATTTGTCGTTATAGTTGTCTGCTCTTTGTTTTTTGTTTTTTAAATAATTTGCTGTGTATACTGTCCTGCAAGGATAGCTTTCGTTACAATGTTTACTGAATCAGTGAACAGATTGCTAAAAACGATGGAGAACAGGGAATGTCGCTGGAGCCAACATTTTGATACATAAACTTGTCTTCGTCAGGACGACAACTCAATGTTTACTGCAGGAGTTATACACAGAAAGCAGTATTGTGGCACTGGTAGGTTGTATTCTTAAGTTATCTCTTATTAGGCAGAGGACTTTGTGGACCCCTCCGGAGAAGTTTCCTTGATTCGTTCCGAAGAAGGTCAAAACACTGGTCTTAGTCAACAGCAGCAGAACATCTTCAGCTCACTTTACTCATACTGGACTGAGAGGTGAGCCCGTTTGCATTTGGTGACTATACCAAGAATATGCATGCAACCAGAAGGCTACTAGCTCTATGTTGAACCTACTGTTAAATTTCTTGTTTTAGCTCTGTTAACATTAAAATAAGGTCCTCCTGTTTATTGGTCAGGCTAATTCTTTATGTAGTGCAGTAGTCTTGTGCTAGCTACAGTTTAGACCGCTTATAACGCAAGTCACGGGAGTTGCAAAAATCTGCGCTATAAATGGTACCGCGTTATTACCAAAGCACGCTGTTTTTGGCCTTTGCCAATGCCAGAAGGGCGACCCACCTTTTAAAAGCAATTCATTGCACTTTTCACTTGCAGACACATTCAACACAATCACAACGCAACACAATCCGGAAACCAACCAAGTTCTCAAGTCCCACATAAGCGGAAGAACGCTGTTATTTTTGTATGGCAGTGCTTGTGAGCAGCGCTTCGAACAATTTTGTTTAAGCACTGAAGCTATTTCTCGCTCAAACTGTTCTTTGCACAGTATGCTTTCACTTTCGTGAAGTACAGTCGAACCCCGCTACAACGAACGCCGCTTCAACGAAATCTCCGGTACAACAAAAAATTCTCATTTCCCCGACAGCAGTCCATAGGAGTCAATGCATAAATATTCTCGCTACAACGAACACTTTTTTTTTTTGTGCCGTTTCGCTTCAACGAAATTTGACGATGCAATTTCTTGATCGAAAATTCGATCTGCTGTGCAGTAAACACAATCCCGAACATTTTAGGGCATTGCAGAAGATAAAAATACGCCTACGAAGTCGAAATCGCGTTTTGGTACCACCAGAAACGGCCGTTGTTGACTGTGTGGTTGACTACCGATGTCTACCGATGCCGTCTACCGATGTCTGTCGAGATAGCGCGCGCGACCGCCTCCCTCCCACCGACACCCCTTAGGGTCCTTCGCCCGAGGAAAGACGGCCTGGGCGTTTCCTCTCTGCTTGAGAAGCAAGCGACGACAGCCTTTGCACATCACGCGGTGCGATGTAATGAGTTTGTTCAGCGGAGACGGCCGGGTCGTTTCATCTCTGCTTTAGCCGCGTTCGTCCCCAGCGCTAGCGCGCTTTGACTCGCGCGTAAAACGTGCAATGAGGAGGCGGTTTTATCGAGCTGGACTTTGTACGGAACTACGGCGACTGCAAAAACGCCAAAAAGTGTTTGTGGGTGGCCGTAACAGGAGAATAGAATTTTCTCATCATCGCATTTCTCCCTCATATCATATCGACTGAGAGCCTGAGCCTCTCAGTCGTGCGCGCTGCATGACGTCCGAGATTGCATCGCGACAATCTCGGAGACCACGTCCCGATCATGCTTAGGCTTAGCTGGGCCTTGCGCAGCACATGCAGATTTGCAATCGCACTGTGGGTGACACAGGATTTGATTTTAGCTGCATTTATGATCACGCATTACACTTGCAAGACACCGCAGGAACATCACACATGCAAATACACACTCCACCATTTCAAACCAATATATAGAACAGAGAACATTCGCATTATTTCACATCTTTACAGAGACAGTCCTATATATATACTCCAGATTCCTGACCTACTATGTAGTGCCAGTGGGGAAATTACTGTTATGCGGAATTACAAAATAAGGATACACAGGACATCTCCCAATCAAGGGTAGGATAACTGGTAGCTGTGCATCACACATTTCTGTTACTCTAAACCCACCAAATGTTCAATGCCAAATCGGCAAGAAATCATACATCTCTAAGTTTCTCATTTACACCCTTAAGGGTGTAAATTTTTTACTATGTAAACTAATACAAACTAATAAAGCTATTTAAAGAATTACTGAGTTTCAAATTTGGTGTTTTAATAGTTATCTAAAGCCCTAGCCACACATGGCAGCACGCGGCAGCACGCGTGAGGGAACCGCGATAGCACGGAGGAATGCAGCACTGCGAGTAAATGATGTTACACTGCTTGCAAGCGGCTATGCCCGGCAACGTGCGGAAGTTTTACCGGGACTCAGGAGTTATGAATCGGCGCACCGAACGTCTTCGAGACGTCATGGGCCAAGTGAAACGGGAAAGCCACAGCGCGGCCATTCGAGGGACTGCAGGGGTTCAAAGTAGGCGGTGCGTTTATTATGTGAGTGCGTTCATTACGCGAGTACACATTTGGTTTTATGCATGTGAGAAGGTTGATTACTGAGGACTTTCTTCCGTATCACGAAAAATGGGTGCGCGTTTCTTTCTTTCTCCCCCCCCCCCCCCCCTTTTTTTTTTTGTAGCGGGAAACGGGTACACGTTACAATCGAGGGAGCGCGGTAGAATCGAGTAAATCTCCCGGATTCCGATTCTGCGAATTTGGCAGGTATGTTTTCAGTACTCGCCGTTTCCGAACCCTCCGTCTACCGCCACGATACCGCGCGCAAGATTGAGGCCTAAAAGTTTCTTTGTTCTACCATCTCAGGTCGGTTATATTTTTTCGATTTCACGACAACGAAATTTTTGCTTCAACGAAATTTTTTCCGCGCACCGCCAGTTTCGTTGTAGCGAGAGTCGACTGTATTCCAGTGCGTCTTTGCACGAAAAATCTGCTTCTGGCGTCGAGTTGACATCGTCCTCACCGTCCGAATTGTCGTCGGTTGCAACCGCGTACCGCTGCAGCGATCACATCATCCATGCTCACTTCCTCGCAGCCAGCAAGCTCGAACTCCTCAGCGTCGACAAATTCTTGGAAGGTGTCTATGGCGGCAACAAAGTTGCTCTCAATGAGGCTGGACCACACTTCGTCAGTGTTGATTGCCTCATTGGCGACAGTGTCGCTCTTCTCATCATCTTCCAGGGCCTCTGCATTTGAAGCCTGCACTTGAAGCCTGCCCTTTTGAAGCACTTGCATATGGTATCGGCCTTTACCTGCCATTATGAAGTGACCACCATATCAACTGTGCCTAAGGTTGCCACCTGGCCGGTTTTGGACCGGCCGGGCCAGTTTTTTAAACAATGGGCTGGTTGCTGGTCCGCATTTAAGACCGGCCGTCATTGGCAGTTTTTTTCTCATCGTGTCCCGATAATTTTTTCTTTTTTTGTGGCAGATGAATGGTGCACGTGTGCGTGTTTGGTACTCTCCCCCTTCCAAAAAGGCACTGAGACTTTACTCCTTAAGGGGCTGTATCCCATTTGGGTTATCCACCTGCTGTTTGTAGTGATTTTAGGAACCATAGTGGGAACTGAGCGGGCTAATGGATGGCATTGTAGCATGCCAGGGCCATTCAAGGAAGTTCAAGGCACACTAGTTCAAGGCGTGGCGGTTTGTGAAAAACGCATTAAGGTCATCATTTTCCGTTAGTTTCTGTCTCAAATGAAGGTTGTGTCTACGGATTTCAGCACCCAATATTTTAGTTTGGCTGAAAACCTCGATGGCAAATATTTTGTTCAGTATCCCTTTAATACCCGTTTGACTTTAGATGCAAACATTGTAAGACTCGTGGCACTTGTGTGCAAGCCAGCAGACTATAGTTGGTTTGCTCAGCTCTGTGTTTGTATGTACGTGGACATTATGTTGATAAATTTAAGGGTGCAATAAATGTCATTGCATGTCGAAAATATGACATGGAGTTTTTTTTTCTTTCAACACAACTTCAAGTTCCTGTACCCCACTCCCTGGCTGACAGGCCGTTTTTTTTTTTTTTCTGAGAAAGGTGGCGACCCTAATTGCACCCCTTGAATTTACTTTAAGAGTCTGCTGCTGCTGCATGCTCAGCAAAACTCTCTTGCAAATGCGCTTTTTGTACAGCGCCTTTATGGTTGCAATAACACCTTGGTCGAGAGGTTGACGTTTTGCTGTTGTGTTGGCATGCAAACATTTTAAGTTGACTGCAGTCAACTTCGGCTTGATGTTGTGGGCTGTGCAGTTGTCAAGGATAAGCATGACCCGTCGCTTCTCCACCACAATATCCTCATCAAACTTGCAAAGCCAGCTTGTGAACATATCCTGAGTCATCCGCGTGTTTTTATTGAATTTGTAGGTCACTGGAAGGTGCTCTCGCCTTTTTAAGCAACGTGGCCTTGCTGATTTACCAACATCAAACAGGCAGCACTTGTCGCTTCCATCCATGTTAGTGCAAAACAATACAGTTATATGCTCCTTCGACGCCTTGGGGCCAGGGCAGGCTCTGCCTTTCAGCGCAAGCGTGGTTGGGCAGAAGGTTATAAAATAAGCCAGGTTCATTGGCATTATATATGTCTCTGTCCGTGTAGGTGGACAGCATATTCTGCAAGTTTAAGCGAAGCCAGACTTCGATAAACCGCTTTCTCCGCACACCATTTTGCAGCTGATGCCATGGCGATCTTTGAAACGCTGGATCCACCCATTCAGTGGGTTGAAATCGTCATGGCCTAAAAGAGCTCCGAGAGACTTAGTCTTTTCTTGGAGCATGGGGCCACTTACTGGGATGCTCTGAGCCCTAACTTCGCGGAACCATCTGAACAGCGCTGTGTCCATGTCGTCATATTTTGACATATGTCTTCTCTTCTGTGACAGGGAAGACGAATCTTGCTGCAGTTCCTGCCGCAGTTTGTCCTTGTTCGAAGAGATGGTCGACACGTTAGCGTCAGAAATGCCGTATTTAGCCTCCACTGATGCCTTCTTCACCCCACTCTCTATGTCCCTTATAATTCATTCCTTGGTCTCCAGCGATAAGGAACGGCGTTTTTTTCACACTGCTTGAAGACGCCGCCGACGCCATGGCGATCGGAGCTCGACAACACACAAAGGCACTCAGACAGCACGGTGAAGCGCACGCAACAAATGCAACAAGGCAAAAGAATGAGATAAAAAAAAAGAAAATCATGCTACCGCTTCTGTCCTGCACTCCGCGCAGCGGGCACCAGGATTGGACACTGCCATGGCGATAAAAACACGCTCCCTCCTTCTTCCAAGGTCTCCCTCCCTACTGTACCCTCCCTTCTCCTCTGCTTTGTTTGCCTTTTTGCGGCTGGTCTCCACGCATGCACCCTTGCTCCCACTCCCAACGTGCCGGCATGCTGGGAAGCCGTGCTCCGTTCGCCGATTTCATGGTCGCGCACTTAAAAATTCCGCGCTATAACCGGTATTCTCCATCGCGTGCCTACGCAACAAACAGTCCGCCTCCAATGCTAAATTAATTTAGACTTATAGAATAGCGTTTTTTAAAAGCATTACTTTCTTGATAATTTCAGGGTAAAAGGTAATTTACACTATATATAAAATGAAGGCCACACTTCCATTGAGTTCTATGGGCGACATATCAGTGGTAAAAAAAACACGTTATAACCAGTCCTGCGCTAAATGTATACTTTTCTGATGTGAAATGCATGTGAAGTGTTCTATTTATCTGTGGGATCAACTACAGGGAACTCTAGGTGGCTAAATAGAGACGTGCAAATATTTGAATTTTCAAACAGTTTTTGAATACCATTTGCTATTGATTCGATTTGGATCTAGCTTTTACTATTTAAGCTATTCAAAGTTTATAATTAAGGGACAAAATGTCCTGTATCACGTGACAAGTGGCCCATTCCTGCTTGTAGTACACTTCGCCGCATAACACTTTTGTATTGAGGTGAAGTTCACATTAGCACACTGCAGTGTAGCTGACAGTTGCGAACTGCGGCGAAGTTCACACTAGTGCACTGCGGTGAAGCCAGCACTTTTGTTCTGCCCATTCCTCCATGTATTACGCTTCGCCGCATAAAACTTGTGCACTGCAGCGGAGCTAGCAATTGTGTACTGCGATGAAATTCAGGCGCGTACTTCGGCAAAACTAACACTTGTGCTCTGTAATGTTGTTTTCCCTTGTGACAGCAGCAAAGTTAACCTATGGAACTGCATAGTTCTCTGCTAGGCTGTTCTTTAGGACTGGTCTGTTCTTTTTTCTAGGAACATTGTGGGGGCGCACAAGTTGTACAATAAATTTGTTTTTTTTTTGCTCGTGTTTATCAATACATTTTCTGTGTAGTTTGATATGGAATTATTTAAAAATGCATTCAGATATTATTAGAGAAATATTCTATTTGATTCACACTCAAACATTAATATTTGAATTCGCCTTGCTCCCAGAACTTTCCTATTTGCACACCTCCAATGCTAAATTAATTTAGACTTATAGAATAGCGTTTTTTAAAAGCTTTACTTTCTTGATAATTTCAGGGTAAAAGGTAATTTACACTATATATAAAATGAAGGCGACACTTCCATTTTAAAATTTTGTGTCATAGTATTGGTGCCAGTACTGGCATTGTGACACTACTTTTGTTTCAAAACATTTTATTTGTATGTGAGCCCTTGTGGCATAGTTAAAGTCTTAAAACATTTTCTTAGGCTCCTTTAGAATGTGGTGTAGTCCATTTTTACTCGCTCAGAATGAATAGGTCCCTAGCAGGTACTATAAAAATTTGTGTATCATGCGAGTTGGTGTGTAGTCATGAAGTAGAGTTGCAATCTATCTTTTTCTCCTGGCTTACCAGACCTCCCCTCATGGTAAAAGTTATAGAAAGGCAATTTACTAATGTAGTTTAACGTATATTTCCTCTTAGTTGTCTCAACTGGTGGTCAGGAGAACAAGTGTTTTCTCTATTGGGGGTATGCGATGAGGAAGGACACGGGTTTCAGCACCGACCTTCTCTCTTATGTCCGTGTAACCTGTATAGTGTAGCATGTAGTTATACCCTTTGCTGGTGAACGTGACTATGAGCAGCTGCTGAACAATAAATTTTTGTGTGTCTTCTATGGTGAAGTAGACTGCTGGCAACAGTTTTTTCATACTGCATTATTGGTTATATCTGTTAAATCTGGTCACCAGGTGTCTGCATGGAAAGGAATGGGAACAGCTGTGCTAAAAAGGCTGTGCTAGGCCTGACACTGATCTGTGTACTGTGCATTATAAAACCGAGCTAGTTTTCCAGTCTTCTCTGTACCGCCAACCTCATGCACTGCCTCCTGTCTCCCTTTGTTCCTCTGAACGTGAGCAAACTGCACCAGCGAACAAAAATGTGCAAGGGTGATGCTTACTGTGCTTGTGCAGTGATGGCAAAGAAAAGGGAATATGAATTCACATATTAGGGCAGAAGGGGGCAGTTCGTCTCCTCTGCGGCTGAGAGCACAGGCTGCCCACACTCTGTATCTTGCATGTAATCTGGGTTGATTGTGGGCCAAGATAGCTGGCGACGTCCATCTTTCAGAAGTTGCACATAATAAGAGTGCACAGGTTGGCCGCTATAGTCTTATCTTGTAAACTGTAGTAGGGATAGCTGTGTATCTATGAAATGCTTGAAGTGAAATCCAGTTATTAAGTGAATTGAGCCAACCCATTTGGGAAGATGAGGGAAGGAGCATCAGTCACTCCTTGCCTTTATAGTAACAGCTTCTCTGACTTGCTTCAGTTCGTAACATGAGCGGTAAGCACCTGAAAACAAACTGATGCAGATGAATTTTGTGAATGTTCAGCATATTTCTTCTTTTACTTACCTTATTTTAGTAAGTCGAACCGTAGTTTTAGTGGGAGCTGTGCGCATTTGTAAATTACTTATGTTTGCTCTTACTGTTTTATAGTTTAGTAGATTAAATTGACAAGTGGCTTATAAGGGATTTGATGATGGGAGCGCTATACACTAGCCTTGATGTAAGTACATAGGAAACACAAAATTTTTGGTAGGGTTGAGTAAATGAGATTTGGCGTTTATTGTTTTCAGTTGATTGCAACAGCAAGCTTGCAGTGGCGAAATGCTAGAATGCTCATGTACTTTGGTGCGCCTAGGTGTTCAAAATTAATCCAGAGTCTCCCACTCCAACATGCCTCATGATCATATCATGTGGCTTTACAACGCAAAATCCCAGGAAAGATATCTTTCAATAAAATATCTATCATGAAATGTGCTCATTGGAGCAGGTTTAGTGCCTTGTTCCGCTGGTAATTTATGTTTACTAAAGATTTTGGTTCCTTCTTGTTGTTTGTAATGTTATCATTGAAGTAAGGATGCAGTAGCATTTGTCTTGGTCTTATAGCAGCCAACGTGGGCCAAACCCTGAGGATGTGCGTGCCAGGGAGACTGCCCTTGCATGTGTGGCCAACTGCCAGCCAGAACTCTTAGTGTCTGAATCGAAGTTTCTTCGCGAAGATGCTTTACAAGAACTGGTCAAGGTAAGCATTTACTTAATAATTTCTGAGATCAATAAGGTGATAAAGGCTCTCCCCTGAGTAGTTAGAGTGGCCTTGCAATGCTTTTTCAAGTAATCCTCGAATGACCTCACTATGGGAACTTATTGCCTCACTAATCGCTTGCCACAAAATTTCTTTTTAAGTCTGTAAAGTATAGCTGTTAAACCCTCCAAATGCCTTTTCTTTTCATTTGTCCCATTGGGCATGCTGGAATCTACACAAACAAAAAAAGGATGAAAAAGGGCCAAGAAGCTGCATCAGCATGCGTCATGACCTTGAGCATTTTCTCTTCTTTTTTTCTATGCGTGTGTTCATACACTTCCATTATGTGATGACCAGCATGTCACCAGAGTCGCTGGGAAAAAGTTGTGTGCCTCAAGGACATGGTGGTGCACCACAGTGGCCGCAGTAACTATACAGCATAAGAAGTGCTACCAGAAAGTGTACAGTGGCAAGCGTAACAGTGTTTTGGAAACAATGATACTTTTCTCTTTGAATGCATTCTCTTTGAATGATTCACCAGAGTTCCCAGAAAAGTGATGTGCCTCAGTATGTTGTGGCACCTTGTGGCAGCTGTGGTAACTGTGATTGAGGTAACATTACAGCACGATAAACTCTACCAAAAAGCCTGGAATGGTAGGCATGCAGTGGTTTTTAAAACAATGACAAACATCGGTAAATGCTATCATAGTGGGCTTAGTACAAGGAAAGTGACTGACTTCAGCACATTTGCTTGTAATGGCACTGGTGTAGTATGTTGAGTGCCATCTGACATGAATGTAGGAGGAAACAAAACAATAAATAGATGACCATTTTCCATATTTGAAAGTTCCAGCATTAACCAATATCTTAGCTTTAAAGATAGAGACTTGCGTGTATTTTGTTTATTGAGCTAAAGATGTACAATTGAAGGATTACTGAGGATGTTTTCATGACCATGAAATCAGCCAAAGCCATGCCCATCCCCTTAACATGTAGTTGGCTCCCTCTGTGGCATAGTTTGCCGAAAGAAGAGCAGTGGATTTTCAGCCCTTTTTGAAATGAAATTGCGAATTCCGTGGTGCATGCAGTGCAGTAATATTTGGCTGACATGTTTGCAGGAGCCCTCACTACTGACCAGCAGCATTTTCTGACTATGTTGAAGAGTGTTGCAGGGTCCCTTTAATGTTTATTGTAATCCATCTTGCAGGGGTTCTGTATATTTCCCTTGTTTTTCCTCTTGTTTATACATAGGCACTCATATATACCTGCCATGGTCCAGAGAGCCATTCTTCCATGTCCGGTGGTTATGATGAGCATTCCACGGTGTTTCTGTTGGAGCTTCTAATCAAGGTTGTGCTGCAAAACAAGTGCGTACTCTCCAAAATTGTTTTATATTCCTGCATTGAGTGACAAGACCTTGCATATTCCAAAGAGTAGCACTTTGTTTCAATAGTGTTCTCACTATGTGATCGTTGCCTTAAGCTATTCAGTTATGGTCATTATGGAATAAGAATTATTCATATGTAGGCTCATCCTGTATTGTCTCTGTCTATTCTTGTTCTCTCAAAGAATTACTATTTTAAATGGATCCAAACTTGCCCAACTTACTGTTTTACTGATGTGATGGCTAGCTCCTTGCACATCTGATACATTGTAGGAAAATTGTTTGTTGCTAAAATTATATGCCACAAGATTGCCTTTGGGAAATTGTTAGTTGTGCTACCTACAGTAAAAAGCCAATTTCAGTCATTTTTCTGTCTATACAGTGCAGTCCACGTATAACGATATCGAGGAAACCTGAAAATATGATTGTTATAACCGATAATCGTTATATCTGGACTGCCGTAAAAAAATTGTCGCCGGACGTACCTTTCGTAGCTCCAGGCTCGAATTCGCTTTTTCCATCAATGAACAGATGTAGATAAACAGCTTTAAAAAAAAAAACTTTATTTCTTACTCAGACTGCGTATTACGGGTTCGGTGCGCTGAAAAAGTCCGAAATCCGCAGTTGCTTCCGCGGAAGCTTGAGTTTAACAAGCGCGGTTCGCATAGCTTCCAGCTGCTGTGCATACTTTGGCGGCATCCCTTTGGTGTGCATGAAGTCAACCAGAGAGTCGATTGACATCAGTGCACTTTGCGTGGTCATCGACGGGGTCGGAGAAGCGCCGTCAGCCTCGTCGTCACTGTCGCTGCTGCCGTCGCACAACGCTGGTGTCTGTCGAGACAGCACATCCGCGACGATTGCCTCGTCGGTGAGTTCATCACAGAACGAAGCAGCACTGTCTGCTGTCAGGAAGTCCTCAACCGACGCGACACACCCGCTATCTGCGTCACCAGTAGCGACGTGCTCCCAGAGCTCAGCGAGATCCGCGGTGTCCGTGCAGGTCTCGCCAGTCTCGCTGTCATTAGGCAGGGGAGGCTGGTCCTGTCGCACAAAGCCTGCCTTCTTGAAGCAGTTTTGAATGGTGCTTTGCTTCACCTCGTACAACGCGCCGTAAACAAAGCGCACGGCCTTTAGAAGGCTAATCTTCAAGTCAGGGGGCCCGTCTGCATTGCCTGACGTACCGGGAACCGAGCGGTCAATTGTTAGCACCAGCCACTCGAGCATGCGCCGCCGGTACAACGCTTTGAAATTTGCAATCACGCCAGCGTCCAGCGGTTGCAAGCCTGCTGTCGTGTTTGGCGGCAGGAACATCAATTGACGTCAGCTTCGGGCTCACGGTATGTGCGCTGCAGTTATCCAGCAACAAAACGACCTTCCGTCCCTGGCTTTCGATGACACCGTCCATCTCGAGCAGCCACTCCTCGAACAAGTCGCAGGTCATCCAGGCCTTCTTGTTGCTGCGATAGCGGACTGGGATGTGCTGATTCCTGAAGCAGACTGGCTTCTTGGATCGCCCAATTACGAAGGGCTTGAGCCGATGGCTCCCGTCCATATTGACGCAGAGCAATACGGTCACTCGAACTTTGGAGTGCTTCCCGCCGGGACATGGATTGCCTTTCAGAGCATGCGTCTTCGATGGTGTCATTTGAAAAAAAAGGGCAGTCTCGTCGCAGTTGTAGACATCCTTATCCGAAAAGCGCTCCATAAGTGCGGGCAGGTTGGTCTGCAGCCAATGCTGCTTTGCCTGTGAGTCCAGAGAAGCCGCTTCCCCCACCACGTTCTTGTAAACAATTCCGTGCCGCTCTTTGAACCTTTGGATCCAGCCGCCTCCGGGTTCAAAATTCGGCCGACCAAGCAGAAATGCCAAGTTTTTCGCCTTTGTGGCAAGTATTGGTCCACTGATCGGCACATTCTGGGAGCGGATTGTCAGGAACCACTGGTAGAGTGGCTCTTCGACATCCGCGTACAAAGGCTCCTGAACCCTCTTCCGCACGACGGCATGGCCACTGGTTCCAGCCTTCGAAAGCGCGGTGCTGCCGGCCTTCAGAATTGTTGATATCGTCGACTGGGCGAGCTCATATTTTTTTACAAGGGCGCTCACCTTGAAACCTTGTTGCGAGTCTTGCAAAATTTTCAACTTCGTGTCAAGCGACACGGCCTTGCGTTTCGTCAGCGCCATCTTAGCTGAGGCTTATCTCTTATCTGCTCCGCTCTTCGGTTGCTCGCGTCACGCGATCGCTGAGAAGGAGAGACTGGCGCCGGGCGGGCGGGATTGCTACCGTGGAGCTTTGCTTTTCGCTTTTTTTTTCTCTCTCTCTCTCCCCCTTTTGACACGGGGAGCCGCAGAACTACGCACCGCCCACCGCTTTGCTTTTCGAATTTTTTGCTTGTTATCTCTCTCTCCGTGCTCGACGCGCGAGTCGGAAAACGTCACCCAGCTGGCGCCATCTAGTAGCGCGCCGCGTCAACTCGCGATGCTCTCCCCGGCCTCGGCATTCGGAATGGGTGGGACGCGCCGCCAGCGCTGCGCTGCAATGGCAGTGAATACGAACTCGCCTACACTAACTTTTCATCTTGTCGCGGCATAGCTCGTTTTATTGGAACTTATCGATGTGAATGTTACAATTATTCTGCAAGAAACATGTTGTCCAGACGGCAAAATTTTCATCGTTGTATCCGATATGCGGTGGATCACATATCGTTATATATGGTTTTTTTTCCCCATAAAATGAGACTGTTAGGTCAACCCATCGTTATAACCGATATATCGTTATATGTGGTATCGTTATAAGTGGACTGCACTGTATTATGTTGGTGATGGTTCTCATAGACTGTGTATGCATATTGTGTATAATATTTTCTAGGTTTATTTTTTAGGCATTGGTGATAGAACAAGCATTTTTTTATTCAGTGTGTGTACTATACACCTAAATTTCTGTGCATGTTGGCTCCCCACTAAGGGCAATATGTTCCCTATGTGCCAGAGTAACCTTTCTCTTAAACATATTTTCATGCATTTATCTTTGGTTAAATGCAGCACAACTTATATTTTGTATGTGAAATACACCACAAAGATGTAGAAAATCAGTACCATTGCTGGCAGTTTACTCCTATGGAATCATCATTTAATAAAGTTGGTGAATTTGCACTATACAACAGCTTACTTTCTTGGCAAGGTTCAAGTACTTTAAGTAAAAAGCATCTGAAATTGAAGCTATGTAGTATGTATATAAAATATTCTTTGTGTATTATGTCTTGGCAGTGCCTCTGCGGGTGTCTACATTTTTCTTATTTCATGAATGTGCCATATGTCACTCATGTCCCATGAGATCTACACTTAAAAAGAACACATGAAAATAGATAGTGCAAATTTTGTCTGGCCAACGTACAGTCTCTTGGCATTGCAGCAGATGAATTGTGGTTGGTGGCACTTGCACCTTTCTGCACACATGTGAAGTGATTTGTCACACCGTTTAAGTTTAGCACCATTTAAAGAAAGGATTCTTGCGGGGAAGCAAACTCATGGGAGTTTATTATGTAAGTATGAATATGCGCTATTTCCTTTGATTATATGCGGTAGTAGTCATGTCATTACTGACTGCATGAGTTAGTTGATTTCATGTGATATCCTTGGAAATGTCAGTTTGCTACCAAAAGGAATGAAGAAACAGCAGCATCAGCAGCAGAAAAGAAGGCAATGAATGGAACAGAGAAAGGTAACATTGCACGGATGCCAGCCATAGAATGAAACGTAATGTGAAATAAGGGATAGAGAATAGGAATACTTTGTGAGGCCATGAATATCATAAATATGCAATGTGGAACTTGCACCGAACTTCATTAGCTTCTCCTAAATTGTATTACGTCTCAGTCATTTCTAACAGTAGCTAAAGAAAAGGAACAAATGAAGCAGCATACAACGAATGTAACTCGAAAAGAAAACATCAATGTTTGTAGTTGGTTAATGATACAAATATGAATGAAAATCTAGTTTAAAGAAGGGTGAACCAATGGATTAAAACAATGTATGATAAGCAATGGAGAATAGAGACACATTGGATGGCTTGAATTTCTTATCTATCCAACGGGGAACTTGCAACTAAATTCATCAGTTTCTTCAAAGTCACATTGGTCGTCTTGAATTTTCAGAGCAAACTCATTTAGAAGTGTGCGGTGTTTCAAGGAACTCTTGTATCAGAAGCTTACAAAAAAATTGGGGGACCCTTTAGCTTTGCCTTTAAGAGTTGAACGCGATAGCGAAATCCGGCCCCTAGTGTGCACTTCAAACACTCAGTGCATACTTATTAAGTGTGTTGTTACACACACACGCACAGACACACACGCACGCGTGCACTACGTATCTATAGTAATGGTAGAGGTTTTCGATCTATTTAACAGCACTTTTATATCAACTTCATGAAAATTTTGTACAGTGATGTAGTCACACGGTCCTGTATTATGAACTGCGCGTAGACATGACACTTTTATGTGTAAATGGTCACATTCTGTCGTCCTTCGTGCGTTAACTATCTGGCAGCTTTTCGATTTGTTCTTCTGGAGACCTCTTCCGGCCAACCGCAACAAGCATCGCCTTATGGTCGGTGAAATGGCAACTGCAGTACTTCACTCCTTTAAGGGTGTCGTGAGAATGAAATGCTAAAAAAGTGGTTGCAGAGCATCCGATGAGACCGCATATAGGCTCTGCTGTAGCCGCATGGCCTCGGAGATGGTGGGCGTGCCCGCCGTCTCGGAGGCCATGGTAGTTGAGACATTGCTTGATATGTCTTCCGCTAGATGGACATAGTTGTCCATTTTTGGAGCTGTTATTTTTTTCGCTCACAAGAGACGCGTGGAGACGCCGACACCGACGGCGGGATTTCTGCGGAACGAGCTCTCTAACGCTATCGTGTTAAAAATAAACATTGTTGGCTGTATCAGTGGGGTGTTAAAGTCATTGCAACTAAATGCAGTACATTTAAGGACACAGTTTCAAATGAGAGTATGTATTATGGTTTCTCAGAACCAACCATGGAGGCTTGTACAATGAGACATCATGTCATTGTCACTCTGGAATATTTGGAAAAGAATCATTTGGAAGCACATGGTAGCATGAGTACTACCCATGCCACGAGCTCATGGGTACACAGGAGACGTGTACCTGTGGAAACACATGTAAGCTTCGAGTGTCCTGAGCTGCGCCTGCGAACCAAATGCTGATGGTGAATCAGTGAGCTCCATAATTCATATTTCCTCCCTCTTTTTGCTATTATTTTTACATCCCCAGAATTCGTGTCTCCGTGATACCTCCTTTGTCCACACCCCCTTTTTTCTCTTTGGGCTTTCAAGGCAGACACCGCTATTCCATACACCACCCCCTTTTTATTCTTCTTTTTTTCTTCCCCCCCCCCTCCTTTCAACTTCATTCATGGACTCTCCCTGTCTTTTCCCCATTACTGTCCTTTAGGCTGTGTACATACCATTTGTATTCTAAGCTTGAAAAAGGCTGGTCTCGCGGTCGAAACGTAAAAATAAATGTTCTGTTTTTCAACGTGATCCTTTGATTATATAATTGACCTGCTGCCAAGGACTTACCTTTGAAGTGTATATATATAAAAGGGGTGGGCAACTATTCGAAATTTCAAATAATTTCCTAGTAGCATTTGCCAATCGATTAAATTTGCACTTAAGCTTTACTCTTCCAACTATTCGAAGTTGGCCATTAAGGGAAAATATGCTGTCATGTGACAAGTGGCCCATTCCGCATGTAGTACACTTCGCCGCATAGCACTTGTGTGCGCTGGTGGAGCCAACCCCGTGCACTGCAGTGAAGCTAACACTTGTGTACTGTGGGAAAGCCAATGTTTGTTCACTGCAGCGAAGCTAACACCTACGTACTGCGACAAATTTAGCTCAGTTATCTGTTGGGCTGTTCATCAGACTTGACTGTTCTTCTTGTAGGAATGGTACTGTGGGAGTACACTAGTCATGTAATAAATTTGTTTTTTTTGCCTATGTTTTGCAACACATTTCTCTGTAATTTAACAATGGTATTATTAAAAATTATTTGAACATTATTGAAAAATTATTCTATTCAATTCACATTCAAACATTAATATTTGAAGTCTCTTTGCAGTCAAAATTTTGGTATTTCCACAATATACACACACATGCATGCATGCACACTTACATGCGCACGCGCGTACGTACGCACACACACACACACACACACACACACACACACACACACACACACACACACACACACACACACACACACACACACACACACACACCTAGCCATGTGGTCAGATCAAAGACAGTGCTGAGATTTCGCACATGCACTAATGTGAATGGAACCACGAAAAGTAAATGAATGTTAATACTCTGTGCCTCTCAAAAATGCTGTTGGCAGCTCCACACTGGTCCATCCCTCTGGCATCATTGTAAAGTTTTGAGACAACCATATGAGGCTCCACTGTATTAATATGCATGCTAGAGCACCACAGCCTTCCACAAATTTCAAAAGGGACAAATTTATGTTTATTGCATATGGTTACAGATAATGTTTAACTTGCTGTCAACGAAATGAAGGGAGGACCTAAGAGGCCTTATTTTTGTTATTCACAACATTATAAAGATAGTCAACCTAAGGAAAGCAAAGGGGAAACAATATCTGTCAATTTAATTGAGGTACAGTTAAGCCTTGATGTGTTGAAGTTGATAAGGTCAGCCAGTTGGTTTGTTGTAGCAGCACACATAATTAAATCGAAATTTGGACTTTTATGCTATGTTTTGGCTCCGAAGAATTCTTATGTACACGGAAATTCCTCTAGAACATTCTAATAACGGAGCAGTAAAAAAAAAAAAGCTAACTTTTGCAGCTTTTTAAAATAAATTTTATTGCACCTTGGATCTTGTGACCATGACATGATAACATGTCGTTGAAGCCCTTGTCATGTGTAATGTCTAAGGAGATGCAGGTGCAACATGGTAGGAAGTGACACGCACAGCTATTGCAGACATTCTGCCACAGTGGCTTGTTATCAAAAAGCGTGGGTGTTTTCCAGATCAGGAGGGCAACACCAATGTCATATGCACCGAACTGCTGGCTGTTAGCTTAGTACATTGAAAAGTTGATAACCAGCAGTTCCAGAAGGAGCAGGAGAGCAATTTTTGTTTGCCTCTCTTGCTAGATAAAAGCCTCCTTCACAGCACGCGTTTCTTGAATAATTTCAATCCTTTGCAAGTTAAGCGAGGGCATGCTGTGTTTAGTAGTGTACTGCTTTTATGCCTACACATGCTTTTCGCTCGAAACTTGGCAATAGCATAAACACCAAATCAGGTGTTGACTCACGGCGTGGGTGGCACAATGTGCGGAATTACGTCAATTGTGGAGCATGCCAGGTGCGCAGTACAATTCACGGAGCTGTTTTTATGTGTTTGCTCCACTCCCCCTGATCTGGTGGCGAGCACTCACGTTTCCCCTTACCCCACAACCACGGGTGGAAGAGGCACTGCTCCACATCAGTGGCCACTGTGTAGCGCGACGCGCAACTCAGAAGATGCATTCGCGGGAACCATGTGCAACTAGACCATCTGACCACTGTCACCAGCAGAAGCTTCAATTTATCATCTTGTTCTTCCTTCGTGGTAGCACTGAAACTTCTTTATATTGAAATTATGGATTAAAATGCTTCATTATATGGAAGCAAATGTAATGGTGTTCTCGGGACATCACATTGTAAAAAGCCAAGTAGTTTGTTATATAGAAAATTTTGGTATGTTGAAGTTTGTTATATCGTATATAGAAACATAGGTCAAAGTGAACTGAAAGTAGACAAACGAACAACTTCCCACTGGTGAGATCCAGCAGCAATTACGCGGGTTTGACTCCTGTTCATGGCAAGTTGTTTTTGCCTACTTTCATTTCCCTTTACTTTGTCATTTCTACATTTTAATAAAAACCAGAAATAATTTTTCCTACACTTTACTTGGCCTCATTATCTGTTGGCTTCATACTGGTTGACTTGCTAGTGTTTTTCAGTAACACTGGAATGCTTTTTTGATGTGCGTGTGTGATTGTCACACACTTTTTTTTTTTGTTAGCATGCCACATTGAGATTTGCAACAATTTTATCACTCACTTCTGTTTAACTTCAGGAATTGAGATTCTTTTTATTACATTTGGTGGGGAAAATTTGTTCAGTGCAGTTGTCTTTACCTAAAAGTTGCTTACCTTGTTGTCAGCTTAAGTGTTGTGTCTGGATGTTACAGAAAGCCATTGATTATGCTTGTTAGATGGGAGATAAAAGTGAAAGCTATGGAGGTGTTCTGTATAGCATGCTCTACACCTGCAGGGATAGGGTGGGCCCCATCTGGACTGCTGTGCGGGACCACCTGTACACGCTTGTCATGGGTGCAAGTGCCAGCGACTACCGATTCCTGCTTGAACGTGCGGTCGTCGGCATCTTGCGCTTGGCCATTAGGCTTATTCGTCGTGAGGAGATGACCTCTCAGGCAAGCAAGGGTCTCTATTTCACAGTTATATATGGTTCTTGGCAAAACGCAGCAGACAAGTTACACACTTGCAAACTAAGGACACATGGGGCGTGTTCTGCGTAGTATGTGGGCAAAAAGTGCAGATGCATGCGCTAACTGCTGCTTGTTCACCATGCGTTGCTTCCAGCACTTGTCCAAAAACTTGAAAAAATACTTGGAGCCTCAGAATTTACTATATGTTCTTGTGTATAACCCGCACATGAAATGCAGAAAGTTTGTAGCTAAAGTTGGGGTCAGGCTATTTACATGAAGTTCAAAAGGATCGACTGGTGGGCTAGTTGGTAAAGCACAACTTTTCAAGTACAGTCGAACCTCGGTAATTCGAAGTCACATAATTCTAACCAACGGATAATTCAAACTGGGCCGTTGATCCCGGCAAAGTTACACGCATTTGAATGGGCAAAAACTCTCTTTAATTCGAACCAGAAACACACGCCATGGTTAATTCGAACAAGATTGCCCGGCCACTAAGACTGCATTTCGTGAAATCCCAAGCCATTCGCCAAAGATGTGTCAGCCACTGTAGCGTCGCAAACCCGTGCCCATCTGCTCTCTCCGCGGCCATTGGAAGGTGCTATCAGCGGGCAGAAATCATGCCTCGTGCACTTGCAAGGGCGCCTGGCACCATCCTTCTTCTGAAGCGCGTTTGAGGAAAGAGATAGCTGAGCGGCTATGGGCCACCAGGCGAGTGAAGCCGTTGCGGTCGTGCCACTGAGCTATGCCGAACATGCACAGTCGCATCTCCGCTGGCCCGCAAGCACGCTGCAAGATGAGACCGGTGGCGGCCGCGTGGCGTCACATTCAATAGCGCACATGTTTCTAATGTTGGTATTGTGCGCTAGTACCGCCAATCAAAGGTACCCTCGCTAGTTTGAACTCTGGTTAATTCGAACAGATTTCCTGTATCCTCGGAGTTCGAATTAACGAGGTTCGACTGTAATAGCACAGAGCAAACACGGACAAAGAAAGAGAGAGTCCGTGTCATGTCTCTTTGTTTTCTTTGTCCGTGTTTGCTCTGCGCTATTACTTGAAAAATATATATGAATGTCAGTGTGCAAGGTGGCTTCAAGCAGTGCTTACCGTGCTTCTGCAATCTGCACGATCACTGAGATGGGAAATTTGTGCGCCTTTGCCAGGAAGTACTACGGGCTGAAAGCAATGTGTTGTTAATTTGCGACTGCCCATGTCAGCTGTATGATCAGTTTTAGGCAGACATATATTTTTACAAACACAGATGACATGACTGGCTAAAAAGCTGGTGATTTTATGAATTACTTTCTGTAGTTTGAAGACTGCTCAGTTCCTGCTTTTTTGCTGTCGCCACTTTTTAACTTTGTGTGTTTGGTATGAGACTGTGGCATGAAAGATATGAGTGTAACTGCACTGAAGTTCCATAAGGTGGCATTGTACAGAGTTTACAGAGTGGGAGAAGTTCAAGATCACTGCCATTGCACAAGGAGTCAGAAACAGAGTAGCTTGGCAAAGATGAAGATAAGATGCAGATAAGCTCTGCATATGTGAGTGGTGTAATAGGAAGCAACAGCACCAAACTGAAAACAATCGTAAATCATTTCACAGTTGCAAAGGTGATGCATACCCTGATCTTGAAGTGGACCTCCCCAATTTTATCGACGACAAAAAGGGTGATGTTCACGTTTTGACAGAGGTGGTGCAAGTTGGAGCTGAGAGACTAGCATGAATGTGAGGTATACTGACTGAGCAGTTTTGCGCAAGTTACTTTTGGCTCCACCATTTTATGAAGAGGCAACGGTTATTAGAAGGTGAACGACACCCTGCCAAAGGCTGACAGACAACTGTGAAGAGAAGCTGTTGAATTTTCAGTATTATATCATCAGACTACAAAGATGACATGATTAGCTGAATTTGAAAGTTGGTAATGGTGAATAAATTGCCCTGTACTTTTGGATGCCGATAGCCACGACTTTGCATCCAAAGCAGTTAGGGTCCTAACCAGTGAGAACATGAAGTTGTGCTGCACGATGATGCTGTACACTTTGACTGACAGCATAAACCTGTGGCTGTACGTCATTTTAATGCACAAAACTGTTCCTTGCATTGTGCTGCCTGCCAGTGCAGTTGTGCACGCAGAAGATAATTTCTGGATGGACAACAGCCTTGTCATAGACTGTCTGACATCTTTGTAGAAGAGACCTAGCATCATGTTTGCATGGAGGCCGGTGTTAAGTTCCTTTTGTGGTCATTGTACTGCCAAGATGAAGTCCTGGCTTCCAAACAATGGTATGGGCCTAATCACTAAACCAGGCATGAGGACATCCATGCTACAGCTGCCACATGTGTGCATAAATGGACCCTTCAGTGTGCATATGAAACATTTCTACACTGGGTGGATGGCTGAGGGACTGTACAACCTTACTTGGACTGGCAGAGTTCTAAAGCCAGATGGAGCGTTGCTCTGCCACTGGATTATTGATGCACAGAAAACCATTTTAATGACATGGTCTGCAACAGTTTCAAGAAGTGCTGTACTAGTAATAAAATGGATGACATAGGAAATGATATTGGCTTGGAAGTTTGCAGTAGTGTAAGTGACAATGAAGGTGACAGTGATAGCACCAGCTGAAAGTGATGGCAAGTGAGAATGAGGGGAGTGACACTGGCGACCAAAACTGAGTGAAAATAATGTTTTTGCTTCTTTAGCATGGTTGGTGGGGTTGTTTCTGTCAAGGTGTAACATCAGTTTGCATGGTTGAAAGGTGCAAGTAATACATGAGGATATTTAAAAAAAAATTTCTATGAGTTGTACTTGGCGGCACGGCTTAAATGTACGAAAATGCAGTATTAATCTTGTGCCACTCAGTTAATCTCACATCTGTGAAATCCATCCAAATTGCATCCACATATTGATCCAGATCGTGTTTGACTTACATGTTGCAGTGATTAGAATTGTTATCTCACGATGACAGCTCCCATTAAACGCTACAAAAAGGTGTTTTTTCTTACTGTAGAAAATCTTAAAAAATTGTTTGTGGCAGATAGTGCAATTCTGAACACTGAACTGGATTGCCTGAAAAGGCAGTAAATTATTAGAGTCGATATATCAAACTCGAAGGGGATCGTGAAATAGTTCAATATATCGATAATTCGAAATACCAAATATACCTATTTGAAGCTCCTCTTAAAACAGCACACGTTGAAGATTTGTTTCCTGAGATAGTAACAAGCAGTAGATTACCGATTAGCCCACAATGTGCAACAGATCAGCGTGAGAACAGTCGCATTTTATTTTGTGCGAAACAAATATGTAAGCTTCTTTTTAGGCCATCAAGTTCCTCGAGCCATTCTGGGGCCTTACAAATCAACAAATTCAGTGCCTTCCATTGCGCCACAATAGCAGCAAATGACTGTGAACACCGGCGTAAGCTCTCACAATATGGTACAAAGCCATTTATTATCGGCGTAGACATTCATCACTGGTGGAATCCAATCCCTTGGCACCGGCAACGTCAGCTCCGATCTTGGGATCGGTGCGCAGTTACATGGATAGCAATTACATGGACACGGATAGCGGGTTTTTGCAGGGGCTGCACTGTAAAAAGACCAAATTGATAACATCGCTTATGCATCGTATGTCTCACGTGTGAGTAGAAGCGCGCTATTGCTGGGGGCGAATGCCGCTGAAGCAGAGATGAAACAACCTGGCCGTCTTCGTCGCACGAACGGTGATAACATCGCTCCGCATGCGAGGCCTGTTGCCTGCTTCTCAAGCAGAGAGGAAACAGAGGAAATGTCACAAGAATTGTCAATTACTGAAAGACCAGAAATGGCCTTGCCAAGCATAGTAATAATAATAAAAATGTTTATAGTCAGCATCAGCATCACTGCCGCCATTGATATATGACCAGCGGTCTTAATAAGCAGCAACTTTCATGTGACATTGCTGAATTTATAGAGGTGTCAAACTCATGTGTGGCTGTGCATGTCTGCACAGCCTGTCATGGGAATCCTATGTCAACACGATGAATATATTTTTAAAGCAAGCATGTGTGCATGAGGAAGGCACTCCTCTAGGAGCAAGGTCAACTAGCAAGCAGACAGTAATGACTGCAGGGAGTTTGGACAAGTGCTTTTTAGTGTAGAATTCAGTCATTGTTCTAGCAAGTTATTAGTTTGCTCAGCTTATTTGATAATTATGTTCTTTGTTCACATTAGCTGCAGCCTCCTCTTCCTGGTGAGAGCTGTCTTGAACCGCGTAAAGAAGCAAGTCACTTCACCATTAATGTGTGCATATAGCTGAACTTTAGTATATTGAACATAAATATACAGTAATACCTCGTTAACTCAAAGTTGTAAAAACTGAGGAAAATTTTGAGGTAAGCAAAGTTGCGCAAATCACTGGCAAAAATCGAGTGCTTCCCAGAAAAATCACTACTACTTACCAGCTCTTCAGCAGCAGCGTCTAATCTTTCTTCTCTTAAAGGTTTCAAAGAGAAAAAAAATAACATACAAGAGATGTTAACCGGCTGGGTTTTGTGGCTCTGCCGTATTATTTAGCAGAGAAAAAGTGCCTAATTCTGGTCTGCTTTGTGGTCGTACTCCAGCCTAAGAAGGCATCCTCCAGCTGTTTGACGCATCGCACGAGCCGATCTTCCCCACCGCTGCACTTGACCTTATTTTGCAGCAAGCGCAGCAAATTTCTCGTTTCAGCAGATGTCGGCATCTCTCAAGGTGGTTTGTCGTCACCGTCGTCTCCGCCATCCCCTCCGTTAGTGGCCGTTTGAATCCCCTCCGTTAGTGGCCGTTTGAATGATTTTGCCGTCCATCATTTTTCCGGTCACCAGCACATTTTGCTCGCACATTGCATACTCGAGAAAAGTCGCGTCACTTTCGGCGGCACCGTTACAGGTAAGCTTGATGACCTCTTGACAAAATTCCTCACAGTCTGTGAAGTCATCTGTCTCTATTGTTAATGCTGTGGTGATGGGAACGTTGGCCGCTCTGGCATTTCTCCACCACACCATCAACGCCGCTTCAATGTCCGGGGACTTGGAGCCCCGTACCCGCTTCCGCTGGCTGGAAAAGCTCTGCTGATACTCATCGAGCACCTTCTGCTTGTTTTTCAGCACCGTCGAAAGCGTAGACAAAGGGATACCCAATTCCTGCGCGATGCTTTGTTTTGTTTGGCCTCCTTTCTCCACTTCCTTAATTAGGGTAACCTTCCTTTCTAGCGTTAGCGACTTGCACTGCTTTAGTGACGCCATACTTGCCGCACTCATGCTAAGTAGCTGCTCCTCACAGTCAGCGAAAAATCCGCACCGTGTGCTTTGCAGATTCAGCAGAAATCACACCTCTGAGAGAAAATCACATGCACTGCACAAAGCAAACGAGACAAACTGCGCCAAGCGTGGGCAGAGGGCCTGTTCTGCGCGTGTGCTCATGATATGCCACAGGGTTGCTTGACAAAATTAATATGTCGCTAGGCTCTGACTTCATGTTCGCGGAAAGCATTGACTTCGTGGCAGGCGTGGCAAAAAAGAAACTTCAGATGCGGCAGCATCGCGCAAATCTTGTGAAATGGTCCGGCGGTGGAATTTTCATTTCACTCCCAGTCAAGATTTCGAGATATCCGCAATCCGACCCACACATATTTCTAGATAAAGGGCAACAAGTACATGGGACATATGGTAAATGGTTCGGTGCCACGGAAAATTTAGACTTAGCCGATTTTTCTAGATATGCGAGTTTGAGTTAACGAGGTATTACTGTATGCCAAATTAATTGCCTATGCCAAACTCTTTTCGTACCACCACGAAAATAGCATGCATTTTCAATTTTATTTAGAATGTCAAGTGTAAAATGGATATATCAAACTCTTTCCATACCATCATGTAAATAGCATGCATCTTGAATCTTTTATTTTGAATGTAAAATGTAAAAATGGATAATACCATATTTGCTTGTGTAATGAATGCACTTGCATAATAAATGCACCCCCAACTTTAGCAGTCAAATTCTGGATTTTTTGTTTCCCCTGCAAAATAAACACACCCCCAACTTTGAACCCCCATGGTCCCACAAAGGGCTACAGTCTTTGGGAGCCGTTCAGCACGGTGATTCAAAACTCTCGCGTCCGATAAAACTGCTGCATGTAGCCACGTGTGAGCAGGGGTAACATCATTTAGTACTCGCATTGCTGCATTCCTCTGTGCTGTCACAGTTCCCTCCCACATGAGCCCCCCCCCCCTTTGCCCTTGCTGACGGCTGCCACCGAGCCAGGACGCAGCTTCTCCCCGAGTCACCACCTACCTCTATCATCTTTCTGTCCCCTTCCCCCCCCCCCCCTAAGACGCTTAGCTGTGCTCCCTCATGGGCTGCAGAAAGAAGCGTCTTTTCTTCCCAAGCCAGTAACAACAACAACAACTCGCTGTGGCATGCTGCCTGCGGCATAGGCTGGCATAGCTAAGCCTAAGCATGGTCGGGGCGTGGTCTCCAAATTTGCCATGATGCAGTCTCGGACATCATGCTGGACGCATACAATTAAGGGGCTCAGCATAGATATGAGGGAGGAATGCGATGTTGGGAAAGATCTATTCTCCCAGTTAGGCTAAGGTCCCTAAATTATCGAAGGACTTTTGTTACGACCACGCGTGAACACTACCAAATGCTGATGCGGCTGGGTGTTTCCAAGATTGCATCGGCGATGTAGCGCCCTTTTTTTTTTTGGTTGGCCGCAATTAAGCCAGCATAGCGAGGTTCAGTGGCCTACGCATCGTGTGTCATGGCATCGTTACGGGCGAGACCTGCAGCGACAAACATGCTTGGCGGAGACCGCTGCGTGCCACATGTTCGTTTTTCTTTCTTTTCTTTTTTGTTGTTGATTGTTAAATAGGGTTGATATTTTTCCGGTTTAGTGGCGCTGTGGTCTAAGCACGTGTTAAATGCAAGCGAAAAGCCATTGCATTGGAACACAACGCAGCCACCATAAAGGCTGTTGCAGCGGGTGCCTAGTCACGTGGTACCGACGCCATAGCTTTTTTTTACTGTTTTATAAATAAAATTTTATTGCACGTGTGGCTCTGGCATTACTGCGGGTTGCAACGCTGTCTTTTTTTGCGCATTAAAATGTTTTGTTCACCCTGAAAAAAAAAGTTCATAAAGTTTACCCCGTGTAATCTTTGCTTCTGTTTTTTGGGGAAAGAAAGTATGTTTATTACGCGAGTAAATACGGTATCAAACTCTGCTATCCATTAACACATGCCCTCGCTCAACAGGTGGCAGGCTTCCTGCTACACCACTTCACTCATTAACAGCTGGCAAGCTCCCCACAACACTGCCTGCACTCCAATAACATTCAGCAGACCTTCACACAGTACTTTCGATTATTGTATTGCAGCGGTATGGCAAGCATTTCAAACTGCTGTGCACTTGGCAGCACAACCGCATCTACTGTGCCTTAGGCACTACTTGTTGGTGCAGTGTTGTGCACACACAGTGGCTTGGCTAGTTTGACGATGCACTGCATTTGACATACTAACTCCTCATTGTGATTGCTTGTCAGGAATAGACAGCAGGCGCTTGAGGACTTTACTCTCATTACGCGTGATACTGTCTTTTAAAGCCTGTTCCGTTGTGCAAGATAGTGTGATTATGCAGGCGGCATACTTTTGATTATTATTCTCTACTGCTTTTATTCTTTGTCTTGTTGAGCTTCCTTTCATGAACTGCTGACTGCATTGTATTTTAGAAGTTGCAGACTTACATCAAGCGATCTTTTGAGTTAATTTTTCTGTAGTGGTATCCATTCTCACTCTCTCACATTTGTAAGATGATATCCACTCTTTCTGGAGTTAGCAAAGACTGTTGTGGTTGCAGACACGTAGTGAGCTACTTTGTTCCGTTGGATTTTTTAGTGTGTCATATCGTTGAAGTCATGGTAAAGTGCACGGTTGCCAAAAGAAGCGGGCCAACTCTGCTGTGACTCTTCTGCCCAAAGCAGTAAATACTTTGATTAAAGCTTCGATTAAGCTTTGATTAAAGCCAGTGAAGTATTCACTTTGCCATGAATCATTCACTGGCTGATTTGTTTTGTTTTTTCTTTTACGTGATTCTATATATTCTGGCTATACTGAAGTATTTCGGGATTCCTGCTCCGTTTAATATATCGAGGTTTGGCTGTATATTCATACGAGGTGGGAATAAAAGAATGAGCATGCTTTACAACATTGCAGTCAACCTGTTTGTAAAACTGGTACGTGTTCTCAACAAAATGGTGCCTGCATATTTCAGTGCTACTATTGTATGGAAGAAGCGCATTCACCACTCCCCAAAGGAGAATTAATGGACATGTAAATAGTATGAGACCTCGGTTTGGACGACGTTTGTTCCCTTGAGTAGCTCTGCAGGTCACCCGATCGCGCAAATCCGATGGGCACAAAACCAGATGATGATGATCACACACCAGCGATGACGATGCGCAAAACGCATGGTGATGATGGTGAAATACAGATCATGACTATGTGCTTAATAAATGCCCGCACTATTTCCCCCCAACATGGAAGTGGCCATCCTTAGCGCCATTCAAGGCGTTGATGAACGCCGCGGGAAGAGTTTCATGCGGGAGACGGGCACAACCACAGTGTTGCGGCGACGGCCGTCTGTTGGGACGTCAAGGGGAGTGACGCGATAGTTGACAGGTGAGGTCTGTTTGATGACTATGTACGGTCCGATGAACAGTGGCTGAAATTTGTCGCACAGACAGGAGTATGAAGAAGAGCCAGGAGCAGTACTTCTTCACCAGGTCGGAAAGAAACGACGCAGTGGCATTCATTGTAAATGGTTTTCCCGTCGTGCTGTCTGGCTTCTGTGTTGAGGCGCGCACGTTGGCGACACTGGGCGAGTCGTGAAACGTACTCTTCGCACGAGGAAGGCGATTAATTGGCTTTAGAGCCAAAGAATGAGACGTCCAGAGCGAAAGTGGGGGAGTGTTTATAAACGAGGTAAAACGAGCGTCTATAAACGAGTTTGGCCCAGTGTTGTGGAGTAGACGCCGAAAGAATGAGCATGCTTTTTTAACAAATCAAGCAGCTGTTGTGTCCGCACAGCTGTCAGATCAGTGCTGATGACCGCTTTGAGGGCGGTGGCAGAAGATTAGCCAGGAGAGGGATGCCCAGGAGAGACTGGTCGAAGCGGTAAGGCCTGCCTTGGTAATAAGGCCCGTTGGCACCAACAGGAAAATCACACTCGCATGTATCGTACCCACAACGTTCGTCCTGCTGGCGTTTGCGGCAAAAACCTGATATGTGTCCACGATAACCGCAGCAATAGCATGTAGGCCGAGGTGGACACCACGGCATGGTGTGAACAGGGTGTGGCGCATTGGGAGATAGCGCGGTCACATGGGCGGATGAAGTTTCAGGCGGCATGGACTGAAGGGTGACCGGGGTCGCAGTAGCAACCGTCGAGTATGTTGTAATCGGCAATGCAGAAGTGGCATTGCCAAGAGGCTTGGCAGCGATTTGCACATACGTTGGTAGTGTGTGATGGACAGGGGCGTGCACTTGTGCAGAGCTCGTCAAAGACACCAGTTCTTCTCTGATTACGTCATGCAAGGATGCACCGCATGGCTGAGGGGGAAATGCGGAAGGCGACTGCAAGCCCATCGCATGCAGCTCTTCCGGTATGAGCGTGCGTATGAGTGCCCGTAGCTCCTCGTCCACTACAGGACGAACTTCGTCAATGTCAGGCGGCAGGCGAACAGATTCCAGCTCGTCGAGGCACCGGCAAGTGGTAATGACGTCAGCCACGGTAGTTGGATTCTGGGTGGCGAGGGAATTGAAGGCGACAGGTCCGATGCCTTTTAGAATGTGGCGCACCCTGTCTGACTCCGACATTGAGGAATTGGCGCGTTGGCAAAGCGCAAGGACATCCTCAATGTATGAGGTATACGATACGCCCAGGTGTTGTTTGCGAGCTTCGAGACTTTTCTTGGCTAGAGTTAACCGGATGGCCGGTGTGCGGAACACTTGGCACAGCTGCTGTTTGAAGCGTTCCCAGTCCGTGAAATCAACCTCGTGGTTGAAACACCACGTCTTCGCCACACTGGCAAGGTAGTATGAGACATGGCCGAACTTGAGAGGATTATCCCACCGATTTGCGGAACTTACTCTCTCGTAATCGTCGAGCCAGTCTTCTACGTCCTCACCTCGCATACCAGCGAAGAGATGGGGGTCGGAGTGGTGGCTGTTGATAATCAAGGAAGGAAGGGCCTGCGATGTTGGGGTGGTGGCCGGAAAGGCGCCGGGCTGCTGGTCCTGCGACATGATGGCTGACAGCGGGCACAAGCGGCGACCAGAACGAAGCTGTGCGGGTAGAGGACCGGGGATCGTAGGTTCACCTCCACTACGTGTGAGGCCTCGGTTTGGATGATGTTTATTCCCCTGAGTAGCTCGGCAGGTCACCCGATGATGCCAACCCGATGGGCACAAAACCAGATGATGATGATCACACACCAGCAATGAAGAAGATACACGAAACACATGGTGGTGATGGTGAAATACATGTCATGATGACGTGCTTAATAAATGCTCACAATAGGAGTATAGTACTGTAGTTCATATGCTCCGGTAGTATCCTGAGTTGCGGGATGCGTCATTACCAGCGAACAGAACTGGGACGAAGCCATCACAGGTACTGAACTGAATACCTAGTTCAAGGCCATCCAGAGGTCTTGTGAAAGAGGGGAGAGGCTTGGCCTCCTGATTTCGACATGGAAGCAGCCAGCGGTGAACCGAAGGAGACAACAGGCCTCTTCTGGCTAGTCCCTTAGGACCTCAATAAAGTTCATTATCTGTCTGTGTCTAGCTATGAAGAGGCAAGATCGGCCATTACAGTTGCTGAACAATATGTTTGTCTCTCAGTTACAGCAGACTTATTAATTCAAACTTGAGGGGACTCTGAATTTTGTTTGAACTACTATCAGAAGTTTGAATTATCAGATGCAAGCCGTAGTCTGGCCCGGCGCAACATACCAGGAAAAAGAGAAATGGCCAGTTATCATCGCATGTATTTTTGCCGTCTCAGTGTTTTTTTTTTTTTTTCTGCTCGTGGTTTTGAATGCTTTCACAAGCACTAGCAGACAGTTGGCTTTATTTCTGGCTGTTGAAAAGATATATGAGCATGAATGTTCAGCTAGAAGGAACCAAAGCAGCCAATATTTCTGGTAAGAATAAGCAAGAAGTGTGAATTAACAGAGTGGTGCAGTTTGAATTAAACGGCTTTTAAATACATTGAAAACACAGCAGACCAACCAAAAATTTGAAGTTTGTTTGAATTAACCGAAAGTTTGAATTATCGAGAGTCTACTGTGTGGCTTATTTCCAGCAGCATATTGTTTATGTCATACTGGGTAGTTCATAGCTTTATTGTCTGTTCAGGTGCATCTGACATGCAAATAAGAGCTCACAAATGTCAAGCCATAGCCCATTTGTTTTATGTGCTTCTGCATGATGGCCACCCACATTGTTATGTGGAAAAGCGGTTAGAATACTTGGCATCTTGGAATGGTATGCTGTATGTGTTTGGTGCTATGAACACAAGCTTGGAAGATAACTAGAATAGGGACTGTGATGGCAGGAGTTGCAACTGTTCTGCGGAATGCAGACTCTCATCTGCATTTACTATAAATATTAAAACTGTTGTGCACACAGGTTCTGGGCTCACTGCAACTGCTGTTACTGCTTCGGCCAGCAACACTGCAGCAAGTGTGCAGCCAAGTGGCCTGTGCACTGCAGGAGTTGCTGCGCACAAGTGCAACGTGTGTGCAGGCACCCTCAGACTGGGCTACTCTGTTTGTGCTCATGGCCTGTGTGGGTGCAGGCCTCAAACCTCAGACAGCGCAAGCCCTTCACCGGCCGCCAGCCTTCCACAGATCCATGACTTCAGTGGTTGACAGCTCTGGTGGGCAGTGCATGCTACCTTAATATATATAGCATACTGTCATTCTGTTAGGTTTAGTGACACACTTTTTATGTTAGCTTTGTAGCTATATTGGCTTGTGGAATATAGCTATAGTGCTACTACGTTCAGAAGCAATTGAAATATTACTGTGAGTGAACCTAAATGACCTCTTATTGTGATCCCACTTTAAATGTTAAGTGTTCATAACTGAGCACTTTGTACGTAAAGGGAAATTATAATGTTTAGTACTTTCCAACTTTAAATGGACAGACTGTACTACGCTCTGCTGCAAGCTAGGCACCTCCTTTGGAATTAGTGTTACTGAAAGCAGTGAAATATCATTATAATCTTACCGGGAACTAGAAAATAAAATGTATTACCCCAAAATCGTATTATTCAAATGAAAATACATTGAGCCTGTGGGGTGTTGGCTGGAAAAAGAAAGTATATTATTCTGAAAAATCTGTTTACGCGGGGTCATTTCAACAAGTTTTCACTTAATTATGTTTTATAGACCAAGTCATGAGGAAAATTGATGCCAGTGGCTGGCTTATGGGTTGTGGCTTATTGTAGCAGTGTTCTATTATTTTTGTTGTGGCTAAATAATTTGGCTTACTTCAGGCTGTTCCATGGTCACGCTCTTAAAGGGTCTTGAAATGGCTTTTCCAGTTTGTGTAAGTGTTTAAAGTGCAACATTATCAAATATAAAGGGGTTGAGACATTTGTGGCTTGTGGTGTTCTTTGTTTCAAATGTTTCTTATTACAGGAAACACATGTGCTTGATGATTAATGTATTCTTGGTTGAGCTGTGCAAATAACAATATTTTGAGTGTGAAGTGAATTTTAATAGTAATGTTTGAGTGTGAATTGAATACAATGTTTTTCAAATAATGTCTGAATAGTCTTTTAACAATACCACTTTAAATTACACGGAATTGTACTGCTAAACATGTGCAAAAATGGTTATTCCATGACTACTGCACTTCTACAATGTCGTCCCCTGAAAAAGAACAGCCCAACAAAGAACTGCACATGTGAAGGAGTTAACTTTACCGCAGTACACAAGCGTTAGCTTTACCTTTCGTTACTCCACCTTGCGGGTTTCCGCAGAACTCATTTGCCATATTCATGTCCTCGCGCTTTGAGTTGTCGATGGATTCACCCTCGCACTTTCAATCGCTAGCTTTGGCAGAGCGAGTGCCCCGGACAGGCATTGGTACCGGGTTGCACCCCGGATCATGGCAAATTTTTAAGCAGCTAGGAAGCTTTCATTTCTGAGAAATCCGTATGGATTTCCTTGTAGCCTTGTGATACAAAATGGGTGGATGCTAATTTTCCCTTTCAAGCGCTAGCTTTGCTGCAATACACGAATGTTAACTTTGCTGCAGTGCACGTGCTAGCTTTGCCGCAGGGCATGAGTGCTAGCTTCGCCGCAGTATGCGACTGTTAGCTTTACTGCATTATGTGGGTGTTAGCTTTGCCACAGTATGGTGGTGTTAGCGTCACTGCATTATGCGGGTGTTAGCTTCGCTGCAGTACACCGGTGTTAGCATCGCTGCAGTACACGAGTGTTATGCGGCGAAGCATACTACATGCAGGAAGTGGACCACTTGCCCCAGAATTACAGACTTCAAATAGTTCAAATAGTAAAGTTTCAGTGTGAATCGAATCAAATAGTAAACACTAATTGAAAAATATTTGAATATATTTGCACACCGCTAATTCTCTTTGAATATATTTACAGGCAACAAGCTGGACAGCAATGTCAGTGTCTAGGAAGCATTGCCACGTAGCTGTGATGCACACACTGCCCCATCATGTGCTCTCATGCACGCATGTACTCTACCTGCGCTTAAACACAATAGCGAGTGTTGGGCCCCCAGTGGTCAAGGTGCTGCATTCATGTGTTCTTTTAAGTGCAGTTCACTTATAGCTCGAGTGTGAGCGGCTCCCATTCGTTGTAATGCAGTCCCACCTGTTTGTCCTAGGCTTCGCCGGTAGTAGGCTGAAAGATGGCACCACCATACCATCAGCGGATAGTTGCTGTCGGTTTCACTTTGCCAGTAGGCTGAGAGAGGGCGCCACCATACCATCAGCGGAAAGTTTGTCAGTTTCTGTGCCACCATCTCCTCAGCAGAAAGTTTTTGAAGGTTCTGCTGCTAGCGGCGCTCCCATGCAGCAGCCAAGATCACGTGGCTGCAAGTTCATTCCCGCCATGGACGCCACTGAAAATGACAGTGAGCACTAATTCTCATGCAGCAGCCAAGGTCTTTCCCACATTGGACATCGTTGAGGAGGCTCGCCAGTACGCACTCATCTGAGAACGGCAGTGCCGATGAAATGTGGATCTCTCTGTCAGGGCTAAGCAAGCAGAGGAACAATGACTACAGTAGAATCTCGATGATACGATTACAGTTGATGCAAATTTTGTGATGATACGAATTTTAATGTTGTTTTCGACGGACTACTATGTATAAAATGTGCCGTCATTCGGTGTTATACGAACAGTTTCCCCAGCCCCATTGAGGGTGATACGAACACACGAAATGACGCTTCACGCGAGTGGCTGACTCAAAGTGGGAGAGTGGCCACCACGGCTGCCGGTGTTTTTTTTACACCCCGCTTGCCTTCATCTCTTTGCCCCAGCAGCGCAAAGAAGCGGCGAAATCTCTCCTCCCTGTGAGCAGCAAACCCGTCCACAGCCACGCTGCACCCTGCCAATGAGAAAGAGAAAACCTCTCTGGCACGCTGGCTCAGGAAACGAGCATGCGAGGAGGAGAGTGGCGACAAGGAGTGCAGGGCCTCCAATTCAGTATTTCTTGTTTCCAGGCTGGGTCATGTGCCTGACAAGTTTGGTACGTCAGCACTTTCCTGGAAGCTCATTGGCGTATTGCAGTGTTTCTTTTCTTTTTCTTTTTTTTAACTGCTACATTGGTTATGTTGCGTGCGCCATGCGTTTTCACGTGGTGCAGGCAGTGCAGGCTGGTGTTCTCTTGTGCGGGTGTGCATAAAGACACACGTTTTGCTGCTGCAACTGCCTTGTGCGTAAGCGTTTGAGAGTTGCTGCACGTACTGGAAGACCGAAGCGTCTGACATTTCTTGGAAGTGGAAGGCCCTTTTTTTAAGGAGAAAATTGAAATTCTGAGGAAGATCGATGAAAACCCCAAGAAGAAATGCACTGCCTTGGCGAAAGAGTTTGGCATAGCGCTGTCGATGCTCTGCACCATTGTTGGGCAGCGAGACGTCATCTTGAGGAATGCTCAGCAATTCGGCGCTAATGTCAAGCAAGCAAAGACGGCTACACATGTGAAGCTGGAAGAGGTCCTGCTGACATGGTTTCGCGAAGTGACAACAGCTGGCGTCAACGTGGACGGCAAGGTGGTTTGCGAAAAGGCGGACAACATTGCGCTTTCCCTTGGTATCGACAATTTCCAAGCTTTCGGCGGATGGCTGCACCGTTTTAAAGAGAGGCACGGACTAGTTTACAAAGTTGTCAGTGGTGAAGCAATGAAAGTAGACGAGTCTCAGGTCAGCGACTGGCTGAACACGCTGCCGGCACTGATTTCGGACTATGCACTGCACGACGAGGCCAGTGGTGAAGCAAAGAAAGTGGACGAGTCTCAGGTCAGCGACTGGCTGAACACGCTGCCGGCGCTGATTTCGGACCATGCACTGCGTAACGAGGCCAGGTTCCTGCCTGCAAACACCACAAGCCGTCTACAGCCGCTGGATGCGGGAATAATCCGAAATGTGAAGCACCGTTTCAAGGCATTGCTTGTGTAGAGGCTCCTGACGAAAATTGAGCGCAAGAATGAAAACTTGCGGATTAGCCTGCTTGACAAGTTCCATTTCTTGGCCCTGTCCTGGTATAATGTGACCCAGGACATGATCGCGAACTGTTTTCACAAATGTGGATTTTTTGCGGAATGGGATGCAGGCTCCGATGGAAGAAAACAAAGAGCCTGACGCCGATTCGCACATCGAGGGTTGAGAGAATCTGGAAACTCAAGCTTTGGTGCGAGACTTCATCACCGCGGATGATGTCACGACCTGTGGGCTGCGATCTGTCGATTCATCGACGAGGCAAAGGATACCGATTCCGACAGTGATGGTGAAGATGCCGGTGAGTGTGATCTACCGTCAACGTCTGAAAACCTTGACTCCCTCGATGTCCTGCGTCGCACCGTAAGCGCCGGCAAGTGTGAGTGAAGAAACCACAGCACGGTTTTATTCCTTTCAGGCGGCTTTCTTGAGGGACAGCGAAGTTAAAGAAGTTCAAAATGACATCATGGACTTTTTCAGCAAGAAGCAGTTGACCCCCAATAAAGTTCTTGTTCAGCTTCATGATCAGCTTTAACTTGTTTTGGCTCATACGAATTCGGGATGATACGAATATTTTACGATTTTATGAATTCGTGTCATTGAGATTCTACTGTATGTGAATTGCTCAACCCTGCTATAGGAAAACAGTACACAGCAGCCAAATGGCAATGACATAAGGAAAATCACACTCTTACAGCCAGAGAAACACAAGCGAAACGCTGGTATTGAGCTGAAGCAGAGGTGTGGGCCCAAGAAAATGCTGTGAAAAGGCAATGATGAGAGCAGGACCCCCCGAGTTTAAAGAACAGGAGGCACAGGCCTGACAACTTTGCCGGGATACAACCGGAGTGGATGGAAGGTTCAAGAGGGACTTCCTCGACCACTCGCTTGGTCACTCGTCAAGTGTGCTACAGGAACAACACAAACATCACAATAACAAAAGACATTGTAGAAGCGTTGAAATCTGGGTCAGTTGGTACTTGATGTTAAATGATGTCCAGCTATGATGCCCAGCCATGGTGTCCAGCCGTTGTGTGTGTTACTTCTCTCTTACGTCCATTGTCCTTTGGCTGGTTTCCACGTTTAACAAAAGACAAACACAACAGAAACACAGGGACAGGGCATGCATTACAATATCCCAGCATTCACTTAGAGTGGAGCTGCATCAATTTTTTTTCTTCACCATTTCAAGTGCTTTACCAATGCTAGCATGAAACAGAGATAACCTAGTTTGATGATATACACATCTGTTGCTAAATGACCAGTGAATTAACTTGTGCATTATGCCAGTCAGTTAACATGCAAGCAAAAGAGGCAGTCAACAGCACAGATAATGTGTGATGGAATAATCCAAGCATAATTTAACCGTTCATTTTATTGTCATTCGTTGTCTTCCCGCCTTCTTCTGTTCGCTAGAAACCCGCAGGGAAAGTACAAAACAACATCGTCTTAACTTAGGCAATGCTGTGGGTTGCCACTCATTTTATGTCACTCTAATATGGTATGATGTTGCTAAGACTTCAGTTGCACTCCCAACATATGACGTCGGTGTAAGTCGCACTGGCGATGGGTGTTGTCCACAAGAAAAGCATTTAGACTTTCTTTGGAAGTGAGTTAAAATATATTTTAAATGTTCATTATGCCCATCACTTCATGATGAGTGCCCTTTCATAAAGAGGAAGCCTACAGCTGGCTTTTTAGAGCCTCAGAATTGGTTGTTTCAACCCCTTTAAGGAAAGCACCTTGTATTAATTGAGTGACAGTCAACCGGTTATTACGCTCCTTCTTAGCATTGCTTTTCCTCCAACTTATGTACTGAGCTACAAGTGGTTTGGGCGAAGCTTGGCCTTCCATGTTTGGCATGTGGTCAAGCACTGCACTAGCAGGTGACATGAAAATGCTGGCTGCTGTCCGCTGTCTGCTCTCATTTTCTTTTCTAGTAAGCTGAGAATCTGCAAAAGATAAAAAGTTTGCAGACAGTCACTTTGACAGTGATCACTGGCAAATGTAAATACAGGAACTATGATGGTATTCTTCTGGTACGAGGTACTAGCTGCTGACACATGGATCGTGGTGTTGATCGAATACCAAAAGCCCAGAGCTCAGTGTACTGATGTGCAGTCAGTCAACTCATTGGAATAAGTGTTTCACCGCAGTACACGGGTTTTACGCAGCGAAGCGTAGTACTTGAGGGAATGGGCCACTTGGTCACAACACATAGCATATTTTTTCCTTTAATTACCTACTTTGAATAGCTCAGATAGTAAAAGCTAAGTGCAAATTGAATCGAATAGCAAACACTATTAGAAAATTATTTGAAATTTCGAATATTTGCACACCCCTAATTTCAATTATATTATGAACAATACTTGTTCACAATAAGGTATGAAAAGTTACTTGTGACATCAGCTGGATATCCAATCAGATCAGTCGCCTGTGTGATGTGACTCACCCATGCAATGTGCCATGGACAGATATGTCCGAAAGTGGAGATATGCACTTCCGAAAGTGGAATCATGCGCTTCCGAAAACCTCCTCACCGTGAAGTGCGCTCAGCAATGAACTTCCACGTGATATTACTAGAAGCACAAAAATCCTGTACCTGTACATCATGTAGAAGTCCATACGACAGCTTAAGTTCGCGACTGGCTACTTTAAAAGTTAAAGCATTATCAGAATATATTACACTTGGCAAGCCACGGCGTGAAATAAAATGATGAAAAGTCAATAAAAAAGAATTTACAGTCATGTCACTGACTAGCTCTAAGATAACTGCTCGCACTACAGCACAGGTAAACGCCACAGTGAATGTTTTCACAGAGTTTCTTCCCTTCAAAAAAACTGGACCAGTGAAGTCTACGCCCATGACTTCAAATGGATGAGACCTCGAGACTCTGTCGATAGGAAGCAGGGGCTGTAGGAGCTGAAGTGTCTTTTAAACGAAACCTCACACAAACACCTGCACTGGCCAAGCACCTTTTTAATGCACTGACGACCACGCACTATCCAAAACTTCTCACACAACTCAGTGAGTGTGACACCAACACCACTGTGCAGAAGACATCAATGTTCACTGTCTATGATGAGGTGCGTGCAACGATGATTGGCGGCTAACAGTACGGGGCACTTTATGTTTCACAAAACATCTACGTTGTCTAGGCGAGTCTTGATCCTGATTATGCCCTCGGTATCCATGAAAGGGTGGAGGTCTCATATGGCCGATGTCTTGTCGAGAGCTTTGTTCGTAGTTAGTACCATAATCTCATTTCCAAAGCTTTATGCTTGTAAGGTCCTGATCCACGTATCTTCGCTCTCCTACAATCTCCTGTGCTGACATGGGACCTTCTCTTCTCGTATTAGTGCTTGCTTGGCAGTTGTGAAGGAACCTCCTCACCCAAGCCATGATACGAAGGGCCGTCTTCCTGCAACTGTACTTAGTGACCTCTAATAAAGGTTCCTGCATCTTGCTCTGGGCCATCAGAACCACGTTATCAGTTGGTTTTCTTTTATCGAGTAACATGTCAGGTGAGCTCTCGAGGTTGTCTTTTTGTTTTGGCCACATTTCTTGAGGTGTAGTGAGCCATTTGGGGCCAAGCCACCTTTAGCAAATTCGTGCAAAGGCTCTGGGCTGGCACACCTCTGGTTAAAAAATCAGCTGGGTTGACTTTCCCAGCGCAGTGACCCCAGCGACTAGGATCGGCGCGCTCTTGAATTTCCATCCCTCAGTTGGAAACAAAAGGCTTCCACTTAGTGGGTGATGACCGAATCCAGCATAGGCAGATGTTAAAATCGGTCCAACGGAAGTATTCATCGCATTTCGGTAGCGTCTCACATAGAAACGTTGCTATTCGCGCACCCAAGCAAGCTCCAACGAGCTCAAGACGCGGTAACGTCAGCCTCTTAATGGGAGTGACCCAAGCTTTTGCGAGCACCTGTTGGACATAGACATTTCCCGATCTCTCTTCAGCTCTCAAGTATGCGACACTGTATGCCTGCAGACTTGTATCAGAAAAGATATGAAGCTGTAAGTGAGCTCTGTCCGTGTTGACTTGAGTCAGTGAGCACCTCTTCATAGTTAAACTTCTTATGTCTTCAACTTCTGTCATAAACTTGATCCAGTCGTCTTCAAGGATCCTTTGGTAGTGGTAAATCCTAATCTAGGCCTTGCTTCCATATTTCTTAAAAGATGATTTTGGCTCTGATAGTGAATGGAGACAAAAATTTCAATGGGTCGAAAATTCTCGATGTAGCTTGGAGCACCGTTCGCTTTGTGGTTTTCCCATTCTTTATAATCTCTGTAATTGGGTCAAGATTCATACATTTAGTGTCTTCCTCCGTATTCCAGTATAGTCCGAGTACCTTCGTTTGAGTAGGCTGCATCGTTGACCCCTTTTCCTTCAGTGTGTGTCGCAGCCTGTCCTCATTATTCGACCATTTCTGCATGTTCATGCCTGCTAGTTTCATGATCTCGGTTGTTTCGTTGTACAAGTGGGAGATCTCCTCAGGTGTTGAAGCGCCGAATACGAAATCGTCCACGTAAAAGCTTTCTTTGAGCTGAAGAGCTGTGGCTTGATATTTCGAATCCGTGTGGTTGAAATGGTACCGAAGCGTAGACGATTGGAGAAACGGACTTGAAGTTGTTCCGAAAGGCACCCGAGTCATCCTGATCTCCTCGAGCCTCGGAAATGGTTTGTTCTTGGTCGGTACTTTCTCAAACCACAAGAAGCGAAGCGTATCTCAGTCTTCTTCCTTGATGGATATCTGAAGGAATGCCTTCTGTACATCCGCCATAAGTTTGAACGTATACAAAACGAAACATGATTAGCATCTTCAGCGAGTCGGAGTTCAAGTTCAGTCCTTTTTCAATTCTTTCATTGAGACTGCATGAGGCTGTTCCGTGGGATGATGTATCGAAACCAACGCGCAGCCTTGTAGTAGTGGATGTCTCGCGCATAACTTCATGATGCAGCATGTAATAAACGTTGCCTTGCGTAGTTTGCATGTCCTTGACCTTCTTCGCATGGCCATCCTTCACATATTGCCTAATAGCGTTTTCATAAGCTTGCAAGGCTTCATCGTTTGATGAAAGCCTTCGAACCAATGAGTACAGTCGGGAAAGCGCAACTTTGCGATTGTCTCTCATATCTGGTCCGTCTGGTTTTCATGGGAGCAAGCGGCACTTCATAGTGACCGTCTTGAAGTTTGATGGTTTCATTAAACTTCGTCAAAACCTCTTCTTGCTTGGATGATGGTGCATCCACAATACCAATGGCATCCATTTACCAGAAACGTTGTAACGGGAAGGGAAGGGCTTCATTGTTGTGTGCGTCCACTCGCAAAACACAGATGTGACTGCTCGTCTTCCAACTAACTTTCTCGGGGAACACCAAGGATCCTTGAAGAGTCCATCCGAAGTTCATGTTGATCGCTACCAGAGATTGGTTTTCTGTGTCCCATTTCACCTCGCTTGAATTCAGCATGAGCATCCAAATCTGGTCGGAACCGATCAAGAGACTCACTCTCGGTTCACCTGTGACTCCAGGGAAAACCACTGCATCTGCTAGTGGTTTGCCTTTCGCAACGATGTCATGGAACAACTTGGGGATCTTGGGGATCATATCTTCACATATGAACGGCACGACGATCGCTTCTATCTCTACTGAGATGTTCTCGTACTGGCTGCAAAGCTTGATCACAGCATGCTCAGCGGCCTCACTACCTGAGCCCACTGAGCATGCTGTGATCGAGCTCGTCCAAACGTGCTAACCACGAGATCCATTTCTCGCACGGGAGCTAAATTAACTCTTTCGTTACCACGCCTATTCAAATCGATCACCGGTGACCGACGATTAAAACAGCCTGATTTCGACGCATTAAACATGTTTCTCGTGCATACAGTGGCATCTCGCATTTAGTTCGGGGACTGCTCTTCTACAATCCGTTCAAATTTTCCCGCTCTGACGACATTGGGATTTTTGACAGAGTTTTTCGCCAACTAAGGTGCGTGTGTTACTGGGCGTGGTTGCCACATTTGAGAAAAAAGCGCGCTGCTCGAGTTTGTGTCCCATTATTATCAACATCCTGTTATCAAACAATTCCTAAGAAGTCAATTATTAAATTGCGCCGTCAGTTTTGCAAGGCAATAATGTTTGGCCATGACAATTACGTGAAAATGACACCGGCTATTCACCAGTGAGCTTTGGTTCCGAGTTTGGACAATTTTATTCAAATACAGCTCGTTTCTGAAGGTCCGTCGCGTGTCTAACTTGGTGATCTGGCCTTTTCAGCGAGTTTGCAGCAGTTTCGGTTTTGCTTCTCTTTATCTACGCGAGAGGGGCGCATCCGGCGTTAGCGTCGGTGCGCTCGGCAATCTCGCCACCGCTCCCATGGAGTCGTCGCCCCGCGGGACTGCGTCGCGGGAAAAACGTTCCGTTCGAAAGTTTCCTGAACTCGCACACGTATTTAGTGAAAATGAGTCGAGCTACGAGTCTGAAGACGACACCAGCTCATCTTCAAGCTCTGACAGCGACGATGCTTCAAGCCAGCCCAGGTCATCCTCAGCTGATCGCAGGCAAGTTTTGTTTTCGGCCTTGGGCGATCTCGTCCGTCAGGAGCGCTTATCTGCCGATCTGGGTGCATGACCTTTGAGATAACCTGGTTATCTGCAGGGTACGCACAGCACTTGGACAGGATGTGCTGGCGCCAGCAGCCAAAAAGCTTCAATTCTCACCCAGAAAGCCTCCCGGCGCACATCTCGGTCCGGCACACCGGAGTAGCGCAACGCGTTTCACGACGGCGCACGATTTTTTTTTCCTGTTCTTCACAGCAGAGGTGAAGGTTGTGAACATACGAAAAAATATGCTTGGATGCATATCTTGGAGCTTCCGACTTATGCTGAAAGAGACGGCTCATGGAAACAGCTGACTCCGGAGGAACTAGTGAAATTCATTGGACTGTTCATTTATATGGGCATTGTGCACGTCCAGTGCATTCACCAAAACGATGCCGAAAAGAAAAAAAAAAAACTGCCGCAAGTGCTACGAGGAGCAAAGTTGAAAAAAAAAACGACCTTTGTAAAAGCTGTGGTGTGCACCTGTGCTTCACGAAAACCAGAAACTGCTTCTCTGCATGGCACGAGCAGTTTCCGGTCCGCAGTTCTTTTTATCTGTGTGAACAATGGGTTTATGTGGTTTGCTTATTTTTCTTCTACAATACTCCTGGGTCATTTACCTTCGAAATGTATATTTTGAATTTTCTTTGTAATATTTTTGTAGATATTGGTGTTTGCTTTGTATTGTTCTTCTCAAATTCCTACAAAAATGGTAGAGTTAATATTTTTATAAGTTGTGTAATATTTTCTTTTGTTTTGAAACTTATGTTACTTATAAAGAGCATTTCATTACGCACAATTTTGTGTGCTGCAATGTAACCTAGAGCATTGTTTGTACTAGGAAAAAATTTTTTCCTTAGACCTATAAAAAATGGCCATTTTCATGCGGTAACGAAAGAGTTAAGCTTCTGGCATATATCTTCCTGTAAAAACATCCTTTGGCTGCCATTGTCCAAGACACCGCGGACGTAGGAGCAATGAGTCGGAGTCATCAGCCAGGCACGAAACGTCTGGAGGAAAACCTCCGTAGCTGGTCGAGTCTGGGTACTCTTCGCTGCAACATACATGGTGACATTCGGTGTCTTTCTCGATCCTGCATAAACTGAGCTGTTGGAACCGTCAGCGTTGCACATCGAGGAAGCATGGTGACGCTTGCATGCTGTACACTGTATCGTGCGATGACAGTCACGTACAAGATGCCCCTTCATCGTACACTTGAAGCATCGACCATCCTTCCCGAGCATACTGCACTTATCTTCGAGGCTAACTGCACTAGTGCATCACTTGGTCTTATGTTCCTTGGCAGCACAAAAGAAGCAGGGTTCAGTTAAGTCTTCTGCCTTATTGTGAAGCACCCTTGCCCCAGGAATCGACGTCATATTGAAGCTCGGAGTTTGCTTAGAATGTGTTTCGTTCAGCCTCGGTGTCCTAGTCTGAGTGCATTTCTCTCTACATTCAACTTTACCTGAAGAAATTTCAGCAGGCGCTTTAACTGCTGTTCAGCTGAATCTGTACTGCTGCCTGTAGCTACTGATGACGTAGCGGGCTCGATGCTTTCGCTCTTGTAATAATCTACTACCATATCTTGGGAGATAGCCTTCAGGAGTATTTCACATAGTATGGAAGTGTATGATGAAGTGCTCACCCCAAGGTTGGCGAGTCTTCTTCAGTTGAGTTGAATGTCGTCGAATAACTTCCACAAGGCTGTAACGTTGTTCGCTGAGGTTACAGATCCAATCATGCGTAGGTTCTCCAAAAGTTTCTGCTCGATCAACTTGCGGTTGCCATAGCGCTGCCTCAAGATTACAAGGGCGTCGTTTTAACTTGATTCCGTCACTTGGATTCTGGCGATGGCCTTACCAGCATCTCCGTCCAGCAGCGAAACCAGGTAATAGAAGCGATCCATGTCGGACAGCCGCGGGTTCTCATGGACAGAATGTCGAAACGTATCCCAGAATGGCTGCCATTTAGTGATCGTTCCGTTGAAATGCACGGGCTCTAACTTCGGCAACTTGGCGGCAAATTCACGTTGCGAACATGTCGTGTTTGTTGAGAAAGTAGCCGGTTGGGTTCCGTCAGTTGCGGGCGGTGGCTCCGTTGTCGAAAGTGAAGAGGAAGTTTTGAGCATGTCCATATTGTGGTCGAGCAAGGTCAAAACGCTGATAGCAGCTTCCTCATATTCAATGACGGAATCATAATCTCCTATGGCTTGCTCGTCTGTCATGACTGCTTCCAACTCGGCGTTGAGCAGGGTCAACTCCGACTTTGTCACTTTCAGCCGGCTGTGCAGGACACGAAGAGCAGAAAGATTGAACTGTCCGGATTGAAGGATCTCATTCACCTCGATGATCTTTGTGCTTTGCGCTTGGTGAGCGGCCGGCCTGCTTGTTCTTGATTCGCTCCATGATGGCTCGCTGCAGATGTCTCTTCCGAAAGAAGCCGCAAGTTGCAAAGGCGCTGACTGGCTTCCTGGGTTGTTCAGCACCAAAATACGATGTGGGGAAAAGGCACCTCTGCCGGATTTATTGGCGCACAGCACTGAGCCGTCCCAACATGGTGAAACACAAGCGATCACAAACCAACCGAACGCATTCCACCAGTCGCGAGCACGTCTTCCTTCTCTTCTTCCACGCGCCATGCGAGCGCGATTTCCAACAGGGGCTCCCCGACGTGTGCACTGAACAGATTGGTATGTATCCGAAAGGTGCACAAACTGTTCGCAAGAAGGTGTCGGCCCTGCTTTTTTTTTTCTACAAGAGAAGGGATTGAGTGACACGTGGTGACTGCTTACGACATGGACATTCACGCTCGGGCGGAGCAATTGCAGGCCATAGCCACAGCATCACAGTCACCACCTGTTGTGACGAGGTTGTACTGCATATTGCCACCGTCTTGATGAACTTGTGTCTGTTCGCTTGCAAACGGACTCAAGTGATAACATCACCGCCGCTGACCCCTCATTACATACGATGATCCGCTCAATCACACACAAAGAACTCCAGTTTCTTGGATTCGCTGCAAGCCCTCTGCCTCATCACGCCTCCAGTGCCACTTTGCGAGACGTCGTAAAGGAGGAGTTGGCATCTATGGCTGGCACTGGTTACACAGAACTTCTGAACCCTAGGCCCCAGCCAATGTATGCTCAAGTTGCCGGAGTCTCGCCCGTCATTGTACAACTGATGCCTCCTAAACTGACACAGGCCCACTTGGCTTCTATTTCTACTGGTGCACCTAGCCTGCAACCTTACCCGCAGTGGCGCCCGATACATCCCATATGTTATTACTGTGGATATCGGGGCCATGTTTCACGCTTCTGCCGTAAGCGTCAGCAGGACGAGTGTCGCGGATACGATGTATCCGAACGAGACAACTTTTCTGTGGGAACCTCCTTCCAACGTCGTCCCTATGCTCCGCCTCCTGCCCCCCTGGTTCGCTAAATGCAGCGTCTGACACGGGCCCTAACTACCATCCTGGCAGACGTCGTTCCCCATCACCACTTCGTCGTTTTTCGTCGCCACTGCTGACCAGTCTCCCACTTCGCCGATCGCTGTCAGGAAAATTAAGTCATGCAGCTTTTGGAGGAAAAGCTGCATCTAATGACAGGACAGAAATTCCTCCAGCGTACCCATGTAATGTGATTTTGGTTGTGGTCGAAGGTATAGGGGATATTCATAATGCATTGTGATCTGGCAACATTGGACGCACCCACCATGTCCCTCGGGGCACCGTCGCGGAATCATCTGCTATCTCTGGCGTTGAGCGAGGCTGGGAGGCTCTCACTGATGGTGCTTTCGGGCCAATGAAAGGCAGCAGTTTTCAGTGTCATCCAGCTACGAAAGGTTAGGGGAGCTCACTGTGCTCCCAAAAGTTGCCGAGAGCACAATAACGAAGTCTTGCGCTCTTAAGTGCCCACCCGGAAGGCAGCTGCTACAGGCACACTGCTTCGTAACGGAAATCGTAGGCCGAGAGTTCTCATTTTGTGACGCATACTTCTGATCAGAGGTAAGCGTCAACGGTTATCACCCTTATCACCCTTACGGTCAACGCTCGCTTGCTTCTGGCCCATGTCCTCGGAGCATATCACGACGACATGACTGCTGACCATCTTGGCGTGACAGAAACCTACGACCGAATTAAAGGTCGTTTCTGCTGGCCCGGATTATCTGCTAATGTGGTGAGATATGTCGCTTCTTGCGCACTTTGTCAGTGTCAAAAGCTCTGTACATCTGCTCCAAGTGGACAGCTTCAGCTGGTCCCGTGTCCCTCAGAACCATTCGAAGTCATCGAAATTGACCTGTATGGTCCCCTTCCGTTGACGCTCATTGGTAAGAGGTGGATCGTGACAGCCGTTGGCCACTTGACACGGTACACGGAAACAGCTTCTGTGAGTTCTGCCTCAGCTTCTGACGTCGCTGACTTTATACTTCAAGCCCTAGTAGTGCATCAGGGTGATCCTTGCGTCCTGAGCGACCGTGGAAAAGCGTTCTTGTCGCAACTGGTAGACAAAATACTGAAAGCATCTGGCACCACTCACAAGACTACGTTGGGTTACCATCCGCAGACGGAATGGCTTGACTGAGCAATTCCATAGAACGCTTTCCAACATGATGGCCTTGTACATACAACCAGACCATAAAATTTGGGACACAATTGTGCCTTTTGTGACGTTCGCATACAAAACCACTGTCCAACACACAACCAGATACTCACCCTTCTACCTTGTTTATGGCCATTCGCAGTCTTCCTTCCTTGACGCCTCTTTCTTCGCTGTGCCCATCAAAGCCTCTTCGTCGTCTGAAGAATACCTGTCCCGTCTCTTGCGCTCTCGCCAGCTCATGCGCATCAATACCGAAGCAAGCCAACAGGATCACAAAAGTAACTATGACGCCTGTCGTCGCGTCATGCTCTCCCGGCCAGGCGATGAAGTGCTTCTGTGGACACCAATTCGCACTCCTGGCTTGTGTGACAAATTTCAGTTTTGCTTCATCGGCCCCCTACACCGTCCTAGCCCAGACATCTCCCGTGAACTATTGCGTAGCACCTGTTGTTCTTCCAACCAACCATCGCTGCCGCGCTACCAAAGTGGTCTGCGTTTTGCATATGAAACCTTTCACAAGGCACCCTCCATCTCTTTAAGCTGTGGCCAAGATGGCCACTTTCATGCGGGGGATATTAATGTGAGCAGTTAAAAGGCTCCTCTTCTGTACATAATAATCATCACAAAGGCTTCTTTATCAGATGTGGGTAATCATCTGGAGTCTGTTCGGTGCTTTGGGCGCGGCCGGTTCGCTGCATCATCGAGGCTTAATAAATACACTGTGACAATCGCATCCTCACAATATTGAGATAATTGATCACTTCTGTGACTGTCATTTATTTGATGCACGGAGATGATCACTCTACATTTCATGAACACAATGACCAGCTTTTGTCTACAGGAAACCTGTCATCCAGACTTAATACATGGACTAAGAATGGGTATTCTTGTTCCTGTTTTAATTGTTGCCCTGCATGATGGATTGGAACAAACTCGCTTGACTTACTCTCCTCTTAAGTCTGCAGACATTGCAATTTAGACCTTGACATTAGGAGAAAGAATGGACCTGGGCAGCCCATGTAATGGGTACCAGGGGATGGCAACCACAACCAAGGACAGCAGAAAGTTGGATGGGGTGCTGAAATTAGAAAAGTGCAGGCATAAAACAAAATGAGCTTGTGCAGGACAGGGCAAATTTGAGCTCATTGGGAGAGGCTTTCATCCTACAGTGGACATCGAAAAGTTTAAGCTGGAGGCAACAAATGATGACACTATGTTGACGTTGATGATGTTTAGTGTAGGTCAGCCAGTGACACTTATTTCGGTTAGCCTCTCTTTGTTATGCTCTCTTTTATCTTTTCATATCACCATCCTGATGCTAGTATACTGTCTGTGAAATAAGTAGCAGAAAATTCTTTTGCCTTTTGAATATCTACAGTGGGTGCCCAGTCAGACAGTGAGCTATCAAGGGCTGCCCATGGATGCCAGGAGGGTTCTGTTGATCGGGGCTACACATCAGACAGTGAGCTCTACCAGCACCAGTCAGCAAATGTAGATGCTGCCCGTGCAACTGTCTCCCCAGATGATTCACCTAGGGCTGCATTGGATTCAGCGGCCGGTGGTTGGATATTGGTGAGCATTTACAGCTGTGGTTCAGCCTTGTGTATGTGGATATTTGTTCTTGCCTGACAGTGAACATCCACCCATGCAGAAACGATTTATACTTACATTTCCTGTTGCACCATCTAGATATTTGCGAAGTGCTGTCCATAGTCTGAGTTTAGTTGGTTTAGCTGTAGTGCCTGTGAAAATTTCACTTGTATGTTGAGGAGACTAAAAGTTTTTACCTTATCTACCTGTGTAATAGTTGCAGGCATTTTTCTGAGATTTGGGGGGAAAATCACATGTGCGGTTATTACACAAGAAAAAGACATAATTTTGGAAATATATTTGGAAATACTTGTGTTTATAGGAACTGCAGCACTTGCTTGTACAGGAAAAAACAATGTAAGGAGATAGTTTATGGCGACCCGCAGTGATAGAAAGCAGAACTGTACGTCGCTATATTTCTGCCCCCATTGTGAGAACACAGATGCTTTTCTTTTCTTTCGCCTTGACTGTGAAGTTCTTGGGCATGTCAAACTGAACCAGTGTTCAATCAGTGTTTCCAATCTGAGAGCAAGTATGCTTATGTCCTTTGCACTCCTTGATAATAAATTTTGGAAATGACAACAGCTTTATTCCATACTGCTCCTGCAGACTTTGGCACATGTCATTGTATAGTGGTAGAGAGAAAGGCCCTTTCGCTTCATGAAGTGCCAGGCCCATCTATTGCTGGCTTTAAACACTGTACCAGAATGCCTTTGTGTCGTGTGATACTGAGCGTTTTCAGCTGTTGCTTCGTGTCTCTGTTATATACCGTATTTACCCGCATAATTTGAGCCCTCGTATAATTTGCGCACCCCTGATATTTAGCCAGCTTTACAAAAAAAAAATTCCTCACATATTTTGTGCTCCCCATCCCGCCAGAGCTAGCTCGCCGGTGCGCGCGCGCACAGACAGACTTTGAATAGCCACGTGGCCGCGCCCCTTGCTGCGCAGGCGAGCACAGTCATACGCAAAAGGGTCTATGAGTGCGATGTCTCTTTTTCCGATTCTTTTCTCCGGAAGCCCCCGGAGCCCAAAGTACGGTCGCTAGAATAAAAGCATGCGAGTGGGGGCGACGAAAACGGCTGAAGCAGAGATCGAATGAGCCCGGCCCATCTCCGTCGCTCAGAGGGCGCATGCGATAACATCACCCCGTTCAGGATGCCTGCCGTCGAAGCGGAGAGGAAACGCCCTGCCCGTCTTTAATGAGCATGAAAAAAGGCGAAGGGGGGGTCACTCGACTGCCGAGATAGCGCTGGCGCGTGCTATCTCGGCAGCCATCAGCGGGCGGCTCATAAACCTCTCTACGTGCTGCGCTCTCAACGTAAAGAGCCTGCGAAAAGCATCCCTGGAGCAGCCGTATTCTCTTACACCAGTGTTTTGGTGAGATCGTATCCAAAAGAGTTACCATATACTGCGCGCGTTACATTACACGTTATTTCGAATGTGTTCGGGAAATCTCTGCGTAATTTGCACACCCCCTTTTCGGAGTTCTAACATCCCCAAAAAAAGTGCGCAAGTTACGTGAGTAAATACGGTGTACTGCAGAAATATGCCTTCTATCTCTGGTAATACACTGTGCTTTCTTTGGGTAGCGGACCTTAGTGCATTACTTTTTCTGAATGCAACATTTTCCAAGTGCCATCATTACGCACATTCTTCATCGACCTTGAACTTCCAACCAGCTGCTTGTTTTCTATTTTCTTTGGTAAAGTCAATCAAATTTAGTTCAAAGTGGGCGGTTCAGCTCACATATTTCTCCCATCCAGAAGCGAATGCTGGGGCACGCTTGTGAACAAAAGCATGGGAATAGTGAGAGAAGAGTGATACGCGTCAATTTCAAGACTGTGTGTGACTGGTGTGTGGCACACGAGAAAAAAAAGAACAGGTGCATTGCTAAAACAGGTGGCACTGGCTGTCACTGTTCTTGGCTATTCCTGGAGCATTTCCCTGCTGACTGGAATATACAGTAGAACCCCACTCTTATGTTTCTCAATGCTGCATTTCCCTGGATGTTATGTCATTTTCGGCCAGTCCCGGCATAGCTTCGATAAGATCCAGTGTAGTGAGAACCTTGCACTTACATGTGAAGCCAGCCAAGCAGCCGTGAAAGAGCATGGCCATGTTGACTTGTCACGCTATGTGGCCTCACTTGACCCTCAACTGCACCCGTGAAATATTTCCGCTTCCTGCAAGCTTTTAAAAGCATGACCTGCAAGGTTTGTGTAATAAAAGATGATTTTTCTGACATGTGTGGCACCCGCATTTGATGAAACTAAGGTTTCTGAGATCAGCATTTCTTGCTGACCTTGCGTAGATGCACTCGTCATCATTGTCCTTTGTCAGAGGTGTCTTTTACTTTGGAATTCCGGAAGTGTGGGATGGCCAGCTTTCATATACAAGCACCACTGCTGGTGCATGCTCTTATGACTCAGCTTCAGTTGCCATTGTTTGCTTTAAGCCTTGTAAATGTAAATAGAATTTACAAAAATAATAGATAAAAGAACATATTCAGAGAGACTAGGAGCAAATGCTAACTTATACAGATCATGAAGTAAGTCCAAATATATGCAGGTGAAGATGCGTACTAACAAACATACAGTTGACTGGGAAGTGCGGCGACCTTCCATCCACATAGATGACCAAGCAGAGCTGCCCTAAATGGCGTCGTTCTCTTGCGGGGCATTGAGTTATGTCTTGGAATCGGGCAATTGGCTTAGGTTTCCTTGGGAGCTGTGCTGAGTCTGTTTCCCTCCGTTGTGCAGTCTGCCCCAGTGGTGTGGTAGACCGTGTTTTGTAAGCTATTGGATGCTGGTTGGACGGTGCTTGTGGACAAGGGCTCATGCGCAGAGTCACAATCAAAAATGCCATGTGCCGAAAAGTGCCGCGAGTAGTTCACACGCAACACAGTAGGCAAATAGATGTGCAACTTTCACACGGCATGGCCACCATCTCAGTGTCACATAAATTAAAGAACCGAAAGAAAAGCTATGTGTTGGGCATGTATGGGGTGACTTTACAACGGAAAAAGTAAAATAAGATACGAGAATAGGAGGCACGTATGCCAACTACTTCTCTCCTGCTAACAGTCATTCCACAGGTGAGAAAAAGTTATGCATACACATATGGAGCTTAAAGCTTCAACTCTGAGCTGAGAAAAGGCAAGAGAGAGGCAAAAGAAGCAGCATGCATGCCCCCGCTTGTCTTGTAGACTGCGAGGTTAGGCTGCCTAGGTTAACTAAGTGAACATGCATGTGTGCATGTGCACTATCTAAACCTAAGATAAAGACTTGATATGCATACATTAAAGAAATGTGGGCGCAGTAACTTTACACAAAATATAGGCAGAAAAATCGGGCATGCCACCAACTGTGACACTACGGCATGCCTTGAGTTGTTAACTTGCTTTTCTTGATGTTTGCAGGGTCCTCTGTGCTTTCTGTCTAAAAATCAAAGAAATCTGCTGCAGTGTCCTTGTGCACTAAGGAGTGCTTTGAGGAGTGTCGTGCCCTTTCCTAACTGTCACTCAGTGGACATGCCCCGCACATGTCCACTTTGACTCTACGCAAGCTCTTAGCTGAGTAAGAGTAGGTGTTTCCTGGCCAAGTTAATAATTAAAGAAGTTGTTAGTGGGGATATTGGTTGTGTTTTTACAAAAGTAGTGATATGATGTGGGAGAAGCATTGTTTTTGTGCTCTCACCCTTTTTAATGTATAAATTTACCTCAATGATTCTAACCAGCCACATAAATATGAGGTTTTTCTTAAGTGTACCCAAACTATATCGATTTATGAAATTTATCCCATGAATAACAGTAGCTTCTCTCAGCACCTTTTGTCTGTGGCTGTTTTGTTTAGAATTCTTGCCAGCTTGTTGATCTTGCAGATGTGTTGCTGTTCTCTGACAGGTTAGCGGCGGGGGTGCTGAAGAGCGTAGCCACAGCGCTGCCCCCGTAAACCAGTTCTCCATCAGCCTGGCCTGTGAGCTGCTCCCCCATGACCCCTTTGCACTGGCCAAGTGCTGTGAATGCTTGGCCTTTCTTGTACGTGATCTGGCCCACATCACTCCAAATAACCTACATGGTTGCATCCAGTGCATTCGTGTTTTTGTCGAGGCCAGCCTTCATGGAGGTATGCCTAATGAAAATTGGTCATTATTCACTACTGCATTGAATGACATGCCACAGGGTTGCCTGATCAAGTTGTACCACTAGCTACCGATTTAACTTTATGACAAGCAACTGCGTTGTAATAGGTATGAAAGTGGCACACAAAGAATGAGAAACAGTTTAGCAGTGGAATTTTCTGTCTAGTCTCCGTCAATATTTCGAGATGTCCAAAATTCTCTCCAAATGTACTTGGAGATAAAGGGCTACTAATGCCATATTTACTCGCGTAATGAATACACTCGCATAATAAACACACCCCCCAATTTTGGTAGCCAAATTCCGGATTTTTTTTCTCCCACGTAGTAAATGCACCCTCAACTTTGAGCCCCTGCAGTACCGAAAACTGCCACTCTGTTACTTTCCCACTCCACTCGATCCACAGTGTCTGGGTGCCGTTTGGTGCACCAATTCGCAACTCCCGCGTCCTGATAAAATTGCTGCATGTTGCCAGGTGTAGCCGCATCCAAGCGGCAGTAACATCATTTACTCTCAGTGCTGCATTCCTTCGTGATATCACAGTTCTCTCAGGCTCACTGCGGTGCGCTGCCATGTGTGCTGCGCAGGCTGGCACAGCTAAGCCTAAGCATGGTCGGGGCATGGTCTTCAAGATTGCCGCCACGCAATCTCAGCTGTCATGCTTAACGTGCACGATTGAGAGGCTCAGCACAGATATGTGGGTGAAATGTGATAAGCCACTTTGCATGTGGTGATGGGAAAGATTTATTCTCCTGTTACAGCCACCCATGAACGCTGCTGAACACTGATGCGGTTAGGCATCTCCAAGATTGCATCAGCAACATACGTAGCGATAAGTGACCCAAGCCGGCGCAGCAAAGATCGTTGTTCTACACATCATGCACATTGCTATGCACGAGAGCCGTGGCGGCATAGAAACTATAGAAACTTCATACGAGGCGAAGACTGCGGTGTGCCGCTAGTTCGTTTTTTCACTGTTGACCGTTCGACATGCAGCGTTGCCATTTTTCCGGTTTTGCAGTGCTGTGGGCGAACCACGCGTTACACAGAAGCGAAAGGCCATCGGAATGGAACAAAACACAGCTACCATAAAGGCTGTCGCCACAGGTGCTGAGTTGCATGGTACCGACGCCATATAGCTTTTTTTTTTACTGTTATTTAAATAAAATTTCATCACTCTAAGTATTAGAGCGATGAAATTGGCTCTAATATTTAGAGGGCTCTAAGTATTACCACGGGTCTCAATGCCACCTTTTTTGCTTGTTAAAAGGTTTTGTTCGCCCTGAAAAAATTTTTGTAAAATTTACCCCGCATAGTAAATGCACCCCCCCAACTTTTCTTCTGTTTTTCAGGGAAAAAAGTGTGTTACATGAGTAAATATGGTATTACATGGCATGTGTGGAGAATGGCTTGGTTCCATTGGAAATTTTCAAGTTGGCAAACTTTTTATTGATGGCATGCGAGTTTGAGCTAATGAAGTATTACTGTATATACAAATAGTGCTGCCACACACAGACGGAGCAGCCATGTCTGTGCGATTTATTTTTAGCCAATGTGTGCAATGTCTGAGCCAAACTGCATTCTACCGAAAATAGCAGTCGTGTTGATGCGTTCATGGATGGCGGCCGCCACATTCACAAAGTATATGCGCATTGAAAGTGCTGCAGACAAAATCGTGGTCACTGTGATTATGAATAGCAGTGATGCAGCTCATTAATGTATGTGCATGATCATTGTTCACAGAGCGCCCGAACGGAGGTCTTATCATTTGCAGGTTTTAAAAGGCAACTCTAGCGATTTTTCATTGTCCACTGATATCAACCAAAATTTTCATATATGTTCTCCTCAATGCTGCAATAATTTATGCCAAGCCAGGTGGTTGCAAGTCGTTTAGTTTTCCTGAAAATGAATTTTAAAAATTTTTAGCGGATTTCCACGCGAGCCACCCTGTGTTTTTGACGTCATTACCTGCAACACTGCATACCCGAGCAGGCGGACCATCTAAAGCAAAACGGCGATACTTCAGTGCTCAGATAGTCGCCGTCACGTTCAGAAGAGCTAGACAAATCGTTGGATGACATCGCCACTTTCATTTTTCTGGCACCAGCTCCGTATTTCTGTATTGGAGAGGCTGTGACATCATTGCATACGCTGCACGAAATGTCTACCTGTTTCAGTTTCGGTTTTAACACATCGTTCATCCGGTTATTTGAAATTATTGGCAAGTTTCTGAGTAAATTGAATGACCCTGACTACTTCAAGGCTATCAATACTATTGGAAAACAGCGATATCAGAATATGGTGGAAAAACTGCTTGAGTTGCCCTTTAAGCACCGCATTCTCTACAGATGTGATCATGTATGGCTGCAGTGACCACCACCAAACTCCGACAGTACATGCGTGCCCGATGCACAGCGAGTTGAAGCTTTTCGCAAATGCTGTGGCTGTGTTAGACGCGATCACGGATAGCATTGACACAGTTTATGAAGGTGCATGTGCGCAGCCAGCGCATATGGAGTGAAACGGAACTAGGAGTTTATGTCCACTGCGGACAAGAATGCGCTCACTGCCATCATGATCATCGATAGCGACTACGCAGCTCCAAAACTATGGTGCCATTACAGCTTCTGTTTAAAGGCAATTAATTCATATAAAGGCATGAAGCGTTCCAACTTTTCTGTCGCTCGCCCATGACTATGGCAGTGCAGACTTCAGCGCTTCTTTGTTGTTTGGCCTCTAGTGCATGCCATGCAACGCACACTCGCAGTGCTCTACACACATGCTCCTAGGATCGTGCAAACAGCTCAGTGTGAGGCTCAGTATGTCCAAGTAGGTGAGCGTTAGATTCCAGTAATAATCATGCTTAATAATCATACTTTCCGGACTTGTGTGGTCCTGTAGGTGAAAATTTGCTGTGATGAAGTTCTGCGACTATGAATTTTTCAGGCATTTTGTCAGTTATATTGAAGCGAGATTTGGCTGTACATAGTTTTGATGGTTTTGGACCTTCTGTCACGTGAAAAAGTCGGGTTGGACAGTGGAGGGGTTGAGCATCTGAAATTTCAGACTTCTTTATACATTGACTCTATAGGACTTGTGGCGGTGCCGTGAGGACATCTGAAATATCGGGCATGTCCAAAAAATTGCATGTCCAGAAAATCAGTCATTGACTGTAAGTGCTTATAGTTACACTAAAGGCAAAAAACCTTTTTGTTAGAGTGATGGGTGAGTGCTTGGGAACGTCTGAAAGGTCAGTATTATCTGCGCCACTGCTAGGTTCATCGAGATAGTTATATAAATGCACGACAAAGCTTGCGTCATGTGCAAGATATTCCGTGAACTCAGTGCGGCGACATAGAGCCAGCGGGGCTGGCTACAATGTCATAGAAACAGGTTTCTCCAAGTCTGCATAATGCCTTTATGTCCTCTTCGCCTGGCGAAGAGGACCATCGAGGCACTCTAAAGATAGCTAAACCCTCCTTCTCTTCTGCCCGCTCCTGTCTTTCGCACAGCTGGCTGGACTGTCTGCTGGTAAAGCAAAAAAAAAAAAAAAAAACAGTGACTATATGTCAGTGAACCTGGTTAGAGGGGTGGTTTGAATAGTTCTAAAGGCATGCTCACGACATAATTATGATATTTGTTTAAATTAGCCATTTTCTCCGCACAAAACAAGCACTGTGACGTTTATTTGTCAATACCTTACTGCATGTTCCATATACATGACATACATACATCACACACATATAGCATGCATAGTATATGTGTTTTATGTGTGTCATGTATATGTGTAATATATATATACAACATGCACTAAGGTACTGACATAGCTTACTTTGTGTCTTACAAAAATATTGGTAACAGTAACGAGGTTCTATGTTTTATTTAAAAACTTATGTGTGCCATTTTCGTACAGGGCACAACTGGGTCAAGAAAAATACGAAGCCACGAGAGACCAAACGAATCACTAAGGTTCAGGCAAGGCGCAGGGAGGAAGCACTGCATCGTAGAAGTCAGCAGCATAGCCTTGGCTATGAAGCTGATGATGAGGACCGCTTGGAGGGAGCACCTTCAGAGTACGAACATGTGTCTCTTCAGGTTTGTTTCTTAAAATTGCGTAAACATTTTGCCTTCCTACCAAGGCTCACTCTCACAGCTTCAGCATTGGCATTCTTTAGTCATGCTTTTCATTCTCCTTGCATACAGTGAGCCCTCACTAAATTGAATGCACATGCATATCCTGAAATATTTAACTAAAGGCTGTTCTAGCTGTGTTGTAAAGTTCTGTAGATCCTGTTGCTGTGTGCTCCACGTCTTGAGCAAATGGACTTTGAATGTCTGGAAACATGTAAGGGCCTGTTAATGCCATGATTTATGGTGGCTTGTTACTCTTACTTATTTTTAACACATTTGACTTATTTTTTAACAAAAAGTGTACATTGTCAGCAGATACATGAGCCGAGTTCCTTGGTTGCAACAATTTTTCGCCAGCAGAATTTCCTGTACTCATTCCTGCCTTTTCGAATGGCGTACGGTAAATCCACATGAAAGTCCAGATGGCTCACTCGAAAGAAGAAAGTGGGATAAATGGGAGAGAAAGTAAAAGGAAGGGAAGAACTGAAGAAGCAATCGAGAAATACAGTTAAATTCAGTTTAACTGTATTTCTGAGCAATTAACTGTATTTCTCAGCTAAGACCGCTGCGCCGCTAGTTCGTTTTTTCGGCAGTGACTGTTCGACAGCGCCTGAAGCACGTAGGAGGCGGCCATTTTGATGCTGACAGCGATATAGTAATGCTGTCGTTTGTTTGCACTCGACTCTAATGCGCATAGGATTTTTTGGACCCGTTTTATCGGAAAAAAGGTGTGCGTTAGATTCGAGTAAATACAGTATGTAAGGAGGAGAGAACTTGAGGGCTTTGGCGCGGGTCAAAGTTCGGTATATCACATGCGGCAGGCCATGCTTGTTTGATATACATGTGTGCCTGCATTGGACTTCAAGGGGATTTTTCAGCTGTTCAACATAACCAATAATTCACTGTATCCGAGTTTGATATATCCGGAAGCGACTGTACAGTCGAACCCTGCCACAATGAAGACCGCTTCAACGAAATTTCTAGTACAACAAAATTTCCGGTACAAAAAAAAATTCTCGGTTCCCCGTCAGCAGTCCAAAGGAGTAAATGCATAAATATGCTTCCCACAATGAGCACTTTTTTTGTGTTGTTTGACTTAAAGGGGCGCTGACATAAAAATTTTCGTCTGGTGTTTTTATGCTGCAATATGTAGCTGAGGATCTGTTAGCCATAACACGGTACATCAATTGCTCGAGCACGCGACAGATAATTATTTACGGCCTGTTTATTTTCCTCTAGTTTCAGTTTTGGTTTGGGAGAGCTAAAAACGACAAGGCGCCTGGTGCAATTGGCGCCATCTAGCGCTCGCAGTGGGGTAAACAAGTTCGACCACGTGAGCACACATAATTGTGACGCACTTCCGTACGACATGTGAAGCGTGGTCATTCTTTTTCGCCTGTCGCACGTCCTGCGCATTGTTGTCGTTGTTACCGTCATTGTAGTTAGGTGACAACTATTTTGTTCAGGCCTGGTGTCGCCGGCAGTCTACTGACGCAGGCGCAGCGAATAGGAAATGGTTGCCATGACGTCATCATTGCGAGCTGCATTGCTCGGAGCTGGGCTGCCATGGTGACGTAGCGGAAGTCGGGGGTCCCCTTCGGGTCATCTTTGCTATTGTCGATGTCGCGAGGTACGGCGGTCAGCGCTCGATTGCGAATGCAAACTTCAATATTCGTTTAAACCACCTTCGGAGCTGTGTTCGCCGTTGAGATTTGGTAGATTACATGTGCATGTCCACGAAAATTGATCCTGCAGGCTATCTCAGCAGCGAAATTTTGGTGTCAGTGCCCTTTAAACAAGATTCGGCAATGGAATTCCAGGCTCGAAAATTCGATTTGCTGTGCAGTAAACACAATCCCGAACATTTTGGCCCATTTCAGAAGATAAAAATACGTCCACAAAGTCGAAATCGCGTGTTGGCACCATCGGAAACAGCTGCTATTGACTGCCGATATCTAGCAATGCTGCCTACCGATGTCTGTCGAGATAGTGCGTGTGACCGCCCCCTCTCCCCACCGGTGCCCCTTTTGGCCCTTCATCTGACAAAAGAAGGGATAGGCATTGCAAGCGACGAAAGCCATCACATGCGGTGCGACGTTATCGCATTGTTCAGTTCGTTCGGCGGAGATGGCTGGGTTGTTTCATTTCTGCTTTGGCCGCGTTCGTCCCCAGCATTAGTGTGCTTTTACTCGCACGTAAAACATTCGATGCATAGGCAATGCATAATTGGACTTTGTACACAATGACGGTGACTGCAAAAACCCGCTAACAATGTCTATATCACTGCTATCGCAATACCGCCCCCCCCCCACCCCACAATCGACATATTTTCATAATAGTCCAAGCTCCCCCCCCTTCCCCGTTGAGTACTGTATTTGTATTTACTTGAACCTAACGCACACCTTTTTCTGCCAAAAAGGCCTAAAATCGTATACGCATTAGAATCGAGTGTGAACCAATGACACCATTACCATATCGCCGTTGGCATCTAAATGGCCGCCTCCTATGCGCTTCGGGCGCTGTCAAACGGTTAGTCGTGAAAACTAGCGGTGCGGCGGTCTTTGGGGCACATAGTTTCCGTAGTTTCTATGTCGCCGCCAGTCCCACGTGTAACGACACCACGACGCACATGATGCATAGGCTGATGATACTCGCCGCGCTGGTTTGGCCGTCTTGCGGCCAACCAAAGTCGCTACATCGCTGACGCAATCTCCGAGACGCCAGCCACACCAGACTTCGGTACCGTTTGCCGGTGGCCGTAATGGGACAATGAGTGTTTCTCATCACTGCACGTGAAACGGCTCACCATCGCATTTCTCCCTCATATCTGTGCTGAACCTGAGCCTCTCAGTTGCGCGCTGCATGATGTCTGAGATTTGCATCACGGCAATCTCAGAGACCAGCCCCGATCATGCCTAGGCTTAGCTGTGCCAGCCTCCACAGCACGCATGGCAGCACGCGGCAGCGGGCGTGAGGGAACTGCGATAGCACGGAGGAATGCAACACTGCGAGTAAATGATGCTGCTGCCGCTTGCACGCGGCTATGCTCGCCAACGTGCGGCAGTTTTGTTTGATGAATCGGCTCGCCGAACGTCTTTGAGACACCGCGGATGAAGCGAAGCGGGAAAGCGACAGCGCGGCCGTTCGATGGACTGTGGGGGTTCAAAGTTGGCGGTCCGTTTATTATGCGAGTGCGTTCATTACATGAGTACGGCATTTGTTTTTATGAATGTGAGAAGGTTAATTACTAAGGACTGTTTTTTTTTGTGTGTGTGTGTGTGTCACGAAAAATGGGTGCTCGTTACAAATGTTTCATTTCTTTTTGGTAGCAGGAAACGAGTGCACGTTACAATCGAGGGCGTGGTAGAATCGAGTAAATACGTACATCTCCTGGATTCCGTTTCTCCAAACGTGGCAGGTATGGTTTCAGTACTCGCGGTTTCCGAACCCTTCCGACTACTGCCGTGCTGCCGTGTGCAAATTGAGGCGTATCTTTTCGATTTCACGACAATGAAATTTTCGCTTCAACGAAATTTCGTTGTAGTGAGAGTCAACTGTATAACAAACTTCAGTATAACGAAATTCTTTATATAATGACGTATTTTATCATTACAACATGGCCTCCACAGAATACCTTGTATTCTTTGTCTCCATATAATGAAGTATGTTTATCTGTGATTTCACTATAACGAAGTATCAGCAGTTGTGGAGAAAGACCAAGCCGGTAATTTGAAACTTTCAAAAATGGGTGAGTTGCATGCAGCTTTTTCAAGTGCGTGTTTCAAATTGTGCGCCATGCCTGCCAATGTGGAGCTGCTGGTTAGGGGGCAAGGAGGAGCCTGGTGCTTGCCCTCTTGCCACCAGTGCAGAGGAGATTGAGAGCTTGCATGCGAACAGCCTTGCTAGCCTTATCAGTGATGCTGCTGCTGCGCCAATTGCACCAAACTGCGCTGAAGCATGGAGGCTGCTACATCCTGCTACATTTCCCGAAAATTTGGGGAACCTGCGCCAAAGGTTCGCCCAAAGGGATGCACCGACTTTCAGAAACGAAATGTCCCCCCATTGACAGCGACATCGCGTACTAGATCCCATATGATATATACAGCAAAAGCTCGTTTGGACTCTTGTTAATTCGGATAATTTGGACTTATTCTCTAGTCCCGTCAAGCATATGCATTATTTATCCCCTTAAGGGCCCAATAAATAAATAACGGTCCAAAATTGCCAATTTTTTTATGATTTGAACTGGTTCAGTAACATGTTCAAAATAGAAAAATATTTGGGAAAACACTTTACTGGTATATAATAATGATCTAGTGGCCATTCCTCATTCGACGATATAATACTCCATACCGGGTATATTTTAGGTGCATGCTGAAATAAATTTCTGCAACTCCAGAAAGTAGGGAATAAATTTTATTTTGCCGTGCACAAAATGCACTATTCTTTCATAGTTCACTTGATACTAGGTGACGGTGGGGTCCGTTTGGTATTGTTCAAAGCATGGCAGTCCGTGGAGAGCCTTCTCGCACCACCTGCACCATACCCTGGTTTTCTCACTGTCTGTAAAAACATCATCACTATCTTCTTCACTGGAAGGATCAAACAGGACAACGGTTTCCTCATCACTCATGCTTTCTTCTGAACTAGGCAGGTTTCCCTTACGAGAACGCCTCACGGATGGGGTCATGCTTGCTCATAAAGCACGGGAAATGCAGGGCACTCATCCCGCCATCTCGTGTCGATCTCATCAAATCGAATGTTCATAATGGAACCCATGCGGACATCTATGTCTTAAGTAGAAAAACACTATTTCATAGGGTGAGCTTCACAACAACACCTCGAAACATTGCGGCAGAACCATTAGGAGCTGAGCTCGTCATAAGCAAAAAAGTGGCGACTGCTCATCATGAGCTCAGCTCGTCATAAGCACTTAAGGGGTTAATGACATGAAATACTTGGTACTTCGGTTATTTCAGACGATCCTCAAAGTGTGCTTGGTCAAAATCTCTGCAAATGTGTGACACGAAAGAGGGAAAATGACGCGAGCGTGCAGCCAGAATGAGGCGGCGCGTTACAGATCAACCATCAGCAGCAGCATAAACCATGTTTACTACAGTGTGTGACATCACGTTATACTGGACACTTTACACAATTCTTTTCTTTGTTAAAAAACAGGGTTGCCAACTATGACTGCGTTGATAGTGATGGAAGGCACATTCACTGCGGCTGTGGCAAGCTATAGTTTAGTGCTTGCTCGGAGCGCATGCACTGCGCGTCCGTGATAGCGTCGATAGCGGCCACATTGTTGCATAGCGGCTGCGGCAAACAGCATTTTTGTGTTTGCTGTATGCCTTCCGAATTGTGTGCTCCCCATTCGTGATTGCGCAACAGCGAGCTACGTAGCTACATTTCTTCCACGGCGGCTTCGGCAAGCAGTAATTTTCTCTTGATAACTTGCTTAGGTTGCGCATGCCTTCAGAACTGCGTGGGCACCGTCTACTATCACGTTGCTACCGGCTGTGGTGTAGGCGGGGTTCATCCCGAGAGAACGCGGAGTGCAGTAGTTTTATGCTCAAACCATGCGTGTGCATGGGCGCTACGTATGATTGTGTCGCCAGTGACTACTGTCACGTACGCGGAATGGCGCGGTTTTGGCACTTGGTAATAGTTTCAATTTATTTGTCTCTGCGTGCATGTCTTCGGAGCTGCGTGCAACAAATGCGTTGCTGGCGATCACAACTACTTCTGCAGTAGAAGTGGCATAGTTTCGTTTTGACTCAGTGCAATGTTATGAAGTTACACGGTGAGAGCTGTTCTAAATAAAGAGCGATTTTGCTGCGTTCTGCATGCTGGCATCGAATGCACCGGCTACAACAGGGATGGATGAACGGCTTGTTGCCGCTCAATTTATTGACAAAGAAAAAGAAGGGTCGTCGCTAGCGTGTGGTTATTTTAGTAGCGGTGGCACCGGCAGGAAAGGGAAGGGAGGGAGGGAGGAGGCTAAACTCTATTTTTCGGCTGAACTGAGGTGTGGTGTTCTTGCACCTCGGTCGCTGCAAGAGGATAGTCACAAAATGACAAGAAACACTTCTTTTACACTGGTATTATGGGAATTAAGAATAGGATTCACTTATTCATTCATAAAATCAGAGTGCATCTATGTGGCAGACATTTATTCTCTTGGTACTGTTAGTAATTCTGAAATTTTTTCTGCTGCCCTTAAATTCCAGTTAACGAGCTAGAAGGATCGTGATTTTCAAAAGGCGATGGAGACTGTGCGGAACATGCTCACAGGTGCTGAACTGATTGTTTGAAGCCAAAGGCATTTGGTGAATTTGAAAGTGGCATTTCCCTTCTATCTGGAGGCAAACCACAACTTGAGGCAGCCACTCAAAACATAGCTTTATGTAATAAAAAGAGGGAGAGGGCACACTCTTGCGATGTTTTTTTCGTGGCTTTTAGCAATATTCCTCATTTTTATTGGGAGCATTAATATGAATTTGTAATTTTGTAACTGCGCTTCCTGTGTATGAGACTCGGCTCTCATGTTTTTTCATTGGTGAGCTCGTGCATAGTTGCTGGCCGGCAGAGAAGAGAGCTGTGTCAGGACTTCTGTTTTTATTACACAGTACTCTTCTATGTTTTATTACACAGTCTTTATTATACAGTACTCTTTATCAGTTGTGCACCATGAAGGCAGCTTGTGTATGTTTTGCAAATACTGTTGTCAACACCTGCTCCAAAGGACAGCTTTGCTGCTATGAAAAGCAGCTTTGCCTGCTCGAAAAGCTGCTCCAAAAGGACGTAGGCTGGTAGCATCACAGTCTTATGCATCATGTTGCATGTTTCATGCTCTCTGCAAGCAGCGTAGTTCCATATTTCGTGTCACCCGTATCATGCGTCAATGACTCATTTAGTGTTTTTTCTTATCTCTGATGTCAAGTGACAGGAATGTGTAGCTGTAGAAACACTAGTGAAGGCAATGTTATTTCACTTAAATTGCAAGAGATTGCAATCGTATAAGGGTGTAGCCGGTAAGGTTTGTAACTTGCAAGTGATCACAAGTGCAACTTGCATGTGATTGGCAAGAAAAAAAGGCATCGCAGCTCATTTCTATAACAAAAAGAGCTATTTTTAGACTTTCTCAAGAACAGCTGTTGTTCCCAACGAAAGCAATTGGAACTAATTGACACTTTCACCGCAAATTGTTTTTGTTGGCTGCTCACGGTTACCCACAGCACGGCTACCAAATCTGTGAAGTTATGCAAGTGTTCTGCTTGCAGTACCTGTTGAACCAATGCATAGTGGCGGCTGACGTTTGTGATGCCGTGCCTAGTCTTGCTCTTCGTACATACACATACATATGCGTACATTCTTTTTACATATGTGGGCAATGTCTCAAAACAGAAAACGCGGCCACCGTGAACTGAGGAGCCGTAATCTTGATTGTCGCCTTGTATTCGTGTGGTTCTTGAGCGAAGCTTTCTTTCTTTTTGTGATGTGCAACAGTTTGTGATGTTGTGTGTTCATTGTATTAAGTTGATAGCTGACAGTTCGGTGAACAATGTAACATTGGTGTTGCACACTCGATCTAGGGAGCATGCAAATATTTTTAGCAAGCCCTGGTGGCAGAATGGGTGCAATAGCCCCGTTTATCACTTATTATCACAGTGTGTTGCACCTGCGTTTCTTCAGTCTTTATGCAAGATGTACAGCCGCTGTGACGAGGGCTTTGATGGGGTTTTATAATGTTGTCGCCGCTGAATCTCCGGCTCATCATAAATTTTTTTGTGAACATTACTGAAGTTAGGTTTTTTTCGTACTGCTCTATTATTCAAACATTCTTGTAGCATTTCCATTAAAAAAATTTTTTTTAGTCTGCTATACTTTGCATAGAAGCGTAAATTCTGACTTAACGAAACTTTGATTTACGAGGTAAATTGCAAATTTTACCGACTTCGTTATATTGAGGTTTAATTGTATGTGCTCAGTGGAACATGGAATCTGTGTCACATCAATTTTCTCCCACAGAGCCTTCTGAGGAGGCAATGAAAAGTACTTACAACTGTATGGTAGGATGCCTAAAACTTGTTTGAGCACTTGCAGTAGCTTACATTCATGGACTACTATTTGAAATCATTATTTCTTACTCCTCGTTTCTTATTCTCCATTTAAATACAGGTCTAAAAATTTGGTGTTGTTCTCACATTCAGGGGTAAATAATGTGCTCCGTATGGTCACTACAATTTGACTTTTTAGCTTTAGGAGGGCCCTGAACCATCCCTCGGGCTTGGTTTTGAATACGGCTGGGTGTGTATTGAAAGCCTCTCAATAATTCACAGCCGAAAGAATTTTTTGAAAAGACTTGTTAGGAACAAACATATTGTGACTGGAAAACCTCCCTTTCCAGTTCTGTCTCATGTCTGCGGAATAGAGCCCATAGAGCTCTTGTGGGCAGTGTCGAAGGAGGTGCCCCACCCACCACGTTACGTCACTAGGCTTTAACAGCGTATCAGAGTGGCTGATTGAAAGTGCGCGACTGCCGGGGGCTGTTGGCAGCACACACTTGTGGCCGCCTGCTCACTCTGCACCTGGGCTCGGTTGCGTGTGCCCTCACAATCACTGCACTTTTTCGATCCTTTGAAGCTTTGTTTCTGTTCATCACACACATTTAGGCTTGGAGGTGTGCGCTTACTTTGTCAGTGCGCTGCTTGTCTGCAATGTTGTGCATACGACAGTGTCAGGATAAATTGCGCAACTACCAATGCTAATCCAACTTGTTCTGTATAACCCAAAGTTAGTTAATGGTTGATTAGTGATTGTAGACACGTACTATCCTGTCGGGCTTGAACGCGCGAATACTATGACTCAAAAGGAAGACCTTCAGGACGCGAACCCATATATGTTGACAAAATAATGTGGGATAAGATGTGCTCAGCTGCGGTAAGGTGGATAGATTAATTTAAAGTGTGACAACACCCTAATATGCACTAGTTCAGTTTTAAGCTATTGGTGGAACTGGGGAAATCTGCAGAAAACTCTGCTAGGCTGTTTAATGTGAGCATAACGATGCCAAGCTATAGTAAAGGCAATTTAAGCTTCTAAAGACTAGTTAGGTAAGGCCTAATTAAGTTAACTCTAATACAGTCGAGCCTAACTAACACCAATTTGGTGAAGGAAAGTCTAGTTCAGCCAGGACTGATTAAACCACACTTAGCTAATTCATACTTAATTAGGCTATGACAAATTAAGGCAGGGCTAATTAAGCTAAGATTCATTAATCCAAGACTAATTAGGCACAGACTAATGAGTTCAAAACTAATTAAACAAATACTTGTTACCGTATTTACCCGCACAATTTGCGCCCTCGCATAATTTGCGCACCCCTGATATTTAGCCGGATTTGCAAAAAAAAAAAAAAAAACTTGCCTCACATATTTTGCATTCCCCGTCCCGCCCAAGCCAGCTCGCGGGCGCGTGCGCGTGCACGGACAGAATTTGGACAGCCGTGCGGCAGCGCCCCTCGCTGCGCAGGCGAGCGCAGTGATACGCAAAAGGGGCTGCAAGTGCGATGACCCTTTTTCCGATTCTTTTCTCCAGAAGCCCCCGGAGCCCAAAGTACGGTCGCTAGAATAAAAGCACGCGAGTGGGGGCGACGAAAACGGCTGAAGCAGAGATCAAACGAGCTCGGCTCATCTCCATTGCTCGGAGGGCGCATGTGATAACATCACCCCGATTGAGACGCCTGCCGTCGAAGCGGAGAGGAAACACCTCGCCTGTCTTTAACGACCATGAAAGGACGCGAAGGGGGGGGTCGCTCACCTGCCGAGATAGTGCTGGCGCATGCGCTATCTCGGCAGCCATCAGCGGGCGGCTTGTAAACCCTTCTACGTAGTACGCTCTCAACGCAAGGAGACTACGAAAAGCGTCCCTGGAGCAGCCGTATTCTCTTACACTAGCATTTTGGTGTGTTACATGAGATCGTATCCAAAAGAGTTACCATATACTGCGCGCATTACATCACACGTTATTTCGAATGTGTTCGCGAAATCTCTGCATAATTTGCGCACCCCCTTTTCGGAGCTCTAAAATCCCAAAAAAATGTGCGCAAGTTACACGAGTAAATATGTATGTTAACTTGGGTTTTGGGATCAAAAGCGACTAAGGGTATGGTGTGCCAGTCTAATTAAATCGTCTAATTAAAGTAATGCAGATTAAACTATGCTGAGACTTGCTGTCCTCGAACAATGTTCTCACGAACTTATTCTTGGCATGGACTTCCTAACCGCTCACTCTGCCCTTATCGACTGTGGAACCGGCTTGCTTCAGCTTGACCTGCCGTTTTATGATGACACTACGGCCATACGTCAGCCGCGCTTGTGTTCCATGGATCATGTCCGTCTAGCTCCGCAAGCCGTGACGTATGTAAGCTTGGCGTCCTCTCCGACTCTGCCCGACGGTGATTATATCCTGACTCCGGCCGTTGACGTTCTATTGGCAAGAAATGTGGCGGTTCCTCATACAGTTCTCACAGTTACAAATAACCGAGTGTCTCTGCCTCTATTGAACTTCAGCTGGTCAATCCAAGTTATTCCACACGGTATGACTCTGGGCACAGTATCTTCTATTGACCAGTATGCCATTTCTGCATTGATCGCCGACGCTTCTTTGCCATCTGTTTCGTCCGCCTCCTCCCACAGTCCTGCCGGTGACCACATTGACAAGATGATCGCGCCTGACCTCTACCCAGCACTTCCACCAAAATGCCACGTGCAGGAACAGAGTGCTCACCAGCAAGAACGGTGAAAGAATGTATTTACAGATTATATTTATACAGGTAGCGGCCGTTGCAGCCAAGATGGACGAACAGCAGCAAAGACAGCAACAGCACGAGCGGTCGCCCAGTCGTCGTCTTCGTCACTTATCTGCGCACACTGCCACGTGAAGCATGGCGCCCTTTCGCCGAGCAGGAATGCTTCGTAACAATATAATTATGTCTAGCATATCTAAGCTTAGACTAATTAAGCCAAGTTTAATTAAGGTAGGACTAAACCCAATCATAATTAAGTTGACTGATGAAGTCAAGCTTAAACAATCATGCTTAATTAGGTTTAAGTTAAATAGGTCATGCCTAATAATAGAAGTATAATTAAACCAGGTCTAAATAAGCTAAAGCTAAGCCAAGCCTAATTGAGCTCAGACCTAATAAGTTAAGCCTAATTAAGCCAAACATTATAGGCTTAATCCATTTTAATCCGCACTAATCCACCTTAGTCAACCCTGAGCTGCTGTTATCCTTAATTTACCCTAATTGAATCTGACATCATCCACCCTAATCTCTCCTAATCTACCATATTCCACTCTAATACGCCATAGTCCATCTTAATGCACTTTAATCTGTCTCAGTCCATCCTAATTCATCTTTATCAGCTCTAATCTGCTCAAATCCACCATAGTCCGTCCTAGTCCCTTAATCCACCTTATCCAAGAAGAGTTTTGGGTTCAACTCCAGTCATCGTCTTGAGTTTGAGTCCTAGAAGGTGACGCATTTGAGTCCCATTAAGCATAAAGTTATCTACAATCACTGATCATTGATTGATTAAAGTTTGGGAATAATTTCTTGCAGGCTGCTGGCATGCATTTGTTGGCTGCTTGGGAAATGATATTTATGCTGAATTTTGCACGGCACTGTTCGTGTCGACACCAAGGTAGTTCAGGGACACCTTCCAGTGACATCTATGAGGCTTGTGCAGTAAAAAATATATTTAACATATTTCCAGCAACTTTTTTGCCTAAGCGTACACAACACAAAGAAAAGCATGCGCATGGCACGCATGCGCTTTCGATTAAAAAAGCACGCTGCGAAAGGCCCACACATGGGCGCACTGGGTGCAAGCTGGGTGGATTAACTTATGTCTGCCATAGGCGATATGTATGCTGTATGACGAAACAGAGCACATAAAAGGAGCATGAGGAGATGCTTCTTTTTGAGCTGAGGGCTCTCGACGAAGTGGAAATTTCGTGCTCCGCTTATGAACGCTACGCTTCGTGGATGACTACAGCATTTTGCTGAGATGTTCATTAGAGCATACTCTAGCCGTAGAATGTGTTTTTTCACCAAGCCTGGGGGGTGGTTCAGGACCTCTTTAAGTGTGACAAACTTTGAAGCAAAGTTTGTCACACTGCTCACTTTGACTACAGTTTTGTAGTCGGAGCGAGCATTTCGGCATTTATACTTACTAGAATTGGTTTTGAATAAAATTTTGTACTGTCATTTTATCAGGAACTGACAGTACGAAATTGTTTTTTTTTTTTTTTTCCCTGTGGGAAGAGTTAATGTATACACAGCAGACTGCTTATTTCAAACCCTCTGAATTGCTGCAGTCCTGTATTGTGTCTCCTTGCAGCTTCTGGACCTGATGCATACTTTGCACACAAGGGCAGCATCAATATTGCAGCCAGAAGATTTGTTTCCTGAACTTGTTTTATCCTCCACTGGTCTGCCAGTTTCAGGAGATCTCAGCAGGTTGGCTAGGGGCAGTCAGCAGCCAACTCTTTGGAGCTTGTGCTGGTGTCCACTCTTGCAAGGTGTGTCATCGTTTGGTTAATTTGAAATTTTGCACACATATTCATTGATGTGGAACCCAAACTTGCTTACGTAATTAGGAAATAAAATCTGCGACTTTCTTTAGTGCTGAAAAGCTTGTTTTTGTTTTTACTTGTTTTTATACCTTCAATAGGTTAAATATTCAAATTCTGCTACAGCCAGTGCATTTGAGCTTGCGTTATTTTATCTTTATCATACATATAAACTATCTTCTTTTCTGTTCAGGCATTGCACGTCTGTGCTGTGATACCAGAAGAAACATACGCACGTCGGCATTGACTTACTTGCAGCGTGCACTGCTGGTTCACGACCTCCAGGCATTGTCAGCTACAGAGTGGGAAGCTTGTTTCAACAAGGTCTGTCTTTACACTGGCACAGTCATTCTAAAACCCATGTGATACAATCTGCATGCATAGCATGTTTTGAACATAGCTGTTTAGGGCATGTTACATTACATAACTTGACACTCTTTTGCTATTTTGGTGCATTATTCATGGAGGCAAAAGAATATGCTGTTCACATTGTAGAAACACGTTGGTGTGAGTTAAATTGACTATGGGGCTTGTGTTTTTATATCTGGTAGAATGAAGAAGTAAAGACTAATCTCACTTCATTTTTTCCCTCAGCAAGAAGAAAAGCTGACTTTTATATTTCTTGGATATTGTCCTTCTTTTTAAGAAAATGCCATACATCAGATGTGTATTTTGGCATATCAAGATACATTTTTGACCTGCTTACAGCGCTAAGTGGACCAAGACGAAGAACAGAGAAGGTGACAACACGAGCACTGACTCTCAACTGACTGACTCTCAGCTGAAGTTTATTAAAAGAAACGGCATGAATAAATATACAGGCCAACCACAGTTTCGACAGAGCGACTGCGTGCTTGCAGCAGAGTCATCCAAGTGATGTCAAAATCCCATAACGTGTGGAACACCCGTGTGCATCAAAAGAAGCACACAAACAAGCAGGTAGAATGAACAAATGCAAACTTGCAAGGGAACCTATTCTCGCGTTACTCAAGATGACAAGCTCTCTGACAAGCATAGTGGACGGCTGCTGTTTCACTTTTGCAGGCGTTCATTATGCTGCAAGAATGTAATCTCGCCCATCTGGCCTCTCGAGTTCAGAAGGCGAAAGGCTTAAGTTTGCAAATATTCTTCTCAGTTAAAACCCATAAACAAGACTCTCTGTTTAGGGCGATTATTTCAGAAAGAGGAACTTGGCAGCACAAAATGCCGGGTTACCTGCAGACACACCTCGAGTCTTTGAACGTCACTGATCCATTTTCGGTCAACATTTCAGAAAGTGTCGTTAATTTTCTTAAGGATCATAATCCTGATTCACGCTCCGCTTTTAGCATAGATATTGAAGATATGTTTTATTCGCTACCACACAGTGAAATAGTGCTTAATGTCAAGTCCTGTACTGTTGACGATAATGATGAAGTTAAGTTTATTGACAATTTCGGTGCGTCTGTGGAAAGTTTTTTGGAAATGTTTTATTTCATTCTATGTTTGTTGAATGGAATGGGAAGGTTTTTACCCGAAAGCCAGGAATCTGTATTGGGTCAATGGTGGCCCCAATCCTAAGCCATATTTTCCTTAGCCGTGTTGATACAGTGATTGCTCACAATTTGGGTAGGTTGGCCTTACGTCACTTCCGATATGTTGGCAATTTTTTGGTCATCATGGAACGAGACGAGCAACATAGCAGGGTAGATAGGATTCTGTAAATTTTCACAGCATGCGGCAAAGGATGGGAGTTCACCTGTGGGCTATCCGCCGATGCAGAACTTCAGTTCTTAGATATTAGACTCAGGTTTAAGAATAACCACTTGTGCAGGCTATATAAACCCACCCCGATCTGTAAGGGCGGTTCTGAACTTTTCATCTGGTCATTTTAAGACTGTAAAGTCCGGTATGATGTATGCAGCACTGCGTGCCGTGCTCCAGAAGATGTGCACCCCCTCTCTGAAGGAGAGTTTCCTGAGTCAGATTGAAAAAATGCAGATGGCCGGCTACCTGGAAATGGAAATCTTGGGAGGTTGCCTTAAATTGGTCAACTGGGTTAGGGGTGTCAATAAAGCAAAAAAAGACAGACCAAGTGTGCAATGAAAAAAGTCCGGTGGTTGTATTTTATGTACATAAGTTATTGCGCTGCCTGAAGAATGTAGGAAGTAGATATGGGGTGTGCATTGCATTATCGGCCCCTAACAAACTTGCTACTATCTGCTTCCGTTCGCATAAGAAACTTTCGGGTGTTGGTAAAGATTGCATTTCGTGTTCAAAAGAGCAGAAAGACAGATACATCACATGCAATTCAGGTGTTGTTTACAGGTTGCCATTGTCATGCGGGCGTGTATATATTGGTCAAACCAGGCGATGTGGAAATATTAGATTGAGTGAGCATCTGTCATCGTTGAGGGCTACAGGCAGTTTGCACCTGCCTTCACACTGCAAGGATTGTGGCTGTGAGCCGATGGCGAGGGAGGCATATTGTTCGTTCCGGCATGGGCATTAGACTACGAGGGAGGTAATGGAGGCTCTGTTCATTATCAGAGAAGGCAAAAGGTGCATAGGCCATCCGTCTACTGCCCTTAGCAAAAAGGAGGGAAAATTTCTTGAGTGCAGCTTGTTGTCTTGAGTACCACGGGAATAGGTTCCCTTGCAAGTTCGCATTTGTTCATTCTACCTGCTTGTTTGTGTGCTTTTTTGGATGCACGTGGGTGTTCCACGTGTTATGGGATTTTGACGTCACTTGAATGACTCTGCTGCACACGCGCAGTCGCTTTGTCGAAAGTTGGTTGACCTGTATATTTATTCGTGTCATTTCTTTTAATAAACTTCAGTTGGGAGTCAGCGCTCATGTTGTCCCCTCCTCTGTTCTTCGTCTTCATCCCTTCTGTGCTGTAATCTGGTCAAAAATGCATTATCACCAACTAGCCCAGATTTCCGTTCTTTATCACGATACAGCTTACTAATTTCTATTCTGGAGGAAAAAAAATAAAAGTAGGGGTTGTGAACTCTGAAGCTTTTGACTTTGTCCATGCATGCAGAGAAGCATCAACAAAAGCATTAGAGTGCAGTAAGGTGTGCTGTGGCTTGGGATTTACAGTTATGGTGTTATTGTGCCCATTGCCTATGTAGTAGTACTTGTGTGAACATGACTGTCTGCAAAATACATTGGTTGTGTTTCATAGTGCACTAATCAATTGCTTCTTAAAGGTGAAGTGTAACTTTTACTGATTGCATAGCAGGAACTGCTTTCCTACTCTGTTTTTGTCTCATGGCATACTTAGTTTTGTTATTTTTATCTAAAAAATGGCAATGTTGACAATATGCACAACCTTCTCCAACATTAAAGAACTGCGGTATGTGCTTGCTACTCTAAAAAATCAGGTGCAATTAGATATATACTGATTGAACTGAGAAGTGGATGTCGCGATAATTATGGCAGCATTTTGGAATTGCAGGTTAAGTAGAGTCTAAACAAGGAGCAATTTGCAGAATGGTGGAGGCTTCAAGAGATCAGAAAACGTCATGCAATGAACATCACTGACCAAACATTTCAACCAAGATGACTTAATTATGTCAGAATGATGGCTAAGGCAATATTTCAATAAAGGACGTTGAACTTGTTGAAATATTGGTTCATCTGACATTTGTTTTTTGATGACTTCTAATTTGATTAAGCGAAGTGTCATTCGGTTCAAATTTTTTTTATGTAGAATTTTCTTTTCGGGCCTATCTGGACTTGGCCTTAATCCTGTCTCTTAACAGCAAAGCTGTTCAAGCCATCCGTAAAGCCATTTTCCGACCGTGCAAAACTCTGCAGAACTGTGAGTCACCTCGTGTTGCCGTAGCAACCAAAAGCAGCTGTGCACAGCCAGTCAGAGCCGCACTGCACTCTACCGAGCCGCACCGACCTCGTGATAGCCATGCCAAATTCAAACTTGGTTACAGCATAGTTGTCACTTGCATGATCACATAAGATGGTATTACAACTAGTCACGTTCCCCTGCCAAATTCAAACTTGTTTACAGCAGTCATCACTTACATGACCACATAAGGCTACATCACTAGTCATGTGTGCCCATAAAATTCAAAATTGGTTACAGCATAGTCGTCAACTACATGGCCACTTATGATGGCGTCACAACTGGTCGTGTGCCCCTGCCAAATTCAAACTTGTTTACAGTGTAGCCACTGCTTACATGACTACGTAAGACGACATCACTATTCACATGTGCCTGCCAAATGCAAAATTGGTTAAAGCATAGTCATCATTTACATGACAACATTAGGTGACGTCACAAATGGTCACGTGTCCCTGCCAAATTCAAAATTTCTTTACAGCAATGTGACCACTTACATGACCATGTAACATGACAACACGACTAGTCATGCATCCCCGCCAAATGCAAACTTGGTTGCTGCACAGTATTCACTTAAATGACCACGTAAGGTGATGTCATGACTAGTCACGCGTCTCCATCAAATTTGAACTTGTTTACAGCACTGTCATCACATGCGTGACTACGAAACATGCGACTACGAAACTTGTCCCTGCCAAATTCAAACTAGCCAAGCCAGGACAAACTAGGCCGCCGATAGCTTCACTGTAACTCAGCCTTGCGTGAGTTAGTGGAAGCTGCACTAATTTTTTAAATGTGAGGCATTTCAGGCTCTCATAATTTGGGCACCTGTATCACAAAACTATCATCATCATTAGTTCAGGTCCCCAAGAGTATGCATGCACTTCTATGCAATGCCCAATGTGTGGCGTTTGCACGAGCGTTCCTTTCTTTTGTTGCACACATGACCTCATCCCACTACTACACTGGCAAAACTGCAGCTGGTGGGCACACATGTTCAAGCAGAAGAAAAAGAAGACAAAGACAGCGTGCATCAATTTCTCAGGTGCACAGTGTCGTCCAAAGCTATGCGTTCGTGCATAGCTTCACACCACGAGAGCATGTGCCCTCTCGTGACGTGAAGCTATGCACAAATGCATAGTGTAGTATAGCAAAAGGGTGAGACGGCATCAAGCTGAGGCCACGCTTTCTGCATCTGCCACTGTCTGTTATTCGACGCGAATGTCTTTACACTGAGCTCGGTGCGAAACATTGAGAAGCATTTGCTAGGCCTCGCAATGCTTTGCAAACCGTTTCCTGAAGCCTCAGACCACAATGAAATGCGGGTGTGCTGGTGACAACCTGGACCGGCCAGGTGCCCATTAGCTTCACTAGCCTTGCGCCACTAATGCAAGCTTCACTAATAATTTGCTTTTATACTTGACATGGGTACTGTACTGCAGTGTTGAGTGAGACGTAGTGCTGTAATGTTGGTGCACATCCACTGCTGCACTTCCTTCTATCAATATCTGCTTTGTACTGCATATACTGTCTGTGGGTTGCATGAATTTGCAAAGCAAATGTCCAAAAAGAAAGGAAGGGCAAGGAGTCAAGGTGAACTAAAAGTAAAGACAAAAGTAAAAGCAGAGCATACTGTAAAGGCCACCTTGTAAAGGGCCTGCTAAGTAGACGTGTCTTTTGCCTTTTGCTTGCAATCAGGTGCCATTGCAGACATCACGCATTTACTGCTACATGCCAGCTGCATGTCTTTTCATAAAGGAGGGCTTCTTAGCATTGTTTCAGAGTCACCAGCAGTTTTTTTTTTTTTAACTGTGTCTCTCAAACTTTGTAGAAATACCTGGGGTTCTTTTCAAGCTAGTTCGGGAGTCTCTATCAAGGAGTAGGCTGCCCTTGACAGCTATTCATAGTTGTTGATAACGGAGAATCGAGAATTACTGGAGTTGGGGGATTTTTTTAAGTTAATAAATTAGCTGCTTGACACCACGTGCAGTTTCTCGGAGAAGAAATAATTTCATCTGGATATCTATCATGCACAGGCTTTGTCCATAAAGTAATGAAACTGATTCCACAAAATAAGAAGGAGCACTGACACACAAATTATTTATCTTGTTTTTTTGGTAGCAAAATGTTGCTAATGACTAACTCATCATGTGTCATAACCTGCTTAGCTTTTGCGCATGATTGTTATTTAATTAGAGATGTTCTTATTGTGGCCAGTTCCAATTTCAATTTTAGAGAGCACTGAGAAAGGTGCTTGTAAACACAGCTAGCAACACTACCCCACAAAATTTGGCGAGCGCGCCGCGCTTGGCAACATGTGCAATGTGCTGCACTTTCTGGCTGACAATAAACAGTGGGGAGGCAACAAAAGAATGTCAGAACTCGGAGCTCCTACTGCTTGGGGCCCCAAACAATAAAGCTATCTGGTAGGAAAAGCAAACATGTTGCAGGGGAGTGGAAGAAAACACACGTCAAGCGAACAGTACCATAGCGTGGCAGTGGCCAACACAAACTGTTTGTGGGTGGTCATTGCTTTTTTACAGAAAAACCTTTTAGATGTCGATTTCGTGATGTCATTCGTTGGCGGCTCGATTGCACTTCATGCACTTCAATATTTATTTTAAATATGTTCTAGGCTGTATCTGCTGTTCATATTTCGCAGATGATGTACGTGTGTCCACAAAAATCTCATGTTATCTTACCTTCAAAATTTTGTGTCAGTGCTTCTTTAAGGTCCTCCCCTTCAATATTAGTCTCTTTTGCAGTCTCTACACAGCTTCCAATGCTTCTTGATGTCTCAGAAGTAGTTGGAGAAACATTCGTTTGGTGGGGTTGTCATCTCTGTTGTTCTGGCATTTTGAATGGCCTGAACACACTATCCAGTGTCCTCTAAACTTACGGAAGGAGAAAACAGCCGTGTAGAGAGAGGCCACGGGAGTATGGTAGATGTGCAAGTACGCTTATGTTATACTTGGTTAGAAACCTTGTGCTATGATGGCATAGATGTCATTGTGCCCAAATGCACATAAGCCAGAGTGGTTATGTTGCACTGCATGCATTTGAACACACTGATGTAACACTACTGATCCACCATCTGTTCTTTTATGATGAACATGTGTTGTACATTGAACCTCTGTCAAAAATAAGGAGAAAAATAGAAAACCTACCAACATTCTCAGTGTTCAGTACTTCTCGTGACTTCTTTCGTGAAGCAGGAAAGCTTGTGGACCATTAGGTTGGCAGGTATGCATGTCTAATTCTGTACATTTCCTGCTTATGGGTTCTTTCTAGGTTCTCTTTCCCCTCTTGTCCAAGCTGATGGAGAATGTGAGTCCTAATGACCCAGTTGGGATGGAGGAGACTAGGATGAGGGGTGCTACTCTTCTATGCAAAGTAAGTCCTATGCATATATTGTGTCAAGGTCTGTCAATAAAGGCCCTCCTATGACCTAATTTTTAAGCTCTGTTTGATTGCAATTAGTCTCGCTTTTTAATTTAATAATTTGCGTGGCTGTCGCACAAACCAGGTAAAGGTGAAGCAGATTTATATGTATATATGCCTCACCTTTACCTATCACCTTTATCATTATGTATATATATACTGTATTTACTCACATAATGAACACACTTGCATAATAAAAGCACCCCCAACTTCAGTAATTAAATTCCGGATTTTCTCCCGCGCAGTAAACACGTCCCCAACTTTGAACTCCTGCAGTACCACGAACGGCCGCGTTGTGGTGTTCCCTTTTCACTGGATCCGTACTGTTCACGAGCCGTCCAGTGTGGCAATTCATCACTCTCATGTCCCAATAAAACTGCTGCACATTGCCGGGCATAGCCAGGTGTAGCTGTGTGCAAGCAGCGGTAAGATCATTTACTCGCAATGCTGCATTCTTCCATGTTATTGCAGTTCCCTCCCACTCGCCGCCGCATATCAGCATTTGTGCTGCGCAGCCAAGCCTAAGCATCGTTGGGGCATGGCTCGAGATTGCATCGTGGCAAATCTCAGACATCGGGCTTAACGCGCTTCATTGATAAGCTCTACACAAATATGAGGGAGAAATGCGATGATGAGCCGTTTTGCATTTGGTTATGGAAAACAGCTATTCTTCCATTAAGGCCGCTTGCAAACACTGATGCGGCTGGGTGCCTCCGAGATTTCATCGACGACATAACGACCTTAGTTGGCCACAAGCAGGCATGGTGAGGTCATTGGCCTTTGTACCGTGTGCTTCATGGCATCGTTGTTACGGGTGGAACTCCTGACGACGTAGAAACTATAGAAACTCTGGACACAACGAAGACCGCTGTGTGCCGCTCATTCGTTTTTTTGCTGCTGACCGTTCAACAGCGTTGCCATTTTTTCAGTGTCGCAGCGTTGTGGGCGGACCACGTAGCGGGCGCCAAGTCGCGCAGTACCGATCCTATATAGCTGTTCTTTTACTGTCTTTAAAACAAAATTTAATTGTATGCATCGCTTTAAGCATTACTGCGAGCCGCATTGCCGTCTTTCTTGTGCATTAAGATGTTTTGTTCAACCCAAAAATGTTTTGGAAAATTTACCCCGCATACTAAACACACTCCCCAATTTTCCTTCTATTTTTTGGGGGAAGAAAAGTGTGTTTATTACGCGAGTAAATACAGCATATATGCAAATTTTCAAGAACGGTCAATACAGTTCCCGAAGCGACATGCAAGATACATGCGGCTTGTGCTGCGCGTGACAGTAAGTGTTAACGGCACTCGCCGCAAACAACAACTGTACGTATCACTACCCCCCCTCTGAAAAAGCATTGTCCCGGTGCTGAAAACGGAACATGAAAGTGAGAGTACATGCAGTAAATTACGTTAACAAAGGTCGGGGGGGGGGGGCCGCTGGGATGATGCTAAGCCATCGGGCACGACCTCATAGTCCAGTTCACCAACACATAGGAGTACCTTGTAGGGTCCAAAGTAGCGCCGCAAGAGCTTCTCACACAGTCCGCATCGCCGTATTGGCGTCCAGACCCAGACAAGGTCGCCGGGTTGGTATTCAGTGTGGCATCGTCGAAGGTTTTGGTGGCACCTCTTGACCGTCTGCTGGCTCTTGATATGCAGGCAGGCAAGCTGTTGAGCTTCTTCGGCGCGCTCCAGGTGGCTGGCAGCATCGAGGTCTTCTTTGTCGGTGACGGCCGGTAGCGTAGCGTCAAGCATCGTATTTGGGCTCCGTCCGTAGACAAGCTTGTATGGCGTGAGCTGCTTGGTTTCTTGCACAGGCATGTGGTACTTTTGCCACATACGAAAGTATGGTGTCCCACGTCTTGTGTTCGACGTCAACGTACGTGGCCAGCATGTCGGCGATTATCTTATTTAGATGCTCGGTGAGGCCATTCGTCTGCGGATGGTAGGCAGTGGTTCGACAGTGGCTTGTCCGACTGTACTTCAAGATTGCCTGAGTTAGCTCAGCCGTAAAGGCTGTACCTCTGTTGGTGATGAGGACCTCTGGGGCTCCGTGATGCAGGGTGATGTTCTTAATGAAGAACTTCGTGACCTCGGTGGCACTGCCCTTGGGCAGGGCCCTTGTTTCGTCATAGCGGGTGAGGTATTCAGTCGCTACAACGATCCATTTATTGCCGGAAGTTGATGTCGGGAATGGCCCCAGTAAGCCCATGCTGATTTGCTCTAATGGCCGTCAAGGTGGTTCGATGGGTTGCAGAAGTCTGGCTGGCCTAGTTGTCGGCGTCTTGTGTCGCCGACAGTCTGTGCATGTCCTTACGTAATGGGCGATGTCAGTAGTGAGGTGAGGCCAATAGTACTTCTCTTGTATTCTTGATAGTGTGTGGGAAAAACCGAGGTGTCCAGCTGTCGGGTCATCGTGTAAAGGTTCCAGAACCACCGGACATAACGCTGAAGGCACCACGAGGAGGTGGTCGGCTTAGAGCGGCGAGAAGTTCATCTTCAGGAGAACATTATTCCGCAGGAAAAACGAAGCTAGGCCTCGGTGGAATATTTTTGCCACGATGACGGTCTTGCCTTCCAGGTAGTCCATGAGGCTCTTGAGCTCTGGGTCAGCTCGTTGGCGTTCCATGAAGTCATCGGTACTTTTAGGTCCGAAGAAAGAGTCATCATCCTGGTCACCCTGGGGCGGCGGATCGACGGGGGTGCGGGACAAGCAGTCGGCGTCGGAGTGCTTTCGTCCACTCTTGTAGATGACGGTGATGTCAAATTCTTGCAGTCTAAGACTCCGTCATGTGAGGTGTCCTGATGGATCTTTCACGTTAGCTAGCCAACACAAGGCGTGGTGGTCACTCACAACTTTGAAGGCCTGCCGTACAGGTAGCGTATTTTGGATTCCCCGAGCAGTTGCACCCAAGAGGAGGAAAACGCAGAGCGCGAGGAGAGCACGTGAGGGAACCAGGCCGGTGGACGGCTGTTCCGCCGCTGGCTTGCACCCCTGTGTTTGGTGGTAGTTTGCACGGCCAGGGTGGCCGGGGTTTGCCCGTGTCACTGGGGGGCCAGTTAATACCTGTGTCACACGGGCACATTGGAAGGCCTTCGAGTCGATGACCTTCGAAAAGCCCACAACTCTATCGACTCAAAATACATTCTGGCACTGCTACACGGCAGTTTTAAACGGCCGTTGAGTCGCTGAGTGATTTCACAAGAACATGGCGGCAACCAAGGCACCCGCTTCAATTCTAATTCGCACTAGTTGCTTGCTATTTGCACCGATGGCTTTAAATTGAGCTTTCTCTGAATCCCATGTACCAAAAGGGACAAAGTACGTGCGACGTTTTGCAGTTGTTATTCAGAAAGCGTGCCAATTTTGACACTGCTAAGCCTAAGTCCCTAGCGTGAGCCTAAAAGTATTTTGATTCATAGGCAACAGATCGCGCAACACACAGTGTTTCTCACTAGCTGCATGGCATTTGTTTTTTATACAAGTGACGGCGTATTCGTTCTAGAACTAATGCAAAGTGAGAATGTTGGCCTCTCGGCACGTTTTCAATATTTTTCACCGGTGTATGATTCTACTTATTGATAGAACGACATAAATATGCCCATGGCCTCAGAAACTAATGCGCGCAGGAGCTGCTGGTGCGCCAAGTCTCGGAGTTCACGCCGCTTCCGCCGCTCAACAAGCTCAACGGCCTTTGAAGTCTCGAAGGAGTTGTAGGGCGCTTCATGGACTCGATAGCCTATCGACTCGACAGCCATCGAAACCGCCCGTGAAGCTGCTCAAACTTGACCTTTGAATTGATGGACTGTCGGTTCGAAGGCCTTCGAAACGCCCGTGTGACACCAGTATAACATAGGTTGCTGCTTTGCGGTGCGCCTTTGGCGCTCACTATTTCGCTCGTGTCACTACTGCCAGAGCCAGGAGCGTGATTCTGTAGAATTTGCCTGCCGTGTTTGCCCATGTCACCGGGGGGCCAGTTAACATAGGTCACCGCTTCACGGTGCGCCTTCGGAGCTCTCACTATTTTGCTCGTGTCATCACTGCCAGAGCCAGGAGCATGAGCAACGGGCACGCTAGTGCCCGCCGCTGACACCAACGCAATTCTGTAGTACTAGCGTGCCGTGTGGGACGCGGGGCAAAACCACAGACGTGATTGTGGGCAGGGGTGCAACAAGGCAGCGGAATGGCTGCCCGCCACTCCGGCCGGTCCTTTTCTCTCCTCGCGCCCCTTCGTTTTCCCTCTCGCTTACAAACACGCATACAGGTAGGGGCAGAACTTTGATGTAGCCCAGATGATGGCAAGGCATTCCTTTTCTGTGGTGGAATAGTTCTCTTCCGCCTTTGAAAGTGACCGGCTAATGTAATTGGTAACCTTTTCAAGTCCGTCGGTCCTCTGCACAAGCATGGCGCCGAGCCCTGCACTGCTTGCATCCGTGTGAATTTCGGTGTCGGCTTCTTCGTCGAAGTGCACGAGTATTGGCTGCGTTTGCAGGCATTGCTTTAGTTCTTGAAATGCCTCGACTTGTGGCGTTTCCCATTTGAAGTCGATGTTGGCCTTCGGGAGGTACGTCAGTTGCTCAGCGATCCGCGAAGAGTTCTAGACGAAGCGCCTGTAATAAGCACAGAGGCCAATGTTATCGCCTTCTTATCAGTGGGCGGAGGAAAGTGTGCGATCGCAGCTGTTTTCTGCGGATAAGGGCGTACTCCAGACTTGCTAATAACGTGGCCCAGGAACAACAGCTCCTCGTATGCGAAGCAACACTTTTCTGGCTTCAGGATAAGTCTGGAGGTCTTGATTACCTGAAGAACAGCTTCAAGGCGCCGGAGGTGTTCATCAAAGCTGGAAGCGAATACGACTACATCGTCCAAGTAGACAAGGCAAGTCTGCCACCTCAAGCCTACCAGTACTGTGTCCATCACCCGTTGGAACGTTGCAGGCGCCGAGCAAAGACCAAAGGGCATGACCTTAAACTCAAACAGCCTGTCTGGTGTCATGAAGCCAGTCTATATATATATATCGAAGGGTATTTGTTTTTATGAATGTAAAGGGGTTGATTACTAAGGCTCTTTTTTTTTGTGGGTGCGCGTTAAAATCGTTGTTTCACTTCTTTTTTGGTCGCGGGAAACGGGTGTGCGTTACTATCGAGGGTACAGTAGAATCGAGTAAATACGTAAATCTCCTGGATTCCGTTTCTCCAAACTTGGCAGGTATGGTTTCAGTACTCGCGGTTCCGAACCCTTCCGACTACTGCCGTGATTCCGCATGCCGCGTGCAAGATTGAGGCATAAAAGTTTCATTGTTCTACCAGCTCAGGTCAGTTATATGTTTTAGATGTCACGACAACGAAATTTTAGCTTCAACGAAATTTTTTCCGCACACTGTCAATTTCGTTTTAGCGAGAGTCGACTGTAGTGTGAATCTTTTTTGCATCTATTTATACAGGTTCAGTGATTGTTTTAACACGAAAGCGTGTTATGCCAGGCTTATCACGACCCCATGCATCACTATCGTTACAGATATTATCCTGCAAAATAAACATGTAAAACAAAAAAGAAAAACACTCAGAAAAACTTCTGTTCATGCGCTGGGAATCAAACTCACAGCCCCTCGCACCACGACGAGAGGTGGCCGGTGCTCTACCACTGCGCTAACGCCGCACATGCTTGGAGCTGTACAAACGCACCTTATATTTGTTCTTTGATGCTTTCATCTGGCTCCGTGCACGCACATCCAGCACATTGCCTGGAACGGTGCCTCCCATCCATGAGAAGCAAAGTGAATCGCTGCAGCTTTACCTCACCTCTCCTGGATGAGAGGCACTATTCAAGGCACGTTCCGAAGTGAGTCTTGATGCACCCATGCAGAGCCATGCGGGCATCGGAGAGAAGCGTGATAAGAAGGAGCATAGCCGCGTTCGTATAGCTTTGAGCGTATGTGTGCCAACAGCGCGGTGTTAGAGCACCGGTGGCCTTTCGTCGTGGGTAGTGTTCCACCGCCAACCACTCTTCGAGCGTGATGGCAACAAGAACACTGCTGTGTTAGCCGCCCAAGCGCGGTAACGATGTTGACGGGTCAATGTGGCACAAGTAAATATGATCGATACCTTTGTCGCATGGCGTTTACGATCAACTGTGTCTGGTTATTACGTGAACTACTTCAGTTACCACAAGGGGTTGGTCCTTGAAGTTATAGAGGTGATGCGTGAACGTGGGTTCATCTGCGTCAAAGTGTGCCACACGAGCGAAACACCAATAGCAATGGGCAAGTTCACCTTGATGTAACAATAAACGTTTATGGTTATGCGAAGATACATTTCACTTTCGTGTTATAACGATTCTGTTGACAGAGGGATCAGCCACATTTTTTTTTTATTCTCTCTCTCTCTCTCTCCCCCTCTATATATACACACACATGCACACACACACACATGCACACACAAAATTAAAGGGACTGTCTACCACTCGGAAAATTTTTTTAGATTGTGGTAGAAATGAACAGATCGTGCGTCACATTTATAGGAAAAAGCACGCTTTTACCCCACAAAAAAAAGGAATTATGTTCTTAATTTCGCTCTGAAAGTGGTGCAAAAAAGGCCGCTAGCATCACCCAACAGCATGTTTGTCGATTTCCAAGTGTACAAGAGCAAACCCATGCAGGCATTCATATTCTGCTGAAAAACAATTATGTATGTCTTACAAGCGTACTTCACTCTATGAGACACCTTTTTATAGCGTGCAAGAGCAATTCATTCTTTTTTTCGCTGCTTTCGGGGTGGCGCAGGTGGCGCTGCTTTCAAATTCGTCTGCATGTACAGCATGTACCAAGCACGTAGTACTGTGCTTGTCATGCATGTGGCGCTGCATGTCCAAGGTGCACCCCAGCGTGCCGAATTTCCCTTGCCTTTCCTCTTCATCACCTCTGCAATGCCATCCTTGGAACTGGTGCCTGTTGAGAAGAAGCCTCCTGCGCCCAAGAGGGTTGCCAGGGAGACAACGATTACCATTGTTGTCAGCGTCTGTACACATAGGAAAGTAGAGACTTCGTAGATGAAAATAATTCTGTTTTAATAATTTCTACTCAGTTTCTGGAGAAACCACTGCACTCTGGGACACTTAGAAAGGTACGCTTTCTGTTAAGCCAGAAAACGGGAGAGCAATGAAGGACGGTAGACAGTCCCTGTAAACCTCAATATAATGAAGTCAGTAAAATTGGCATTACTTCGTTATATCGAAACTTTGTGCAATCAAAATTCGGTATTGTCAGCAAAGGATTCTTATTTACACAGAGATGCCGTGCGAAAGTTCTGATAAAAGTAGCAAGAGGAAAAAATACTAATTTCAGTAACATTTGCACCAAAATTCTGTTGCACTGGGGACCTGGCGACCTTGACTTAACGCGTTGTCGAAGTCCTCAGCACAGGAGCCGTACATCATGCATAAAGCCTGGAGGAACGTTGATGCAACGCAGTATTGCAGTAAGAAGTGATAAGCAAAGCTATCGCCTCCATCCCGCCAGCCTGGCCTGTTATCAAAGCCTTGGCTGCTTCCCACATCGAATGGGTGACGCCGATGTTATCATGTTCACGAAACCATAATCTGTCAAGAAGAAAAGTTGATCGATAGTGGCTCCAGGAAGAAGGACTGATTCCTTAATTCTCGTTGATTGGGACCGCTAGCTACATATAAAGCTTATCAGTGATATACATTTCCTGAGTGATTGCTACCTCATGCTAGGTAACAGCCGGCACCAGTTAGTACTACTGTTTCTGCCACTACGTGTGCTCAAATTGGGTGCTGGACCATCGTACGGGTGACGTGAATACAAAACTACATTGGTTACGGAGTGCGCAAGGTGCAAGATGCACAGTACAATCCATGAGGCAGTTCTCATACATGCTATCTGCTCCCTCCCCCGATATGGTGGCAAGGGAGTGAGCATGCAGAGTGGCGAGGTAACCCCTTACCCTGCACAGCGGGCGGAAGAGGCGCTGCTCCATGTCAGCAGCCATTTTGGTAAGCGACACAGAATTTAGAAAATGCATTCACAGAAGCCACGTGCAACTCGCCTGTTGTAGGGATCAAAGCCGCAATTTTGAGCAGTGTCTGAAGTTTTCTGCATTTCACACGGTACACTGCCCCTGGGATTGGTCCACATTTTATATTGAGTATGGATGGCTGAATGAAAAGCTTAAACAGCTCCACTGTTAAAATATGATATTTGTAGAACGAACTTTTTTAACACAGATAGTGTAATATGGTTAATCAGTTGACATTACCATTTTTTATTGTTGTTTGGCAGGTATTCTTGCAACATTTGAATCCACTGCTGTCCTTGCCCACCTTTACTGCCTTGTGGTTGACAATCTTGGATTTTATGGACAAGTACATGCATGCTGAGGATAGTGACCTTCTGGTGAGTGTCTGTGCGCTTGGTCTTGTAAAAGGAGGCTTGTTGCAGGAGTATATCTGTATAATACTGCTATAAAAATGTACTATGCTAGTTTTAGTCCTTAAATATCACAAAGTACAGCTTAGTTCAAAACAAAGACTATCAAGTGATACTCTTAGAATGAAATACCAAACCATGACTATATGACAAACAAGGACTAATATTGGTGCAGTGCTCATAGGCAATCTGCTTTTATTATTGCATTGTTATGAGGGCATGCGCACATATTCTTTTTCACAAGACCTCTTTCCATTTTTGCATCTAGTGACATTGTTGATTATTATTGTTATTTTTTTGACAGAGTGAAGCTATTCCAGAATCCCTAAAGAACATGCTGCTGGTCATGGACACAGCTGGAGTTTTCCAAGCTGCTGGGGAGGAACTTGAGAACTCGTCCACAGGTTATACTCAGCTCTGGACAGTCACATGGGACCGTATTGACAGCTTTCTGCCTCGGCTGAAAGATGAAGTTTTCAAGCCACCACCTCATCCACCGACCCCTACTGCATTGCCCCCAGTTGTTTCATCTGAGGATGCTGCGCTCGAAGGCAACTGTTCTTCTGGCCAGGCTATCCAAACTGCTCAGGAGGAGGACTCATATGAACTTGTCTCTGTTATGGGTGTGTTGGCTGTCTTGTTTTTGTAAAGTTGAAGTACACCATTTTTTTCTGTGTTAAACTGTGGTAGGGCATTACGGAGCTTTTATTTTTTATTTTCCCATGTTTTGTCTTTTCTCCTGTCTCGTCATATGAAGTACCAAGTCAGGCAAGTCTTTCATTTATTGCGTTGCTCCACTTGTTTTTGCAGCAATGTGTTTTAACTTTTATGCTTGCAGTTCAGCATGCTGTTGCCACCTGCTATATTGAAATAGATTCGAACAACTGCTTTTTTGGTAGCATATACAAAAATGCACTCTGTTTGTGCTTTGCTAGCCTTACCACATAAAATATTTGAGTGTCTCCTTTTACCCCTGTCTTATCGCAGTGGAAGAGCCGGGCCTTGCAGAACGAAGACCCTCCAGTGCTAGTGTAGGAACTGAAGGAAGTAACATTACTTTGGGGTCAAGCCAAGGAGGCTTGACCAGCGGAATGACATTTCCAGACATACCAGCTGCTCCTGTAGCAGCGCCTGTTGCTCCAGTGCCCCCTTCTCACTCAGTAATCCTGCACCCACCATCACTGTCGCCACCACCTGTGCTCCCCACAGCTGTACCTCAGACGGCAACGCCTGTGCCACTGGTGATTGACCCAATTGTCTTTTGTGAGCAACATCACTCGGTCTTCACACCTAGCCAGGTAGGCATATTTTGTTTGCTGAGAATGCAGCCCATTTGAGATTGTTTAAAAAAAAAAAGGTTATAAAAACTTTTGTTCATTTTGTAAGCTGTTGTTTTCAAGGGAATGAAGTAGAGGAGGACAAATATCAAAAAGCAAGTGGTAGCAAATACTAAAGGCTATCATGAAGCACAGTAGAACCTCGCTGATACGTTCCCGGTTGATACGATTTCCCAGTTCCAACGTTCGCGATCACAAAAACACGAACTTTTCTTGTAGAGTTACACCTCTTTTCTTCCGGTTAATACGTTTCTGGAAAATACGATTATTCGGCACCAACGTTCGATCTGTCGTCCACCTACGATCGAATGATACATTTTCTAGTGTCTAGAGTCCGCGTGCAACCGAGAAGTCGGGAAGCTCACGCGATCGAGAGCAGTAGCTGCCCACCGCGGTGGCTACACCGCAGTACTCGCCCGACCGTGTCACAAGAAAACGCCGGTGTTCTCTCTTCCGATACTAGCCTATCACCTAGCTAGACGTAACACACCGCGTTCATCGGTATGTCTGCTGACACATGCGATCAAGGCAGCTTTAACAGCATGCGTGCTGTAGCTGTTGGAAGCATACGTAGAGCGCACTTTTAATGGCCAATAACCGAGACACTCCACCATTTCTTTCAGTAGGACCGATTCGCGAGCGCAAGCACAATTGCAAGCGCAAACGGTATTTATGCGGGTCGTCTCTCATCTTTTCCCCACCGAGTGCCGCCATCTTGATAACGTTTGAAAGCTGAAAGTTTTGACTGCCCGTTTCCGCTCACATCACCTTTGATGACCAAGCCCAGAAAGCGCAAATAAAAATGTCTGGCACATTTAGATAGCTAGTGCACAACACTGCCAGAGGAATTCTCCCAATACTGCTTCGAAAACATCGTCGAACCTGCCATTTCTGATGGCAAGTTACCGATATGCGAGAAGACGGTCATTACTTAAAAACAAAGATAAGCAAGTTCGAAAGCCGATAACACGTACGGAATACGGAGCGCATCCTGTGCTTTTTACAGAGAGTGAGCGGACACAGTCTATCTGAAGGTTACATCGCGAGTGATAAGATTGCACGGGTGCCCCCATCGCGTCAAACTGAACAAGTCCTCAACGCATTGCGTCATGTAATCCTGTATTGAGTAGTCGCGTGACAAGCGTAACCTCGCGCTGGCAAACGTACATTGTGCATGCTTCGGCCGGTTTTGTTGTAGAGCAAAAGCGCAGGTCACGTTCGGCACGTGCTGCAATCACGCACCACTTGAACAGCCGGGAACCGCCGATAGATTGCATGTTCGTTTGTCAGCTGGTAAGTTGCGGTGGTGGCATCGCGGAAGCGCACGTTTAAAAAAAAAGAGAGGGGGGAAGAGAGAGAGAAAAAGAACGGCTGAACGGTTCATAGCGTTTAGAGGCTAAGCTGCTAGCTTTGATGGTCAATATGCACGCGATGCGCTTGCCCAGTGACCTTGGCTTGGGCCGTGTGACGCACACGATGTGCCCGTATGTGACCTATTGATGCAAGGCTAGTGCTCTTGGTGCGCTTGACTTATGTACCAGGGTGCGTGCCGTTGGGAACAACGTGGCCGGTGCGTTCACGCCGTGTATTGATGGCCGTGCGCACTGTTTGCGCAAGCCGAAAAAATGACGTGAACGCGCGCTTTTTGTTACATGTTAAATAATTTGCCTGAAGATGTGTGTAGTTTAAACACTGAAGCAGGGGACGACACGCATGTGTTTGGTTCCCGACACTGTCAGCGCTGATGGCTAGCGCTCGTGCTCGCGGTCACTGCTGTGCCTTCGGGCGCATTCCAACATGCGTCAGAGCTAATATAAGCAAACATTTATTGTTTCGTGACGTTTTATTGCCCGAATTACGTGAAATTATAAAATACTTTAATATTTATATCAATGCATACTTTTCCGGCGGAACTGCATGATTTTTTTCGTGTGTTTGGATCATACGTTTTCCCAGATAATACGTTCAGTGTCGTGTTATTTTTCAAAAATGTATAAACGAGGTTCTACTGTCATATGTTGCACATAGGCCACTGCAATGCATGCTGAAGGTGTGCTGCACAAGAACGTGGATGCAAATGTCAGGGCAGCTTGTTTTCGTTGCCTGTTAGAAGCATGCACAGCATCAGCACGGTTGCATGAGCACCAACAGCACTGCCAAGCACACAGTTGAAGGTGCGTATTATGATAGCACATGTTGGTGGCAACAAGTTGTGCATACTGGCACATTCATCGATGGCCACCATCACCTCTCCGTGCACTACCAGTACTTACACGCATAGGTGTCGCCAGTCTAGGCACCTTGTGTAAATGTGGCTAATAGTCATTTTTGGCTAGGTAACTGTAACACATATTCAGTATTTCTGAATGTTCGAATTGCCTTGAATATTTAAAAATTTTGAATACCTAATTTTTAAATTGAGCACAAGTATTACAGATATAATAGTTGATAAATATTTGATACATTCAAATATTCACCCGACCCTAGAATGAAGATGTTAATTGCCAAGGGAAAGGCTTGAGTCATATGGCTGACTGGGTTAAATTTGTTGACAAAAATTTTATTTGACAACAAGGATGGCAGACAAAATGCTGTAGAAGTGTACACATAACTTCGCTAATACTTTTGACATTGTCACAATGAGAATACCATGGGAGGAATTCCATTATCTTAATGTTTCTCCTTTCTAGTGTAGGGACATAACTTCTAAAAGTACCACCTATAGAATAGGAACCAACAATAAACGTGTATGATCAGTACTTCCATTTTGAGGAACTCCCATATGCTGAAACGCAGTGTCATGAAATCTGGGTAGTATCGTGCTAAAATGGTGTGATGGGGGCTTCTTAAGAGATATTATGTTTACTTTATCCTGACGCACCCCCGATGGTACCATGCATTTGATTTACATGGTCAAAAAAATAAAAAATGTGATGCCCTCATTTGTAACACAACGCTACATCTTCATACTAATGCTTATAAAGGAAATGACCTTGTTTATTCACTGTAAAGTTATTATACTAAGAAAGAAGCAATGGTTTTCACTTGAAAGAAGAAAATTTATTGAAGAGCTTTAATGGGTCATATCAGGTCACTCATCATCACAAGGAACTCTCCTATCACTATAAAAATCTCCAGAACATCTCGTATTTGTTGCTGGCTGTCTGTGGCATTTGAGGCATAATGAATTTTTTTAATGCATTGCCAGCTTTAGCCACCTACAACAAGCCCCTACAGCTGTATTCAACATGTAGATTAGGCTACATAAATTTTCATTCCAATAATAGCTTGTAATTGTGTAATCTAGTTTGAATTTGAACTTAATTATGCAGTGTGTGTTCAGTTAAGAATGTCGATGTGTGTCCGCCGACCCCTTTCAATTTCACTGAAAAAAATATATGTTGCTATCTGAGCCCTCCCCTTGGAACAGCAAAACTGATTTTAATTCTGTGAAAAAAAAAATGTTGCCTTTGCCAAAAAAATTCAGAAGTCTACCTTGAGCTGCTTTATGTGGATTGTGCAAAAATGTAATTTCAATGAGCTCCCAGAAAAAAACTGTTGGAGCTGTGGATGTCAAAATGTTTTGGGACACACTATGATCATTGTGCCTTGAATAAGTATTATTACATAGCAGTATTCGTGCTGTTTTTTGCATAAATAATATCACAAAAGGGAACATTCTTCAGTAATGCTCAAATCCGTGATATTTTTTTCGTCCCTATATATAACAGCTAAAATTTTCAAATTTTCCCAGCGCATTGCCATGTGTCAGTTTAACAAGTTTACAAAATATAAACTCCAAAGGTGATGTGAAATGCGAACCAAAAATGGTTAAGTATGAGCAATTCTCTAAAAATTCAATATTTTGAAAATCAATCTTAAGAAAAAGCTATCTTCGATTTTCTTTAAACTTTCAAGATATGAAGCCAAGCATGTATACTAACACAATCTGTCAAACATGTTTCATTATTTTTGTGGTATCAGCATATAAGCCAGGAATGTGGCCAAATTGATGTTAACGCTCTAACTAAGAAAATGAAGGGCATGTAGCTATAGTGGCTAGGCTGCTAAGTTTAGGCCACAAATGTTTTTCATTGGGGCCAGGAAACTACAAATTGACAGAAAAAACTAAGAGTTGGCCTTGAAAAGTGCAAACTATTACATGGTTTGGCATGTAATTAACTTAAGTTTTGACATTGGTCTCACCAACTCAACTTGCTGTGTTGCTGACTGACACGCTTTGTGGGGCCCATTTTCATGACCTTGCGTGCAGGAGCTTGCGTGCAGGAGCTTGCGTATGCCATCTAAAGGAAAAGTTTGGAGAAGGCCTGCTATGGGATCTTTTCAATACCCATAGCATGGCGGTAATTTGATATGCAAATAGTGTGTGGTGGTACACAGGCAGTGCTTCTGCAACCCTGCTGCTCTGGTCCATGTAATATGCGAGGAAGAATATAAAAAACTACTCAGTGGGTTTCAGAAAACATAAAATCACAATAGAAAGTTGTCTTTCATATCCACTCATCATCGTCTACCCCGCGGTCCTCTACTGTGCAAGAAGTACTAGTGTGTGTCTAGTGCTCTCCCGAGGTTGATGGCTAAGTTTTTATGCTCAAAGCGAATGTTTTGCACTAATTATCTGAACAGTCATAAGAAAAACATCGCCTATAAATGGAACAGTCAGAGTGTGATATGCCTATTGCCTTGTTAATGAAGCGTATGTCAGAAGAAGCCTTTCCTCTGAGAAACCAACGTTTTATATCGGAACTGCGTCACCTGCTTCCAAAGAAATTGCCACACAGTTGCCAGGTGCCTCTAACTGTGAAGGTAATTTTGTTCCTGACTAAACCGCTGTTCACGAGCTGAACTTTTATTCACTCATCAGTTGTATTTTCTCTGAAGATGCTGGTGAAGGTGAAATGACATTGGCAGGTGCCCTATGCTGAGATAGAGGGTCTGCTGGCCCGTCTGCAGCAGATGGAACTTCTAAGGAAGCTGATGCATCGGTTAAAATATGCAAGCATTTCACAGGAGTGGCTCTGCAGCCCAAAATGTGTTCGACTCCCGCAATTCATATCATACGTGAACGCCTCTCGACACTGCTCCCAGTGAACCTCTCCCATCTGCAGATGCAAGAGACGATGCCACTCGCAGGTCTGCACGTAATCCAGAAATATAGAAAACACTGAGACACCCTTAGGTTGTGGTCGTGTCTGGACCTGTGCACGAGAACAAGACTGAGCCCAGAGGACGTAGAGCCTGCACTGAATGGCTACGCTAAATAAGATGAGCCCATAACCAATGCATAACAAAATGGTATCATGCACTAATGTTTCTCAAAATGGCGCCTCCAGGGCCAAAGATTTCAGCATGAAATAAGAGCATCGAACGCAAGATCGTATCCCTATAGAACTACAGCAAAACCCCGATGATATGACGTTCTCGGGACCGCGAAAATGCGTCGTAAAATGCGGGCGTTGTAAAATCCAAACAGAATAATTTATGCCCTTGAGTGTGCCGCTTTCTGCTGATGTGATTCCCAACCACCGTAGTGAAACATGGCACACACTTGAGGGGGACGCAGGCTTTGAAAGTCTAAAATCACGAAAAACATGCCTTTCGGAAAACTGCATATTTGCACTGTATGTGTCATAAACTAGCCTTCCTGTAATTTTCAGTGCCTAATTCATCCTAAAACTACTTCATATCAAATATATTATGAGCAGTGGCAGCTGCTGTGCCGCCCATACACGCTCCGAAACAACACAACTTCAAGCGAGCATTGTTCACGCGTCATTCAACCGGCCGGCACCATTTTGGTTTTGCGCAGGAATTCACGTGCATGCAGCTGCTACTGGCTGCTGCGCGTGATGACGTGATGGCCTTCTCCGGCGGGTGCTCCGTGTGTCGTCTGCTACGGTTAGGGTTAGCGCCTGCTTCGTGGTTGTCGCCACGATGTCTGCCTTTGTGTGCGCCGCTTCGCTTTTGTTATCACAGGAGAAAGATCGCAGGAGAGCGGGAGAGAGATGGTTGGTCGGAAAGGGTGAAAAGAATGGGGGAAGACCACAACCACCGCGTCATTCTATGCTGCCACTCCCAGCGCCGGCAGCCGCTGGGAGGGCCAGGGGAAGACGAATGAATGGCGGCAGAAAGCCAAAATGAACCGATTTCCCGATCGCTCGGAATGCGGAGGGATGACGCTCCTGAAAGAGCCAGTGCGACGAAAGACGTCCGCTGACACTTCCCATCGCCATTTGGTCACCCTGCTTTGCGTGGATTGTCGTGTAATGCGGGTTCAGTGTAGGATTGCATCATGTAATCGTATAGTTTAATGCATTGTCTATGGGGCCTTTGCAAGGACGGGACCAATCCGTCGCAAAATGTGGGTCATCATAAAACCGGGGGATGTAAAACCGGGGTTCCACTGTAGTTGGAACTGTAATGAAGCGCAAACAAAACACAACCACAAGGAAGAGTATGTATGACAAGTGCTTCCTATGTATGTCCTATGCACACTTCCTTGTGATTGTATTTTCTTGTGCTTGCTTTCAATTCCAACTACGTCTGACACACCAGGACGAGTTCTACCAGAGGAATCTGTTTGAAATAGTTTCACACACTGTGTCAAAGAAACATTGGTCAGAAGATCAAGTTCTATGCTCAGTAATACTAGCATGGAAAAAAAGAGAGAGAGAGAGAGAGAGCCTTCCCTCTGGAGTCAGCCTCAGCATGGTGCATTTAAGTGTGAGAAAACTGTTGTGGGCCATCATGGCAGTATCTGTGTGGCTGCCACTCCCTGGGATGGTCGCTCAGGGTGCCGCTGTGTCCTTGAACAACACTGTAATCCAAACCTCAAGGTCGCCTCACCAGGAGCCAGAAAACCTTGCTTTTTGTAGTCATTTTGTTGTTTCACAACCACAGTGTAACGCTGCTGGGTCCTAAAATGAGTATCCTGCACTGTAGCTGCACGTGCCTTCGTTTCCTCGGTCAGTGCGTTAACATCAGTTTGGCCACATTTCTGGCTTTGTAACTTTGATATCCCCAAATAATGCAACATGTTTTTACAGACTTGCTTCAATTCTAGAGAGTTTAAAGAAAATTGAAGATGGCCTTTTTGTTTAACTGATTTTTTAAAATATTGCATTTTTAGAAACGTGCCCTTACTTAGCCATTTTTAGATAATCTTTGATGTCACTCTTGGCGTTTATACTTTGTGCACTTGTTAAACTGACAGGTAGGAATGCTTTGGGAAAATGTGAAGACCCTAACTTTTTACGTAGGGAGCAAAAAATCTAAAATATGAGCATTATTTAAGAATGTTCCATTTTTGCAATTTTATTTCTTCTATGAAACAGCAGCAATACTGCAATGTAATAACATTGGTTCAACATACACTATTCTTAGTATGTCTCAAAAATCCCGGCCGCGGCGGCTGCATTTCGATGGAGGCGAAATGTTGAGGCTCATGTTCTGTGCGATGTCAGTGCACGTTAAAGAACCCCAGGTGGTCGAAATTTCCGGAGCCCTCCACTACGGCGTCTCTCATAATCAGAACTGGTTTATGGACGTAAAACCCCGCAAAACAACAACAACAACAAAAATTTTCACACGCTCAGCTCCAACAGATATTTTTTTCTGGGAGCTCATTGAAATTACATTTTCTCACATATTGCGCAAAGCTGTTCCGGCTCAAGGGGGACTTCTGAGTTTTGGGGGGGGGGGGGGGGGGGGAATTTTTTTTTGCAACACTAAAATTGGTTTCGTTGTTCTGGGGACTCGAACAGCCAACTGTTTCATTTTTTTTTCTTTTTTAGCGAAATCGAACGTGGTTGTTGGGTATGCACTGACTTCGTTAACTCACACCCTGCACAATTGTGCTAAGAGCGGAGCTCTTAGTCGACCATTAGTACGTAAACTGTGAACAGAAACAGTGATCATCATGAAAAATTCACTTACACTTCTCTTTCCCCTTGAGTAATGAGGTACACCGAAAATAAAATAAGTAGAAAGGGGAGAACGTGGAGCACAGCATAATCTTGTACAGTATGATATAGCAAGGGGTGGGAAGGGCAAGTGAGGAGAGGAGCGGTTTAAGCATAGCATAGTCACGTGCATATAGTATAACATAAATGGGGTGGGTGGGAGAATGAAGTGAGTGTGAGAAGAAGGGGAAGGGGCAGAGAAAAACGTAGCATAGTCTTATATAGTGTAGTATAGAAGGGGGTGGGAAAGGGAAGGTGAGTAGGAAGGAAAGGGGGAGAGGGGCAATTGAAGCATAGCATAGGCACGTACAGGTACAGCATAGTATAACTGAGTGGGAAAGGGTAGTGAGGGTGAAGAGGATAGAAAAGAGAAGGTGAGAGGGTGAAGCATAGAACAGTCTTGTACAGTATAGCTTAACAAGAGTGAGAAAGGGAAGTGAGGGTGAGGAGGAGGGGAACCCCACCAGTTCCGCTGCTGCTTCAGTTTTTGCACCTATATGCTCTGTTTCGTATGTCAGGTGTAACACTGTGAAAGCTACGTGTGTAGTCCATAAAGAAAACAAAAACGAGAAGTGTGTCGCTCCAATGAACAAACGATGAGCATAAAATACAGTCACATATTTCAATTGTTTCCCCATTAGTACGAGCTTGTTTTGTCAAGCTGATAAGAAATGTATTATGATTTAAGGCTGCCTCTGAGGTATTTATTGTTTTTTACTCACTGCAAGCAACAGACCACTTTTCACTTGTGGAAGTACACAGCATAAATACAAGCACCTGCTTTGACAGCATTGCACCTGGTGTATGAAATGGAGTATAGTGCGTAGCTGCCCCAATTTTATTTTTAGCAAATTTTTCTGGGAAAGAAGTGCCCATTTAGTGATTTGATACAATGCTATTTTTAAAGCTACATTAAAAGGGGCATGATGTGAATGGTGTAGAGTGAAATGTTTTTTTTTACCTATGTCGCCTCAGCTTAGGTCACGCTACACATACGCTTGCTAGTGCATGCAAGCATGCATCTGTGCACTCTATGCTTACTGTGCCTCATGAACAATGACATCTCACATCTCTAAGAAATGTAAAGTGCTTCGTTTTTAAAATATGTCAGCTAGGTTCTTTGATGACATTGCCTTGTATTGAACAATTCATAGTGTTTCAAAATGTGCCATCTAGGTTTGGCTAATGTCCATCAGTCGAGCTTATGCAAGACAAAACTGCGGTGCACCTTGTGGGAAAGCTAGATAAGTACAGAAGCATGATTGCATTCTCCAACCTGGTCATCCACATAGCAAGCATAACTCTGTATGCACTGTGTGGCTCTGGGTGTGTTGCAACATGAGCTAACATGAGCACCTATATGTATGTCTGGAATGGATGTGTGTACCTATACGTCATGCGTTTAAAGGCCAACTATGGCAATATTTCGAGGTCAGTGGATATCAATGAAATTCGCTGGGTACATTTCTTGGCACACTTTCATCATTTGTGCAGTGTTATAGGCTCGAGAATTGCATAGATTGCTTACAAAAGAATCTTTACTGATTGCCTCGAAACACCCACCTGGCTTTCTACAATTAGTATTGGTGTAAGAGGTTCGTGGGCCCAGGCACTCAGACGAAAGGCGGACAGATGCCAGACGTGGAAAAACACTTTATGACGTCACAAAAATGGACAAAGCACAGTGCACAACAAGACATGCAACTGACATAACAAATGACGGGATATACACTACAGTTCACTAACACACACGCCACCTCCGCGCACTAACACCGCCATGCGCCGACGCACACGTGTTCACACGGCACCGGACGCCTGGACGTAACGCGTAGCGCTTCTGCAGCCGGCGACCACTCACTCGTGCCGTTGCGGCGAACATGGGCACCGGGCAGCCCAATGAGTTGGCGTTGCCGTGGTTGCAGTTGGGCACGTCGTTGCTGATCGCCCGATGCGCGCTTGACATGCCTTGGAAGCCGGAATCTTCTAAGGCGGAACCTTCTAAGGCGCGGACCGCTGTCTGAGACCACTGTGTCGTCCATGCGGCCTTGTGGCGCCCACATGGTCCGACTGCCCAGCACACGGCCCTAAGCCAACCGCCCAGATCGAACACACGGTGATGGCCACCCAACCAACATCGTCTTCTTCCTCTTCTTTCCTGTTCCCAACCTTTAGGTGGCAGTAGCCGCCGAAACCGAAACCAGTTTGCCACAATTGGCCACACCGTGTTTTGATGTTGTCATTGGCAAAGCGATGGGCGCACACCAGTACTATACCATGGCCTTTGAGACCTGTGCGCACCAGCCAACATTCGTGACATTACCCCCGCCAGGGCGCCTATGTCAGCAGGCATTTGGTGTGTGGCGACACCACGGACCCGAGCCAATGGAGGGGTTCCGACACCCTCCCATGCCTTGCCTAGCGTGGCTTATACCCCTGACAGACGGGCGAAAGTAAAGTCCTTTGTAGTGAGCCCCTTTTTCTACTCTAAAGGACCCTCTGCAGAAAGTAGTTGCGCCGATGACACACAGCAGCACGTGAACTCCTTTAGGTGGTTCCTAAGACGAACGCCAAAAGAAATGGCGCTCCTCGTTAAAGCAGCAAGATAGCGAACATATTTGAAAGGTTCCGCATTTAATTACCTTTAGTGGTTGTGGATCGGAAAAATATGGTTTTTATTGCTGATGGCTAATAATGTTGATTGTTCGTCTCACGCCACGACGAAAAAGGTAATGATTGCCAGAATCCCGCATGGCAGCGAGGTGAGCGTTCGAGAGTACGGTAAAAATAAATCTTTGCGGCCCTACAGATCTCATTACACGGCTAAAAGCTAAAGCTTATACGCAAGGCAAGAAAATACTTGCGGGGTGTTATACTTTTGTGAAAAGTATCTTCCGTTTATGGGTCATGTACGCTGTCGGCAAGAGTACGCCTTTACGCTCGAAAAGTAGATCGCCGATCTAGCTTTCTGCAAAGGAACTTTGCCGGGAAGTAAATACTCCTGTGTCGTGTGTCACTGGGCATGAACGCCTTTCCGGCAGATGTCCCCGTACCTAAAGTACTTTAGCATGCCCGTGAGTCAGGGGTATTAGCCGTGTCTGAGAAAAAGGGGATCCTGGAGGTTGAGCCGATGCCGGGTTATTGGACCTCTAAGGCCCCTTAGAAGAGGCAACACACCCTTTTGGCCCCGGCTTCACGTAGACGGCACCGCCGGATTGACCCGCCTGGGAGAAATCGGCAGTCACCTTTTCCTCTCTTTCTCCTTACATCTTCGTGTTTTCTCCTACTTTAAATCTTTCCTGTCTTCTACTCTCTTCCATTTACTTCTATTTTTCCTGGCGGCTAGAGTTAACCTTGTGCAAATAGCCAACCTTGGACTAGGCGCTTAACGTTATAGTAGTGGTGTACGGCTGGTGTGCGCAAGTTGCCGGCATTCGGAACTTGTAACATCCCCTTGTCGGGCTCATAGGTGGGTGCTTGCCACCGCTGCTGAAATGAAAAGCTGATATGTATGCAGTCTCATTCCCCCCCATTACCTGATCGTACTACTGCCCTAAAGCGCGTACGTACCAAAGCAATATCTACGTGTTTGCCCTCTCTTTTCCTGTGTTACCATGTCATCCATAGCTTGAAACCAGAGAAACCTGTTAGAATGATACCACCATTCCTTATCACCAAGTGCCTCTCAGAAACGATCGGTCCAGGCTACAAAGCAAACGAAATGGCCAGCAGCGACCTTCTTCTGGAGGTTAATGACAAGCTTCAATGTGAAAGACTTCCGAAACTTGCAGGCTTTGACGATGTAAAAATTTCCGTAACACCACACCGTTCTCTTAACACTGTATGAGGTGTCATTTCAGAAGCTGACCTCATCAATCTTAGTATTGAAGAGCTCCAGGAAGGCTGGAAAGAGCAGAACGTCATACATGTACAACGTATTATTATCAAGTGTGAGAACAGAGAGATCCCCATGAAGCCACTTGATTGTCACCTTTGCATCTACCATTCTTCCAGAAACCATAGAAACTGTCTGTACTAGAACCCGCGTAAGATTGTACGTACCAAATCCACGCAGATGTTTCAATTGTGTGCACTATGGCCACGGATCACAGAGTTGCTGTGGACAACTTACCTGCGCGAAGTATGGGGTCCCGGGTCACCCTGCGGATAACTGTAGTAATGCACCCCATTGTGTTAATTGTGACAGCGACCACGTAGCATACCTTAGGTCTTGTGCCACTTGGAAGAAAGAAAAGGAAATGATAACTCTAAAAGTCAAAGAAAATATCTCATTCAAAGAAGCTGCTAGAAACCTTTTCAACACACACCTTATGCTACTGCGGTGTCGCTTGTGGCTACTGGCCCCAGGGTGGATGTAGTTAAGTCTACACCACCCAACAAGCAAACAAGCCTGGCTGCCCTAAGGTTGCTGGGGCCAATGCCCTCTGCTGACATGATCCGCGCAACTCCAGGTGGAAGTGCTGCGCAGTCAGAAGTCCCCACTGCTGGTGCTGGCAAGGACCAACGCAGCATAGACCTTGAGGCAGCTCCATTGACCACTGGGAAAGTGGGCAGGAGGGTCTCTTCCTTTGAGGCGAGACCTCTCAGAGAAATTTCTCGCTCTCAAGAGCATGCGTTCAGATCTTCGCAAAAGGATATGGACACGTTACCAATCATCACGGCACAACCAGCACCTAAGGGACCCTCCCGACCGCTTCAAAGAAAGACAAAAAACATTTTACAGGGCCTGGAAAGGGCTCTGTAAACTAAGGCAGCACCTCTTTCTTGTACAGACAGCATCAATTCAAACTCGCTATGGATACTGAAATTATACAATGGAACATCAGGGCCCTCTTTAGGAACCTCGATGACATTCAACAACTGCTATACGAACACAATCCAAAAGTGCTGTGTGTAAAAGAGACATACCTAAATGCAAAACACAGACTTTCTCCGACACTATGTCACTTTCCGAAGATACCGCGATGACAGCTTCGCGTCATCTGGTGGTGTCGCCATCATAGTTGCCTGAAGTGTAGCATGTCAACGAGTACAACTACAAGCTCCCCTTGAAGCAGTAACTGTTAGAGCTGTACAGTTTAACAAACTCATTACTATTTGCTCTTTTTATATGGTACCTCCAAGTTACCCTCTAGATAAACACAAATTTCAGTCCCACATAGATGAATTGCCAGAACCTTACATCCTTCTTGGTGATCTTAACGCGCACAGCTGCTTGTGGGGCGATTCTCGTATCAATGCGCGAGGTCGCCTTATTGAACAATGCCTTTTCTCTTCGGGTGCCTGTCTACTGAGTAAGAAGGAACCTACATACTACAGTCTCGCAAATCAAACCTATTATTCTATAGACCTTAGTATAGTGTTGCCATCCATATTTACTAAACTCGCATGGGAAGTGATTAAAAACCCATACGGCAGTGACCATTTTCCAATAGTACTAAGGAGCCCGAAACAACATGAACCTCCGCCACAAGCTCCTCGGTGGAGGATTGATGCAGCCGACTGGGACAAATTTCGAACGCTCACTCATAGTATCTCGTGGTCTGACATGTGTTCAGTAGAAATTGATGCTGCTGTTCGATATTTTACTGTTTCTCTTATCGATGCCACGTCTGAGTCTGTCCCTCAAACAACAGGACTCTCAAGCAAATGCCGTGTTCCGTGGGGGAACAAGGAGTGTCGCAATGAGCCTAAGAGGCAAAATAAAGCACGGAGGCTGCTCCAGAATTCTCCTACAGCCAAAAATCTTGTCACTTTTAAGAAAGTTAAATCACAGGGCAGGAGGACACGTCAACAAGCAAGAAGAGAGAGTTGGCAGATGTTTTCATCAACTATCAATTCTAATACAGACAAGGCAAAAGTAAATAAAGTAAAAGGACATCAAACCTATTCACTCCTTTGGTGAACGCAGAGGGAGACAGCTTGGAAGACCAGGTACTCTCTGGGCACACATTTTGAACATGTATCTAGTGTGTCGCACTACAGTGAAACATTCAAACGATACAAAGCTAGAATAGAAGGAAAAAAAAACTAGAACGCAAATGTAGGAAACGCAAGGCATGCAACGAACCATTCAGTTTAGCTGAGCTGCAGGCATCACTAAACTCCTGCAATAAATCTGCTGCAGGTGCTGATCGTGTAGTGTATGAAATGTTAAAGTAGGTGCCATCTGAGGCAAAGCAAGCTCTCCTCCCCCTGTACAACGTCATATAGTCTTCTGGGCAAATCCCCTCTGCCTGGAAAGAAGCCATTGTTATACCCATTCTTAAACTAGGAATGGACCCTTCTTCTCTTTCTAGCTACCGACGCATAGTGCTAACAAGTTGCATATGTGAGGTCTTTCAAAAAATGGTCAATCGGCAATTGCTAAATGACCTCGAATCAAATAAGGTGCTTGACAAATACCATTGTGGGTTTCTAGGGAGTCACTCAACCACAGACCATTTAATTCGTATAGAGGCACAGATTCGTGAAGCCTTTGTCCATAAAAAGTTTTTCTGTCTATTAAAAGTCTTACGATACCACATGGCGGTTTGGTATACTCGAAGAGCTATCACACTTCGGAATATGTGGTAATATGTTCAATGTCATCGAAAGTTATCTGACCATTCGAACATTTTGTGTTCGTGTGGGCAATGCTTTATCATGACCATTTGTGCAGGAAACTGGAGTGCCACAGAGTGTGGTGCTGAGCTGCACTCTGTTTATTATAAAAATTAATTCCTTATGTCTGTACATGCTGCATAACATGCTTTATTCAATGTATGTTGACGATGTGCAGATAGGATTTAAGTTATTCCATCTTGTAGTATGTGAGCTTCAAGTGCAGCTTGGCTTAAACAAGGTGTCTAAATGGGCAGA